>OZ030018.1:23935197-24245197 GCA_964023405.1 Apodemus agrarius | reverse complement strand
AGTATATAAAATAAAGATATTTACAAAATATATATGAATGTGTATGAAATAGAATAAATATGAACCTTGAAGACTGCATGCATGAGAGCTAGCTATTCTACAGGGGTGACAAGGATATCAAATGGAAATCCAGAACTCAACCTGAATTGGATGAAATCTTCAGGTAAAAATAAATTTCCTGGACAAGAAGATAACCTCATTGATTTCAAACTTGTTATGCATATGGAACAAGACATACTCAAGGACTTGAAAAATCAGTTTTCAGAAAACTTTTACCATGGGTGAAGGTTAGTTGTTCTTCATGTATTAGGGGCAGGCAGGTAGATAAAAAAGTTGCGGTTGAGTGCAGCAAAATGAAAATATTTGCAGACCGTGGCTGCATGTAAATGCAACTTCCATAATTTTATAGATGAGTTGATGTTTATATTGTCATTTTAGAGACAAAGACATGCTGTTTCTAGCATTTTTTTTTAAACATAAGAAGCTTTGCAGGGTATAGACTCCACTCCCCCTTTCCTCTGAAGCAAGCTTATTTTTAAAACAAACATCCTCAAAGTCTTTGATATCCCATTCAGCTATCCATCTGCTCCAGTGTAAATGCTTTAGAGTGCAGGTGGCCTGTGATGTGGTGTGAGGACAGTTAATGAAGTTGTGGATTTTGTTTGCTCTTTCATGCTCTGCTAAATGGTGAGAGGGGTTGTCCTCTTTAATTCTCTTGCTACAGTATACACAATTAGATATCTTCATTTGCTTTTTCATTCTCTATTCAGATACACATATAATTGATGTTTTTCTGGTTGCTCGAGACAAAGCTCAAAATTCACAAATGATTTTGAGCACAGATGAATAAATTGGCATATGGTAGGTATATGAATACTACTTTAAAACTGAACACTATTTAAAACAAGATAACTTCCAACCTGCCCTAATTGTAATGTAAAAAATCTTGAGTGTAAAGCCACAACTTAAAAAAAAAACGTGTTCTTACTATAACATAATCGCAAGTCTCTACTTACTAGATATTTATTGTTTTATTTAACATTTTTCCGGAGCTTTTAGTTGGGCACTGAAATTCATTTTTAATAATTAAATGGCATTTCATAGGCATTTATAAATTAATTGCTAGCTAGCCTTCCAATATTTCTGATTACCAGATCATACTTTAAGGTTCCGAATGACACTGATCAAATTACACTATAATAAAGTATTGGATTTAAGTTTGTAACTTTTCCAGGACTGATATGTGATACTTTTCCTAAGTGCATTATGGATTTTCTTATTTGCCACCAAGGACATGTACATGAAGTGTGGATGTTTCCAGAGAGCTGGATGACATCCACATTTGTTTTTAAAGTCTTTCAATCAAAGTTTGCAATCCTAAACTGAAAAAATTCATTATCACCACAAAGACATATTTCTAACATTAAAAAGAATTAGGAGAACCAGGAAAAAGTCAGAGACAAAGGAATAAACTGCCTACAAAAAGTATATATCCTCTGTCACTCAAGTAACTTACTTAAATTTTATCTCCACTGTACCTCGTAATTAGCAAACGAGTTTATTACAGTTCATAAAACATTAGATTATTGAAAATCATGATATCATGTATTAATTCAGTTATATTAAAATTTAACCAAAAAGAGTTTTAAAAATAACTGGAAATAATGAAGTTTGACTTTAAGATTCATGCTGGCCAGGATGTGGAGAAAGAGGCACACTTCTCCTTTGTTGGTGGGATTGCATGCTGGTTCAACCCCTGTGGAAATCAGTCTGGCGATGACTCAGAAAATTGGATATAGTATTACCTGATGACTAGCTATACCATTCCTGGGCATATACCCAAAAGACACTCCAACATATAACAAGGACACATGCTCCACTATGTTCTTAGACGCCTTATTTATAGCCAGAAGCTGGAAAGAACCCAGATGTCCTTCAACAGAGGAATGGATACAGAAAATGTGGTACATTTAATCAATGGAGTACTACTCAGCTATTAAAAACAATGAATTCATGAAATTCTTAGGCAAATGGATGGAACTAGAAAATATCATCCTGAGTGAGGTAACCTAATCACAAAAGAACACACATGGTATGCACTCACTGATAAGTAGATATTAGTGCAAAAGCTCAGAATATCCTACAATTTACAGACCACATGTAGCTCAAGTAGAAGGAAGACCAACACCCAGGTGCTTCTGTCCTTCTTAGAAGGGAGAACAAAATACTCATGGGAGCAAATACAGAGACAAAATGTGGAGCAGAGACTGAAAAAAAGACCATCCAGAGACTGCCTCACCTGGGCATCCATCCTATATACACACAGCCACCAAACCCAGACGCTATTGTGGATGCTAAGAAGTGCATGCTGACAAGAGTCTGATTATAGCTGTCTCCTGAGAGCCTCTGCCAGAGTCTGACAAAAAAAGAGACAGATTTTTCTCAGCCAACCATCGGACTGAACACGGGGTCCCCAATGGAGGAGTTAGAGAAAGGACTGAAGGAGGTGAAGGGCTTTGCAACTCCATAGGAAGAAAAACAATATAAAACAACCAGTACCCCCCAGAGCTCCCAGGGACTAAACCACCAACCGAAGAGTACACATGGAGGGACCCATGGCTCCAGGCACATATGTAGCAGAGGATGGCCTCGTCGGGCATTAGTGTAGGGGATAGAGAGGGTGGGAAGGCAGGAGTGGGTGGGTGGGTGAGTAACATCCTCATAGAAGATGGGGAATGTGGGATGGGGGAGGGGATTTCTAGGGGGCAGAAACCGGGAAAAGGGATAACATTTGAAATGCAAATAAAGAAAATATCCATTTTTTTTTAAAAAAAAGGAAAAACAATTCTACAAAATGCAAATACATGTACTTCTAAAATGATTTTGAATAGTGTTTTTCTTTTGTGCTCATTCATGCAAAGTAAATATTAATATAAAGATTTGGAAAATGTCTCCTCTCACCAGAAGCTTACTGTATTCAAGTCAGAACAAAATTATACTAAAATAAAATATGACGAAATATTTTCCCCTTGTTTATATGAAACTATGGTTTTGTGAGATATCAAAGACTGGCGATAACTAACTAACGAAGCAAGATTGGAGATTTTTTTTTCAGTTCACCAGACTAAAGTAGCAAACACGTTTACTATTGGTAATGTAAACCACAAGTTAGAGTTCTGTGACTCACCCACTGATACTGATATTTATTTAGGAAACTGAATAGATATAATTGTCTTCAAGGAAGGTTGAATATGCAGCCACAAGACCACTCACTGCTTTTTTCTCATCAACTGGGAGCTGTAAGCATGGATTAAGGGCTGCTCTGACATCTGCTAATCCAGCCATTAGCCTTCCTGACAACTGATAACCTCAGTATTCCACATGAATTCCTCTCCAGTGCAAATTACTTTAATGCTTTTGCATATAGTTTGTTTCTGTGTCTCTGATATTATCACCTGTGCTTCACTCTGTCTACAGCGTCCAACAGTTATGTATGTGGTATTTGTAAACAGTGTTGGGCACCAGTCTTTTTCATGCACGATTGCTTTCTATTTATTTATTTATTTATTTATTTATTTATTTATTTAAGTTTTTAAGGAGATGAATGTAGATTTCTTAAGGAAAAGTAAAATAAACAAATAAATAAAACCTTTGAGAATGGGAGGGAATTCAAAGCAGAAGTACTTTAAAAATGTAATCAGTTGTGTTTGAGGAAAATGATTGTTAATAAATAATTAAAAAGACAGGCAGACACAGATGGAGAGATGGTCAGAACGATACAAAGCAAAATAAAAATGAAAAACATTAAACACTAAATGAAAAAGATGACAAAGATGATGTTAAACTGTGGTAAACATAAAACTATAGAATTTGAGGGGATATTCATCTATACCTTATTATCTTCATTTATAGGATTTGAGGGGGTATTTATCCATTACCTTATTATCTTCATTTATAGGATAGAGGTTTAACCACACTATTGTGAAAAATATTTAGAATTGATTTTGTATTATATGTCTGATTATTCTTTTTGTCTCTTTGATGAGTCTCAAGTTAGTACTTTGTTAGTAGAAGAGACCTATACTCTCAGGTACAAATCAAGCCAAACTTTCTGTTCTCAGCTGCTTTGTGGATCTGATAAGCTGATGGAACAATACAATGTCTGTTTTCTCTATGTGGAAAAACACTGATTCAAAACTTTATCTGTATGAGTTTTCATCAGCTAGAACCTGTGGAGAGCTGCTTGGCAGAGGATGTAACCAACTAGAAAGAAAGCAAGAATTCAGCAATGAAGAATACAATGTTACCCTAGTAAGTCGATTAAGGTCATATAGCTGAAGAATTGTTGATGTAAACATTTGGATGATGCTTGAGAAACATTTAATCCTCATATAGCTAAATAATTAAATAGATGAAAATTAGAACTCATTACAACTGAGAGCCTATGTGCTGTGTGGGAGGATGCCCTCAAAGGGTTGAGATTATGTGTTGTAATTAACCAAAACTTTAACACACACACACACACACACACACACACACACACACAAACACACACACAAACACGAAGGAGAGAGAGAGAGAGAGAGAGAGAGAGAGAGAGAGAGAGAGAGAGAGAAATTTGGCTATAACTAGGTTAGACCATTAAGTCTTCAATATTTACATGTTAATAGATGTGTATGCTTGAATTCTGAAATAATCATTTTGAACACACCCCACAAGTTAAGCAGAATTTTCTACTATGCATATTCAAAATATCTTTTCAAATGCTAATTTGCTAATTACAAACTTTTCTCAAGCTTAAGAAAGCTCATAGGCTT
This sequence comes from Apodemus agrarius, assembly GCA_964023405.1. Classification (NCBI taxonomy): domain Eukaryota; kingdom Metazoa; phylum Chordata; class Mammalia; order Rodentia; family Muridae; genus Apodemus; species Apodemus agrarius. The sequence goes on along the minus strand of OZ030018.1, from coordinate 24,240,380 downwards.
CATTTGAATCATTTGCATAAATTGCTTCTCATATAGGCACTGCCATCATTAAGTTCCCAAAACACATTCAAAGAAAGAGGTAGATTTTCTTAAACTCATGACAATTAAATTCATTGATTTTGAAAGTTATATTTAGAAAACATAGAAACTTTTGTAAATTTAGGCGTGCACAAAATAAATGGCATACTCATATTACCTTGTGCTAATTATTTAAGCGAGGAAAAGGTCTCCAGTTTTCATAGGACACAATTTAATTATTCTTCACACATCTCACACCAACAAATAATCAAGAGCATCACAAATAAAACATCCGAGTCTAGAGCCTAGCAAATGTGATTAGCATTCTGACCCTTTGTCTTCTCTCCAGTGAAATAATAGTGGTTCTGTGAAGGTGATGATGATTTAGTAAGCAGTTAGCTAATGCCAGCTGTTAAGGCAATTACAATTATGACAGTTGGTAGGCTCGAAACAGCCAATTTAAGCGTTCCAAGTTTGCCATGTTTCTTGTTTGTCCTTTTTTTAGTCCAGATAGCTTTTTATTGTTGTTTTTGTTTTTGTAGTAACTACTTCGATTTCCACAACTGAGGAATAGATATTTATAAAGAAAACACACAAATGAATCAATAATTTTAAAATGATACAATCATCCTCAGGACCAGCTATTTAAAAACAGTCTTTAATATGACGTTCAGGAAAGATTTTTCTGTAGAGTCGAGAAAAAAAAAACTATCTATATTCTATTGTGGGTGTAGATGAAATTAGAATGCACAAAGTTTACAGCTCCATTTATTTAATGAACACATGACTGTTTCTAGATATTACTCTTCCATATCTGCAAAACTTAGCCTAAATTATAAAATTATTGCATTTTTATTATATTTGTTTCCTATGAATTCTAGGTATTAGATCTAGATAAAAAGTTATGAACATCAATGGGTAAATGTAGAAAACCCACATAATCATTAAGTTAGTGCATGCTCATAGGAGTTACTACAGCTGATAAGACTGTAGTAGAGTCTAGGGGGGAAACCTTCATGCTTTTATGAAAGACATGCAAGGCCTTTTATATAAGGAATCAATGTTATCTCTAAGTTTGGCAATGATGCAAAACAAAATGAAAATGATAATCCTCTGTCTAGAAGTGAAAGGTCTAATTTCTGATTACTTCTCATCATCAACATTCTGGAATGGTCAGAGGAGGGCTGACTTCCCTGAGTGATCAAAACCATTTGTTGCAACTCTTAGGTGGAGGTTGAAAGAAGGAATGAAGAACAGGAGAGGGATAGAAATGAGAGGGAGTGCAGAGGAAGCCGGAGAGAAAAGAGGAAGAAGACAACGGAGAGACAGAGAGACCAAGACATATATTAATGTGTCTGTACATGGAAATCTAACTATATGGAAATCCTGTATAGTCACAAAGTGCATTCTCAGTGGAGTTGAGAAGCATCAGCTACATGGGGGTAAAAGCAGACCAGGATAAGGAATTGCTTCTATCCACTTAATCTCATGCATTGAGTGATCCGGCATGTTTCACACTTCAAATAAAACATGTACTATATCAAGATGCTCCTCATAAAATGCCTTTTAATCCCACTCCAGTCTAGAAATACAAATCCAAGAGAAAAAGCTGAGTTCATATTGCTAAAAAGTATGTCTGAATTATTGAAGTACTTAAAAAATGTGTAAACAATATGACTTTTTAATTCTCTGGATTCTTACAATCAGTTTCTTATAGAACAATGCATATATACAATTTTTAAATAACCTTCTATTTTTGGATATTATAAAAATCACAGCATTTCCCTCTTTCCTTTTCTTCCTTCAAATTCTACAATATACCCATTCCCAATTTTTCAAATTGATGGCTTCCTTTCCTTTAACTGTTTTCAGATGGATGGTGTTGAACCAACCTATGGAGTGTCTAATGTTACACTTTACATGCATGTATCTGGCTCAGCTTCCGATGCCACAAACTGATGCTTGAAAAATACCACAAGTACAAGACTTCAAGGGAAACATTTTTTCTATCATTTCATATTTTCTACCTGTACAAATGGATTTCCCATAAGTATATTAATGCACCAAGTGAAAGTGAGAATCAAAAAAATGTACGATTCTCTGTACTTGGAGTTACAGATGGTTGTGAGCCATCATGTGGGTGCTGAGAATCAGAGATAGGTCCCCTGGAGGAGCAGGCAGTGTTCTTCATCTTTGAACTAATTCACCAGCCCTCTTTTAAACACTTATTTTTAAACTCATCATATATACATATACATACACATACACATACATACACATACACATATATATACATATATACATACACACACATATATATTCATATTCTTTGAAGAGATGGTAAACTTCACATTGTTTTCTCTCCATGTAAGTCAGTCTCTATGATGTTTCTATACTTCCTTTGATGTGGAACTTATTATAGCATCCTTAAAAACCTGAGTATCAGAACAGTTGCCAGCAGACATCCACAGTGACTGACACATATCTCAAAGTGATTTTGATGTGGCAGGTACAGTTGTTACTCAACTCTGAGACAGATAGATTTGTTGATTTTAAGTGCCAATTCTCAAAGTAAGTTTTATTTTCATGAATAAATATAAACCATTCTAACAACGTATACAAGTGTAATTTTAATAAATGGCTAGAAGCTCCCATCTGTCTGACAGTAAAAGCCACTAAAAAGAGTCAAACTAGAAGAATCATGCCAGGTTATTTGGCTTTAGCATTTCTTAGACAATAAAAACGGGAAAAGACCATACGCTTTCTAATTTCCCCACAGCACTTTATATGCAAATTTACACATGAGACACATGTATTTTATGTGCACTCGTGTGATGAATGCTTCTTGGGGAAAAAAAAGATTTTAGTTTTGGTTAAATTCTGTTCTTCAATTTATTCTGCTTAGATGCTTACAAAGCAGCTGCGGATAAAATGAACTCCAACAAGGAATATATTAGTGCTATGATTCCCCTGACAACTTCATTAATACTTTAACTCATGAAAAAAAATTGGAAAAAAATAGATTCAGGTAAGCTTCATCTCAAAGTAAAACAAAAGGTAAGAACACATTGCGGCATTCTTTCAGTGAGCTTTATAAATAAATAAGTGGGTAGCTAAATATTGAAAATATGGAAGTAGGAATCGCCTTCTTCTTCATGACACTGATGGACTGTAGCAGCAGTTAAGTTCTCTCTGGCCTCAGCAACTAATCAGTCCTGTCAGCCTTAGTCCTCGGGAACTACTGTTCAAATATTATTCACTGAGTGAATTTTACCTCTTCAAAAGACCAGATAAAGCAGCTTTCCACCCCTAATTGATGCATCTACAACACAGGCCCCTCACCTGAAGCTCAGGGAACATCTTGGAAGAGCAATGTGGAAAGAAAATGAACCAGGACATCTGCTTTAAGGTTGTGTTTTCTAGATGTGATGGGAAAGGTACATTCATGAACTCAACTGTTCAGTAGTGAAACAAGACCTGAAGAATGACTGCACCAGATGACATGCCAGTGTGATTGGACGAAATCTCACAGGACTGTGCACACAGTGAAGAACCATAGGCTATCAATGTCTGTTGGCAAGAAAAATCAGTCTTTTCCAGGGACCATGATAGGCTTTCTTCTTTCAAGTGGTCATCCCTAAATGCATACATAATACCAGAATCACTGAAGGGACTCACCAGGTTATGCATAGGTAGACAGACAGACAGACACATAGAAATAAAATGATAATTTTCGGAGCAATGGCGTGGATTGTAGAGTTAGTGGAGAGGGTGTGGGAGGAGATTTAGTGATGAGAGGGAAGGGGGAAATTATATAAAGACAAAATACACACACATATATAAATTATGAAAAGATATATAATGTGTGAAATTGATTTCATTTAAGAATAAGGTTTAAACCCATCTGTGTTACTATTTTATACTGGTTCATTCTGTCTATTGAACTGTATTATTCCATTTCAAATAGAGGCTCTGAATTATTTATGTATTAACATTCATAGTCATTTTAAGTATTTCTAGTTCTATTTTTCCCTATGATTATTAAATCTCACATAATATTACTAACCTATTTGTATAATATATCTATATGTGTATATATATGATAGGTCGATATCTAAGAGAACAATGTCACATCATATAGAGTATGTACAAATTTACATGAGATTTACAAATTTCTTTAGTGGACTACACAATTATGCCTTTGCATTAACAGTTTGTCCAAATTCTCCATAATTGAAATTATAATTTTTTTTATTTTAGTTTAAACTAGTCAAGTTACTCAATATCTCAATGCAATTTAATCATTTCTTTTGACAAAAAAAGACAATGAACCTTTTTCCATGTACTTATTTCCCATTTGTACAATCTCTTTGGTGGAGTTTAATTTTATTTTAAACAATTTTCAGGTTGAGTGACAGTTTTTTTTTTCAATTCAAATGCAGCAACTATTTCCAGATCTTGCATAGGCCCTTTATCTAGGCCTATTAAAACTTTTGAAGAGTAAGATATCTTAATACTTGAAGATTGTTTTCTATTTTATAAGAATTCTGCTATTATATATTACTTGATTTACTATTTCTGTTTTTTTTCGAACTATTGTAAAGTAAACATCTTTAAATATGGTGTAGTTGGATAGTAATTGTGATTGTACCTGCTTAGAATACAAAAACCTTCATTCATTCCTTTGGCAACATTATTTCCTAAAAAGGATTGTGATTCTAACAGAGAATTACCTATAGGTAGATACAATGACATCGATTGATTTATGTGTATGCATCTGTTTCTCAATTCTATTCCATTTCTCCTTATGGCTATCATACTATTACAATTTCATACTTTTGATTATTCTAGCATTAATAATCTTTGAAATCAGTAAATATCAATTTCAGTCAGTTCATTTCAAGATGATATGAATAGATATATATCATCTTGTAATAGAAACAGAATTCTTTCTTGGCTTTACAAATTATATCAGGGCTAGAGAGGTGGATCAGCAAAAGTAAAGTGTTTGCTGTGTGAGCCTGGCAACTTGAGCTCTATCTCCAGAAATTGAAATAAACATGGAAGGAGAGAACTGACTCTCCAGAGCTGTCTCCTTCCTCAGGACATGTATTCTGTATACACAGTAATAGTCATAGTCATAGTCATAGTCATAGTCATAGTCATAGTCATAGTCATAGTCATAGTCATAGTCATAGTCTTAGTCTTAGTCTTAGTCTTAGTCTTAGTCTTAGTCAGTCTTAGTCATCTTAGTCTTAGTCAATCTTAGTCATAGTCATAGTCTAGCCATAGTAATAACAATAACAACAATAATAATAACAATAATGATGATGATACTCTATAAGAACATATTCTGATCTAATGTTGGCAAAGAATGTATCTTGTGTGGGAACTGCTTTTAAAATACAGTACTCCTTACAGTAATGAACCAGACAAAGGCAAAGATGACTTGCAACAGATGAGAGTGGACAAGGGTGCCACTTTTATGGTAACACAACACCTTTATTTAGAAATTGCTCTTCTTTACCGACAACCTTTCATTTTGACTACAATTTAGATTATTTCTTGAGGACACTTTAACGCAATCCATCAACTTAAAACATTACATCTGCCCACTCCCTGGTTTACAGGTTGAAAACAGCCCAACAAGAAGGGAAGAGGGAGCAAAGAGTGTTTTTCTTCTTGTGGTGTAAAATTATAGCCACCTGTGCTGTGTTTGCTGCACTTCTAACGCAAATAAAAGGCCCAAGAGTAAGTGCTTCCTTTTATGCTCTGTGGGGAAGTATAGTCAGAGAGCGTGCAAAACGTCCCAGCCTTCCCCACTCACAGAGGCTTGCTAAAAATAGCACCAGATTCCACTTACAGCAGAAGAACATGTGCTGAAGATGAAAAGGTGGTTGATCATAAGGGGGAAAAAGTGCTAAAATGATTGAACAACATAAGAAGATAAAGTCAGGGCCCATGGGGACATCTAGGTTTACTTATAGTGGGTAGTGGTAATACAAAACTTTCATCTTTTCCTAAAACCAGCCATAAACACCAGAGTATTCTTCAGTACCGTTCAGAGTTTTTTTAAAAAAAGTTTTACTTCCTTTAACTTTGTTGTCTGTTGTCCAGAAAAAAAAATTATCATGTCACTATGAATTCTCCCTGTGACTTTGGGGTGGCTAAGTACAAAGGAAAGTGAACCAGGGAAGGTACAGCCAGTTACCCCTACCTCTTGCACCAATGCTAACGGTACTTCAATCTGATTCTTTTAAATACTTTTATTGATGCCTGGAAAACTCACTTCTTTCAGGGAATGGTGTCAGGATTTGGAGTGTCATTCAGATCTGACCTTGTAGTACTTACCATGTTATTTTATTTTATTTTATTATATTTTTATTGGATATATTGTCTATTTACATTTCCTTTCCCTTTTTCTGGTTCCCTGTCCCCTAAAGGTCCCACATGCCCATTTCCCTCCCCATGTTCTCCCACCCACCACTTCCCACTTCCCTGTTCTGGTATTCCCCTAAACTGATGCTTTGAGCCTTTCCAGAACCAGGGTCCACTCCTTCCTTCTTTTCACTCCTACCATCATTTGGTATGTGGATTGTGTTTTTGGTGGTCCAAGATTCTAGGCTAATATCCACTTCTCAGTTAGTGCATACCATGGGTATTCTTTTGAGACTGGGTTACCTCACTTAGTATGATTCTCTCCAGCTCCATCCATTTCTCTAAGAATTTCATGAATTCATTGTTTCTAATGGCTGAATAGTACTCCATTGTGTATATATGCCACATTTTTTTGTATCCATTCCTCCATTGAGGGACATCTGAGTCCTTTTCAGCTTCTAGCTATTATAAATAAGGCTTCTATGAACACAGTGGAGCATGTGTCCTTATTACATGCTGGGGAATCTTCTGGGTATATGCCCAGGAGGGGTGTGGCTGGGTCCTCCTGAAATATCATGCCCTGTTTTCTGAGGAACCGCCAGTCTGATTTCCAGAGTGGTTGTACCAGCTAATCCTAGTGCTATACACTTGAGGCCGGACCAGGCCTCTCTCTCACAGGAATAGAGATAAGCCTTGTTTGTACAACAAGTTCTAGTCTATCAGGGAAACCTCATGAGACCCTGTGTAAAAGTGTAAATGTATAGCATAAATGTATAGCCAATAGAACCATGTACACCTTTTGTGGCCCCCATTTACTTTATAACTTACAGGATGGTTTCACCCGTGTATTTCTCCTTTTAGAAAGCTGCCCAGGATGACCTTTTGGGGGACCCATAGAGAAGGTTTGAATGTCTAGTAAAATATCATTTCAGTGTATATACTATACAATTATTCAATACAGAGTATGTAATTTGACTATATGTTGTTGCTTCACCATCTATGTTAAAACAAGTGTTCAGAAAATACCTAATGTGTTATTTAAGTATCAAATCCAAAATAAAAAATAACTATTACAGTTCAAAGAATGCCAAATTCTGAAGAAAAAGTTGCTATGTGAACGTGTCTGAGTCTAAGCAAGACAAAATCATTACATTCAAGAATAACAAAAATGATTTTAAGATACTATTTTTCCTGGAATGCAGATCTTATATAAATATTCTAAATGTTCTCCAATTTTTGCCGTATTCCCTAAAATAAAAATTGCACTTTGTACCAAATAATCAGCTGTGATCATCATTGCCAAAGAATCTGCCTTTCTTATTTGTATCCCACAATAGTGGAACACTTGGGTCCAACTCTGAAGATCTTTAACTAGCTTGTTGAATATTATAACGCAACGGGAAAAACCCAGTTAACATCCAGTGGAAAGAGGCAAGGGGACTGCCTGAAGACTGATAGTTGTCATAATATCATCCTGATGGTAACTGCTCAGCTGATAGTTTGTATATTTCACAGTAGAAAACATTGATCTAATGACACATATCTGTTTAATGCGAGCAATGAAATTTCCTTCATAAAATGTCCTTGAATTGAACTACATGTTCTAACATGAAGGGTTAGTGTGTGTTTGTGTCTACAGGATGCATGTACCTTAACTGATGGGCTAAAGACATGTGATGTGAAGCTCGCATCAAAGGAAGAAAACTGTCTTCAAAATCTTCATTTATATCAAGTCAAGTTGATAATATAACTGATGTGTGATTTCCTATTTTGAAATATTACAGCTGTCAAAGACTGTTACATTTAAATTTTAAATGTAGCGCTTTTAAGAACCAACAATATATTATGCTAAGTAGTTTATCTTTAAACAGAAACAATTGATTTAGGCTGCTGAAACAATTCATTTCAGGGACCAACTTTGTACACTTCTATCAAAGAAATCTTGATATGTATTCTGAAAATTACCAATCCATTCTCTTGAAAAACCAGAGTCAAGATAGCATCAATTCTACTGAGAAATGCATTCAACATATAACTGTCTTCTATGCCTTCTGTGTGCTTCCCAAGTAGCACTTTAAGGCTTAAAATGCTCTTTATGCTGGCAGATATAATGACTGAACACTTTTTTTTTTTAAAAAAGCCATTTACACTGAGGTTTTCACTGGATTTCTTAAGTTAGGATATGCTAACCTCAACAAAGATTATGTGCAAGAGATTTCTGGTCACTCTATTTTATTATGAATGCAGATGAATTTGCAATGAATGCTTGACTGTCAAGTGATAAAGAAAAGCCCATGTGGTACAGGATGTATCAATGTTTAAAGGATTCATTAAAATACTGGCACCCACTTGTGAATGCATGGTTTGTTGACACTAGTTTACTCTGCACTAGATGTGCCTAATCTATTGGGATTAAGGATAAGACAATGACTTCTGTTTTAAAATAGTTGAGGATGGTCTCAATACTAGTCTTTCATGTTGATAATACTAGTGATCCAAAAGTGATATGTAACACAAAGTATGCATAAGACATCCTTCCATTCACTGACATTTCATTGTGCTTGAAAGCTTATGTTTTATTATAATACCAGAAAATCATCACTAGTTAGAAGAAATGAATCGATATGTATTTTATGCAAGTAAACCAAATGAAAACTGGCAAAAACAATGAGGCATTAAAAACACACCCATTAATGATCATGAGGGCTATAGTATGAAACATACCATGCACTTATAATTTAACTCCACCACTCCATGATATTCCTAGCTCATAAACAGAAGAGCATCAAGCTATGCAGATGATGAATTGTTTTATGGGAAGCCAGTTATACAACCACAAAGTCTAAATGAGTATTTCTCTCTTACTTTTATGTGCATGTGTTATGTCCTAGAGAAAATAAGCTCTAGCCCAGAGGTGCCACTGTTAAATTGACTATACAACCCATTGCTTCCTGGAGTTCTACCAAGAAATGGAGAAATGGAGAAAAAAAAGGAAAGACTAAGAAATGCACATGGTTGGTTAATGGATGATAAGTCACTGATAGGAAAAAGGTCTGGGGTATAGCCACCCCTTAGTGACAGGACATATTGTAAACATTGTATGTTTAAAAATGTAACAGAAGTAAATTGTTATCACAATATGAAGATATGAATGTCTGCAGACATACCAAATTTACATTAATTTTAACATTGCATGTTGTGTACTTGTGTGAATGTCACATAATACTCTATAATATGTATTATTTTATAAATTCCCAAATAATTCTCTCAGTATCCTAAGTGCTCTTTCAAGTGGATTATAGCACTCAGTCCATACGACAAGAAAACCTCAGGGTTGTAGTTGAGAATAACTACTTTCTAATGAAAAACCTTCACGTACACTATAGCGTTGGAAAATCAGGGCTCATTAGAAGGGTTTCAAACATACCCTTCCATACCAATGTGCTAATACTTCTCTAAACAACTTCTACATAAAATTGAAACATATGCATTTTTTTTGAGTATGCTGTGCTTTCTACTGGGTTGATAAAAGAAGACCCTCACAAGAAAATACCTATTGAAAGGCATTAAATGTTATACTAACAATTAATTATAACAATTATAAGAGTCAACTGTCCTTATTACCTGGTGTAATGACAACAGTCTAGTTCACCAAGCTGGAAGCCAACTTGCCACTTTCCGATCTAGTGAATGCCAGGCAGGGGATGGGATTTACTACTCACTTGCCTATTCTAGCAGGTCATATAATATTTATCTTTTATTTCAGTGAATGTGATCATGATGCAAAATAATGTGCTCGGTTGTGTAGAAAGGGTTAAGTTGTGGCCTTTGTGAGCCATTAGTTGGAGATTTATTGAGGGAGTTAGTAGTTTGTAGTTCAATATGTGGTGATGGAACAAGGACCATAGGTGCAGAGACAGAGAGAGGAAGAGAGCGGAGGCAAATGACGCCCCTAGGGCTTTACAACATATGGCCCATCAGTCAAGGGTCAAGCCCCCTCACAAATTGCATGCACTTTACATAGCCATCTGCATCAATAAATTACTACTCTCTTGTAGCAAAGCACTAATGCACAAGCAAGAGGGATCAGTCCCACTTACAAATAAACTGTTTTATTTATCCTTGTTCCCTTCTGCTCCGTGTGGTGACCCATCTTTTCCACACTGGAATTCCCTCCCCCCCACACACACACACAGTTAGGCCAACCCACTAATAAAAATGCTAATTCTTGCAAATATGCATTTCTCTTTATCTGAACTGAACTATGTATGTATGTTCTAGATACAAAATGAAGCTGGAGTGGGGACTGCCAGGACACAAGTGAAGAACTGAACGGGGAACATAAAACTTTTAAAGCATTGTAAGATTTCATCATTTCTATAACATTTCCCTTTGATGACCTAGCAGCTGCTGTCTTTACAAGTGAAAATGTTCTAGAATATCTTATTGTGCATCTTTAAATCTTATCTATTTATTTACTAGGAACCTCGGCAGTAAAGCACTTGTATTTTTCAACCACCATGTGTATTAATAGAGAATATTTAAAATGACTTCTGGGACACACTTTGAACTACATAGAAGCTAGATCTCAATTCAGATACTTTGTGCTTCAGTTCAGTGGTCACAGCCAATGCATATTTTCTTATGTTTATGCCTCACTATCATTGCAGAAAACTCTAAAACTTTGTGAATTTCACCAGGAATGTCTTAAAAGGTAACAATATGTTTAACACTTGCTGTGCAACCAGAAGCATGGCCGTTGGGAAGAAAACCAAGCCTGAAGAACTACAGCAGCTTTAACGGCTTGCCTGGCTATCCACATACTTAAACAATTAAAAATATTTACACAAAAGGAGGCTTTGGTGAAAAGACAGATGAAAAGGAAAAGACATAAAAAATACATTAATTTAATAAAATGTTTGAATGTGTACTTTAGACAGGGCACTGTGACCTCTCCCTAAATCGCTTCATTGATTTCTTCCAATAATCTTCTGTCGCAGGCCATTATTATTATTATTTTATTAAAAGAAAAATTAAGGATTATGGAATGTTGCAGGGTTTGTTTACCTTTGATAAAAATTGAGAAAAGGAAGAACAGAAACATATGCACAATGGTGTCCTCCTCAAAGTCTACCAAGAGTCCACTGTCCAACGAAGATGATATGGAGATAAAAGAAAATTGTAAGATCTCAGGGAAGATGAAAAATTTGGATGAGACATGGACTAGATAGGAGAGAGCATTCTTTAATGTAGGCATAGGTAGAGCCTTTTCAGTAAGTTTCTGTATCAGCAAGCCCTTGATAGCAGCAGGTCCTCATTTGTTGACACAGAAACCAAGCATAAGTATATATCAAGAAGAAGAGTAATATGAATGTGTAAGGAATGGGTTTACTGAAGTCAAGAAACTTCTGAAGTTTGGAATGGCCAGAGGTTTTGGGTATCCATACCAAGGAAACCCTTCTACCAACATGCTGTGTCCCAAGAATTGCAGCATTCTGCAGAATATGAGGAGTTTGAGGGAAAGAGTCAAAGAGAAAGGTCTTTAATAATAGATAGGGTACAGAAGACTACGATAAAAATAATTCCTGGGCATAAAGAGCTATTTACCTGGAAAGTCGGCTGAAACATCAGCTTTCCGGAGTTTGTGAGGCTGAATTGAGTAGTCTTTTGGAAAATTAAATGATTATGCAAATCTTGTAGAAGATGGTGGCTGCCATACGCAAAAATTCAAAGAGTTATATATGTAAGAATGTCTCTTTGGGGTTGGTATTCAGTAAAAGGGCACACATAGATTCCCATAAATCCTGTGTGTTTCTTTAAATACTCTAAAGTAGCCTATCGATGTAAAACTTAATTAGTTACCTTTTAAATTGAGAGCAAATAGGCACCCACATGATTTAATATGAGAAACACAGATGCGGACTTCACTTCAGAGATTGAACTCCTGTTCCTGAAACTTATTAGACTGGACACAAGACTGAATTCTTTTGATTTAGATGGAAAGCATACAGTAAGATTTGCATTGTAATGGATCTGTTGACCCCTGGTCACGATGGAATTGTCAATAGAAGTGTCTTATGTATGGTATGAATCATATCTAATGGTTCTATTAACATCATATTGAGATTGAAGTCTCTAGGAGCAATGACTTAGAATAATGGAAATGGAAGTGGGATGTATTTATTATTTTCATTTCATTTCTGTAAGAGTATTTTTCCACTTTTGGATCATCTCTCACAATGAGAAGCAAGAAATGATACACTTATTAAAATTATATCAAAGCACATGAACTTGTAAAAAGCATCCAGTATTAAAACAGATGATATTTCTTCTACAGGATCAATCCCCTAATGGCCTACGCCTCCTGGAATCAAGAACCTGGACACTAATGGAAAGAAGAGAGGATGGGAGGCCACAGTGCTCTTTGCCTACTCTTCTCACACTGTGAAATGTAAGCAAGGGTCTGAGAGTTTCTTGTACAGAATCTATACCTATAGAATTCAGTACCTACCCTTTCTTAGGACACCAGGATGCAAGCATAAAGAAGAAAATACAAGGAAGATTTTGGAATACTTTAGAAGAGATTGATTAAAGTAATTAATAACATCTCAGTCCAATACTATAAGAATAAGTCACGATATTGAGCATATAAGTAGAAACATGAACCATCCTCAATTTAGACAATTTTCTATTTGTTCACTCTATTCTTTAAATAACAGAAATTAAAAAAAATCTTACATCTATCTGCCTGAAGAAATATTCTAACGGACATACTGTTTTAATAGAAGATATGCTGAATGTTTAAATAAAACTGGTCATTTTTTTTTAACATTTAACTAAGGGATTTTCTAGTCCTACATTTCAAATGTGCTAACAAAGTCACAAAAATATCAAAGGTGCAGAGAATATTCAAAGAGTAAAGGATAAAAATCTTTCTTTTTAATTTCATGTGTAACTGAATGCTGCAAATATATAAAATAAAACTGTTCTAGAAGATTGCCCATTACAATGCAAGACCTTGACCATAGAAACCCACACCCTTTTGCAAGGATCCGGTTGAGCTATTGAAGAATATTTCTATTCCCAACTAAAAAAGATCCTTCAGAATGGGAAAATAAAGAAGTAAAGTAAAAGAAAAAATAGCATTCTTTTGATGGGTGAGGTAATACCGATTGAGAGAGGATGACCCCATAAGGACATTACAACTATTCAGAAAACACAAGCAAAGGGAGGGTCAAAGCAACTACACAGGATGGGTTTGGTATGGAAGAGAACACCTTTATTTTTTAACAACATTTATAAATTTTGTTTATTTCTGAGGATAAAAGGTCAGTCTTTCTGTTGGTTACAGGACTGACTTTTAGCTTCGTAAAATCTAATCTTAGGAAAAGGCTTAAAAGTTATCCTTGCCTCCTCTTTAAGCCTTACCTATTTCCTGTGTTTATCTTATCACACGGCGAAGCTCACACTTTCACATCATACATGATCTGATGACTCCACAAGCCATTTTCAACTTCTTCCCATATGGAAAGCAGAATCTGCCATTTAATTTAAAGTATAGTCCTCCATAGTTAACAGAACAGAGCTGCTTTGTGGATAAAACAGAGATAATGTTTAAGTGCTGTATGGTTTCAATGAATGAGTCACTGGAGTACTGATAGTACCATGTGATTCACAGCTAAGACACAACAAAGGTTACTATCATAATCATCACTTTTATCATCATCCTCACTTTTATAATCATCATCATCATCATCATCATCATCATCATCATCATCATTTTGACCACCACTAACCTCATCTCATCTCCAAAGATTTATTAATATCCCTGGGGGCTGAAGACAGGCCAGCACTACTTATTTTATGATCTTCTAACTATGATTTACGATGCTCAAGCACAATGATTAACATATGCATGAGGTTCCACATTGCTTTCAAGGATTCTCAAAACCATGAAATTCGTATTATCTGAATGTTTTAATACACTACAGATTCGGTATGCAGAAAGGGTATACGTAAATCTACTAGCAGTGTCTATGTTATACTTGCTTTGTTTTCCAGGTTCAACTTAATTCTAGCCTCTCCATGAGTGTCCTGAGGGATCTCTTATGTAGCAATATATTACTTACAAGGATGCTGAGCCAAGGTTCATGCAAAGACTCTATTGAGAGAACGCATTCTTGCTGTGAATACAGAACTCCCAGAACAGCTATCAGCAAAAGTACCCATTTGTAAGTATGTTATGCAATAAAAGTACCGACTTCAACGGATCATTTAACTCACTACCATCTCTCCTCGGAAGTCTCAGTCAAAAAATGGTGCAAAATAGAAGCATCTTCTCCTGTGGTTCTCAGGCATGAGAGCTATATCATCTCCCACATTTAACTTCTGGCTTCACAGGAAGGATATCTATTTGAGCTACCTCTCAAAGATATCCCCTGCTTACTGTATGAGGTTGGCATTGCATTTGAGTCTAACTTGAACACAGAAACATTTATTTTTTTCAAAACAGAATATGATTATATAAACTCAAAGTTCAATAATTACTAAGTGAATGACATTAATCCAGTATGTTTCAAGGGATTTAAGAACACATCAGTCAATTTTAGGCCATTTTATAGTACCCTGACCTTTTTCTTTTCTTATTTTACTAAGTGATGAAATCAGAATTGGACTCTCTTGTCTCTGGATGAGCCAAATGCCTTTACTATAGTTCTATTGACTTTCTTCCCAAACAATAAGCTTACTCAAACATAAAACACACACTCTCACACAAGCTAATGGTTGCATGGGTACATACATATTTACATATTTAGTTATTCTACTGGAAACATATGAATAATAATTTGATCATGCTTTATTAAACTACATCTTTACATATTAAAACACAAGCTTGCAGCTACAGAGATGAGATGACTAAGTCATTAAGGGCAAGTGTTACTCTTTCAAAGGTTCACATTCAAGTCTCTAAACCCACATTAGGCTGCTGACAACTGCCTGTATCCCTAGTGCCTGAGGATCTGAAGTTATATCTCATTTTTCATGAATGCAGACATACATGTGGTAGATAAGCTTATAGGCAACCACACACACATGTACATACCAAAAAAAAAACCCATTAAGTCATATAAGAAAAAGGAATAAAAACACAAACTCTTAAGAATAATCGAGTCAGGAGTTGAAGAAAATCGCCTTCCCATATGCTCTTTTCCTTCTGAAATTTGACCATTGATATGTGATTCTAAGGCTTCTTAGAAACACTGCCTGAGAGAACTTTGATCTGTCACTAATTCTGGGCTAGTAGCACCTCAAATCCCATGATCTCAGCCAACAAAAAGGCACTTCAGAGAGAGAAAGAGAGAGAGAGAGAGAGAGAGAGAGAGAGAGAGAGAGAGAGATCCGTTGCACTGTTGCTCATGTTCTTGCTTGACTGCAGTCCTGCTCCACACGCCTACCCAAAGCCATCTCCAAAAGGTCAGATCATTGTCTAGGCATGGGCGCTCCTCAATTCCTATGCGACTCCATCTATCTAGGCACTCGGTTATTAGTGCTGACCCTCTGATCATGAGCACAGTCACAAAACAATCATATAAAACTCATATTCCTTTGACTCTGAAGCTGTGTATAAGGTGACCTTGGGAAAGCCAATAAAACTCCCAGAGCTATTTCTCCTTTCTGGACCTAGCAGCCTAAATTATTGATTGACCTGCCTCTTAATTCTTTGTGCTACATTGCTTCATTAAAAAAAAAGAAGACGAAAGAAAGAAAAGAAGAAAAAAACCAGTCTATTGCAGTTCAAAGTAGTAAAACTTTCCTTGCTTTATGTAAAATGTCTTTAAATCATGGTTTTAGAGATCACAAAAGTGCCATCCAAATTGGGAGTGAATCTTCAAACAACTTAGCTCATTGATTGCTTAGCATGCCCTCCTTTGACCCCTATTCTTTACAGTTTCACGCGACCTCCTTATTTGTTTTGTGGAGAATGAAACCTTAATTATACAGCAGGATCTCTATGTAAATGCTCTTTCAATATGCTGCATAGAAAGAGAGCATTTCCTCTATTTCAGTGGTGCATATGTAAAATAGTACTATGTCAAAAGCATTAATACTTCCTCTGAATCCACAGATTGCTTAATGACATCCTAATGAATTGTTGTGAACGCAGCCTTTTTTCCCCCTAGTCTCAATGATCACCCTTCTTTTTTTATTTCTTTTTCAGGACTCTATAGATGTATTGAGATGTATACAGATGTATCAGAAGGAAAAAAAAAGTTGAGAGCAGCCAAGTGATTTCAAGGAGAATTCTAACCAGAACAACAAGAGGATCTCTAAAGAGCCTGGCCTGCAGTGTGTCCCACAGGTAGTGCCACGGCCCAGCAAAGCTATTAGTGTAAACATTCAAGAGACAATAAAGAAGGCTGGCCAGAGCCCCAGATGGTGCTGCCGTAAAAACACATTCCAAGGCTTGGCATCTGGATGTTGCAGCTGCCATGCATGGCCCATATGTGGTAATAAATATTGGTTCTGAGGTTGGAATAACTGGAGGTTGGGGTCAAACGGAACCATCTGAAATATCACAATGGAGCAAACAGACAAAGCATGGAAGTGATTGTGGAACGGCATGTAATTTTTCATACCTCTTATGCCTTTTATTACTCTCAGCTGTTGAAAGGCTAAGGTAAACTTTCAGTTACAGAGACTCATTTGTGGATGCCCAGCAGCCAGGATGCGATCATCTGTTTTCATTGTTCCTTCTCTTTCTTTAGCTTGCTTCTAGATACTTAGCTTTAATTATTCTCTATGCTTTTTAATCTATGTCATAAATTAACATTTTAAGACTCCCACTCAGCTGTAGTTATCACTTGTGACACCATTCTCTAGTAACTAATTTTTAAGTGTGCACCATGTTTTAGTCAACTAGAACTTTCTAAAATCTTTACTGAAGACTAGGAGTTGTCCTGGGATAAACAAATCACAATCCCCAAATGTATGCTGCTGATATTCTGTTAGTGGAATAATTCTGTATTTATTCCTGAATACCTGCTGAGCACTGACCATACATTATTCTCAAAGTCTGTGGTAAAGCAGACAGGCAAGAGGTTGGGAAATCAGTGTTGAAACATCTGACCATAAGAAGAGAGATAATGTTATAAGAACTTAAGACGAGTCATGAAATTAGATATGAAAAATGTCAATGTTCTCCTTTGGTATGAAATGAAGTCTCCACTGAGAACAGAATCTTACCAGAAACTATGCGAGGGAGTAGAGAAGAGTTAGCAGAGCAGGAGGGTTAACATAGCAAAATAGAGAAGGGGGGAATGATATCCTTTTGTGGGGGATCTATGCATGTAAAAAAAACTCCTTGGACTTTTAGTTAATGGAAAATTTGTTCTGGAGGCAATCTAATAGAAGAAATTAAAGAACCAACTAAACGCAGATACATTGATAAAAGGAATAAATTCATAAACTGCAGAGGAATTATAATCCTGCTTCTCGGGCAAGGGATCACATCCAAAACCTGCTGGGTCCATATAATGCAGCTGGAATGTAGCGTCATGCTGGATTACAATATGATCCGGCTAGGATACAGACATGCTCTGGAAACATACCTTGAATCCCTAACAAGGAAGCTTAAGTTAGCTTGTAGCAGCCATGTTTGAAAGTGACATTTAATTGAGGGTAAGATAAAGTGATGAATCAGAGAAACTTTCAACAGAATGAGTCAGAAATAGGATACACGCAACTCACGTGACTATAGCTTGGGAAAGGGAGGCTACTTCACAGAAGAGAAGAGAAAGGTGGTGCGTGTATATGATAGGTTTGTTGGACATTTTTACATAGACAGGTTGAAGAAAGAACAAGCTAGACAGAGATGAAGACAGAAAGAAGCAGAGTGTGAGAAGGAGCCAGAAGATTAGAACATATTGTCAAAGGAAGTATGCTTCTAAGTAGAACAATTCAGTCAGAAGCCCAACAAAGTCAAACTGAATCAGTCTGCATAGAAGACTAGATGACTATGAAGGCTGGAAGTTTCTAGGAGTAGGAAGAGGGCTAGTAAGAACAGGAGAAGAAATACTATGAACTCAGGCCAAGCAGAGAGAGTTCACTCATTCATAGATTGAAGGTCATTTAGGAGTCCTATGTTATATTTTGGCAACAAAATTTTAAAGAAGTTCATGGGCAATCTACCAAAGAAGAGATCCAAAGTGTTCAAAATCCTTGCTTGTGCATTTAAAGTGTCCTCTGAAAAACAGTCATTATAATGTCTAAACTTCTAAGGGGAGGGAAACCTGAGAGATATTTTAGAGAGTAGCAAGTTAAGAGACTTAAGCTTCTACAGGGACATTGTCTCTTCCCACAGGGTCCTTCACATATCACTTTGCCCATAATATACCACAGCAGTGATTCTGCTTCAAACTTTACGGCTAGCCTAAAAGTTCTAGCTATGCTTCCACTTGAACTCACACTAGGGAAGCTGACCTACATCCTTCTTTCTGTGGCAGCCTTTGCTGTGACATGCTGGGACACTGTCACTCATAGATACTATATCACATTCAGATTGTCACATCACTGCCATTCTCCAATGGCTATACTGCAAGGCATTCCACATGAGTGATATTTTCTCAGATTCTTCTCAAAATACTTTAACAAATGAAATGACCAAAAGGAAGAAGAGTGAAGTATTTTATCTATTGGAATAATTCACATAATCTATCTTGTATCCTGATATAGCACCCCAAGTATTTTACACCCTGATTATTTATTACTACCCATTCTTTCCCACATGTCTAATACTGCTGATGAATATTTGAAACAATGATTCAAGGTATATACTTATTATTTTTTCCTGTAAGCAAGAATTAGGAAAAGTATACTGAATCTGTACAAATAATCAGAGTAGTTAGGAAGTCTTTCTTGCTTAACAGAAGAACCAGGTTCAATCAATTGTATGCTATTTAAATATAGACTAAATGACTCAATCTTTTTATTGAGAGTTTAAAGGTCTTTTGCTGACACTGGGAACTGAACCTATTGATACACATATGTACACACACACACATACACACACACATGCATGCATATATGCAAACATGGGAAGAGCAGCAGGACTGAGCTACAACTATAGTTTAAGGGTGATCACTTTTCTAATTAACACATTTCTTCTCTATCAACACATACGATTTCTTACTCTGTCTAGCAGTCATCACATCGAAAAAGAGAGTTCTAGTTCCCAGCTAATGTCTGAAACACATGCCTGTTTTCATGGTTTCTGCATTTGATTACGACAGCTTGCCAATTAAATCTTGCCAGGTCCCCCTGTCTGGTTATTCAAAAGAACTTCTAAAGGCCCCACCTGCTCTGTGAAGCATCTCAGCTAGAAAGGCCACTCTCCAGCACACACTTGCTCTGCCTGCCTGGTGTCTGCTTCACTAGCTCCTGAGCTTTTGGGCTACACCCGACTTGATAAAAATCCAGCCTTTGCCAGATAGGGTGTGCTTAGGCCCTGGCTTTTGCACCTTGTCTATCTAAATAATGAAACAGAAGCTGGCGATCACAAAGCTCCTCATGTCAGATTACCAAGTGCAAATTATCCAAGTGTTTTGATAGCTCTTAATTATCGACAACAGACAGTCCCCGGGAAGACTCTGCAGAAATAACACACCTAAGTAACACGAACCCTCCCTCTGATCTTTGGCAGTCACATCTCTGCTGCAATATGGAGGAGGGTGGGGATATAGGGTGCACTGCCAGGTGTCCAGCAGGAAGGATAGAAATTGTGGAGTCAAACAAATCCTGGGTGCTAACGGGTGGCTGTTTGGGTTCGCTTTGTTAGGAGATGTGTGTTAAGGTGTGATTCAGGGATCATTTCTCAAAACGGCACTAAAATCTGCCTAGGAAATCAGCGAGGACACCACTGAAATGACTTGGATAAAGATTCCAGCTTTATTCTGCCCTGGCTAGAGTTTGTTGGTCTTTTGGTATTCTCTGAAGCCTGGCCTTTGTCCTCACAGTTGACAGCTCTAGTCGTATTACTGGTTCTGTCTTTTGTCCATTGGTATTCTTTACCAACCCAGCACTATATAATAGACTTTAGATTAATGCTAATGCCTCCTGCCATCTTTGATTGAAATGTTTAAGATATCAAGATGTTCCTGATAAAGCCTATTTACACAGAAAAAGTTACTGAGAAGGACAAGGAGTCTTGACGGCTGCTATCCATTTTTATTTCTCTGATGTTGTCCTCATGTTCGTCATTCATAAAAGAACTTACAAAATCCTCACCAGTTATATCCCCTGCCATTGGGAGATTTATGTTTGTAGCAAAAGATATTTCAAAAGCACTGTGGATCATTTAAGTCCAGCTCCTAAATGTTGTTTTAACTATTAGCCTGCTGATAAAAATGTACACCATCGTAATTTGACTTTTGTTGCCATTGTAGGACTGTGATCTGTCTATCACAAACCAAATCTGGTTGAATTCATACAGGATGGCCACTGACACCTAGAAACAATTAGACTAAAATCATAATTCTGGTCATTTGTGTCCAATTGAATGTCTTCTTTTGGATGAACTTATAGACAGACACCTTTATACACATATGGAACTTCAGTAACGGACCACGGTGGAAACATAGACATTATGGAATATGACAATTTATCCTTATCTCAGTTGTTGGCAACAAAACTGATTTATAATATGAAATGTTTCTCATTCTTTCCAGGAAGAAACATTAGAAAGATTTGTGAATGCTAGGTTTGCAAAATGTTTCAATGTAAATGGAAGTTTTGGCTTTCTCCAACTCTAGGGTTTCCTTTGGCAAAGTCATTTGTTATTGTGAAGAGGTAAGGATCCCCTTCAACCAGGGATATAATTTTCCATGAACACAAAGTATTCTGGGGAAAGATTCAGTTCTATTCTTGTTCAGTTATCACCTTTGCTTGCATCTATGTAGTGGCTGAGCTTTCCTAGGCAGAAGAATTCCTGAATTACTACCATGAAAACTTGAAAATAGGTAAAAAAACGACAGATGGTGTGTTTCCCCAAACAAGTCTTTAAGTTTAGCAACTAAGAGTTTAACTGCTAACAGACCATCTTTGTCCACAAATTAAACAGCAAATCACAGGTTAATTTTCTGAGTCCCTGTCCAAACTATATGTATCCCCACAAGGTGGCAGTAGAGATTTGTGGTCACATGGTTAGGACCACCCCCACACCCCCAAACCATAGGGATTAAATGTATTCCCTGTCTAAATTATATTTATCCACTTTTCAAAATGTTTTTAAACTGTGAAATATTTTACAAGTCTGGCTTACAAATTCTTATGCACAGTGCATGTTGTTAATCTTTGGCTTTCTCAACTATTTAAAATTCTATAAGATGGATTTGTTTGCGAATATCCATAAAGATTTGCTGTATTCCTAGATTCATGTCCCACTGGAAGAAAGTTTCGTTCTAGTTTCCATATGACCAGAAATCGCCAAACTTCCAGTCATGATTATAATCTAAATCTTACTTCCCTGCACCTTTAGAATCTTGGGGATTTTTTTCCTTCAGTCTGGCCTTTAATGGTATACTTTAAACTTTCCATTTAGCATACTTTAATAAAAAAAATAAACCCATTAACCTACATATAATGTGCACAACATTGACAAGGACATTTAGTGGAAAATTATTAGTTATTCTTAGAAAAAAATAAGAAAACTTGTTTATATTTTATCTTTGTTTACTTATTTATTTATGGCTTGATAAGTTAAAATAAGACAAGTAACACCACTTTAACCTTCTCTTCTCTCTTTACCCGAAAGGTAATACTAATATAATAAGGGAATAGGAAAAAGTCTTAAAGGCAAATAAATACCTAGAGAAGAGTGGTCTTTAACTTTTAATCCAGGGCTACTTTAATTTTTTACTGCTTGGCAATGACCAAGGAGATTACTAGAGTTAAAACAATTGATCCCCACACTAAACTTTAAAAACAGGACATTAGTCCTGTCTCTCTCAAGAACCTGAAAAGTCACTCACCATCAACATTGTGCATAATCCTGCATTCAAAGTTTCCCTGCCTTGATTTTCAGATCTCATCTGATTGACATTCAAAAACGCAAGATTAAAAAAAAGAAGAAGAAAAGAACGAGTTTTAAAGACATAGTCTATCTGTAATGTAGTCCTCTGCTTATTTACAGGAAAAGTATCATATTAGATGAAATAAGCTTTGCATTGAAGGACCTACAATATGAACACATGCGTTGACGGTGGCAGTGACTGTACACTACAGGGGTAAACCTTCTCTTTAAGGCAAAATAAAAAAAAACGCAAAGGAATACATCAAAAAATGATGAGCAACAAAATCAAAAGTGATTATCTGGAATTGGCAACATTCAGAAGCCAGGGATTCTGCCTCTAATGAAAATATCCTTAAAATATTACAGGGTAGGTTTTTTTGAAATAGTCAACTTATGCTCATAGTAGAGGAACAGTCATTATTTCTTGCTTCCTGCATCCTCTAGATCTCCGTGTTTTCTCGGTCCATGAAAAGCCCAATCTTTCTTTTTTTCATGGAAACAGTACAAGTACTAAGATGGAGGAGTGTATCATCAGCAATCTGCTGACATCTGTTGGTTTTTCTCATTGGCAAACAAAAGAGGCTTCAATATCATTTTTAAGAGACCTGCACATGCGGTGCAGATTGTGTGATTTCCATGTCCCTACTCTGATAGATACAGCTGTAGAAAACTTTGGTTTCATGTTTGGATACTCATAGTAAAAAAATCTACAGACAAATTGCAAAGAAGAGTATGTCTGGAATAATGTTGTTCATTGAACACTAAATTTTTTCCTAGAGTTTATATCATGTATCTTTTATGCAAATTACTTCTAGAGAAGTTAAGTTTCTTCAGTGCATTGGATTTTTAAATACATTCTATACATAGTTTTAAAACTCATCTTGCAGAAATACTTTATTGGCTTCCTACTGTGTTTTAAACATTGATTTCTAAAATGTCCTATTATAAAATATCTCCTAGAATCCTTAATTATCTTTTTTGTTTATATTTCTGTATTTATTTGTTTTTGTTTTTGATATTTTATGTACTTACATTTCGAATGTTATCCCCTTTCCCAGTTTCCCCTCCAGGACTGTCCTAACCATCCCCTTCCCATACTTCTCTGACTGTGCTCCCCCACACACCCACCCACTCCAACCTCACCACCCTGGCATTCCCCTACATTGAGATATTGAGTCTCCACAGGACCAAGGGCCTCTTCTTTCATTGATGTCCAACAAGGCCATCCTCTGCTACACATGTGGCTGAAGCCATGGGTCCATCAATGTGTAATCTTTGGTTGGTGGTTTAGACCCTGGGAGCTCTGGTGGGGGGGATTGGTTGATACTGTTGTTCCTCCTATGGGGTTGCAAAACCCTACAGCTTGTTTTGTCATTTCTCTAACTCCTCCATTGGGGATCCCATGCTCAGTCCAATGGTTCCCTGTGAGCATCCATCTCTGTATTTGTCAGGCTCTGGCAGAGTCTCTCAGGAGATAGCTATATCAGGCTCCTGTCAGCAAGCACTTCTTGGCATCTGTAATAGTGTCTGAGTTTGGTGTCTGTATATGGGATCCCCAGGTGGGCAGTCTCTGGATGGCCTTTCCTTCCGTCTCTGCTCCACATTTTGTCCATATTTCCTTAATTAACCTTTAAATATTTTCCTTAAAATTAAAAAATTTTAGTGTCTAGACTTTTGTGCTTCAGGGACACTACCCTTTGTAGAGAATGCAATGTTTGTGTCTGCTATCCACCTGGACAAACTTTGAGAGGTGCCTGCTGAGGACTTGGAGCCTGTGCTTACTGCCCACAAGTATGTTTTCTATACTTCCTAGTCCTTAACTTGGATATTGGCATGCTGTCCATACCTGCAGTATCAACATGATCAGAAACCCTTCTGTTGAATGCCACTGTCATTCATGTTGGTTAAGTTCTTGAACTTGATTGAACTTGGGATCTCTTTAAATAATACATGCCTCTAAAGAAGAATCCTTTAAAATTAATTAATTGGTATTTCTGGGCCTTATGCTTTGTTTATATTTATTGTTATATACAGTTTTTCTTATAATGAGATTATTTTTAGTAACAATTTTAGGTTAACAGAAAAGTGGGCAGAAAATAAGTGTTCCCAAATAATCTGTCTCTCTTCTTGCCTGGCATTTCAGTTTCCCCATGAGGAGCTGTGTGTAGTAGTGACACATTATTATTAACAAAAGAGTCCCTGGTTTACATGAGAGTTCACTGTCTGGGTTATACATTTTATCATTTTGACAGATGTATAATGACATATCCACAGTTATAGTATTATGCAGAAGAGATTTACCCTGCGAAAAAGTCACTGGGTTCCACCACTCTTTCCTTCTCTCCTCTAACACAAGACAGCCGCTAATCTTTTTCCTGTCTCTATAGTCTTGACTTTCCAAAATGACATAAAGTTGAGATCCCTGAGAACTGTAAGTCAGAGATGTATTAATCTCCTCTGAATAGCTAGCATCGAGCCTATGAAACTTTTCCAGACCAGTATTTTTACTTAATTATGCTGTGAAATTAAGTTTTGTAATATCTTTTCATAGTTCTTTGCACATCTTTTCATGCCTATTATATGGATATACCATAGCTTGATAAATTAATTTTATTTTAAGGTTTAAATGATTTCTTTTCATTTTATGTGCATTGGTCTTTTGCCTGCATGTATATCTGTATGAAGATGTTGGATCAACTAGAACTGGAGTTTAAAAAGTTTTGAATTTTAAAATAGGGTCTCATTATACGCATACCCCAGGTTGTCTTCAAACTACCTATTGTAAAATAATCTGGCTTTAAACTCATGGAGATGAGTTTAAATGATTTTTCAGTGCTGGCATTAATGGCCATCTTTATGATAAATTAATGTTAAAGAAACCTTGTACATTTTTATTAGTATGTGAAGCTTAAACTTTTCCTGTATTGTTTTGTCTTTTTTCTTTGAGACTTGTCAAAGACATGGGGATGATCTCACACTTCACAGTTAGTATCTTGACAGCTGACTACTGTTTTCTATCTGACATTAGAAATAGAGCCCTACAGATAATAAAATGCATGTTGGCTACTCTATTTTCTATGATAAAAGAAAGACTTTTAGGGCTGTTGAGATGACTCTTCAGGGGAAACTGCCTGCCATACAAGCCTACTTCTGAGTTTGATACAGAAACTCATGATGGAAGGTGTAACTCTAATGTTGTCCTCTAATATCCATATATAGACCACATGCATGCCATGGCATACATATATCTGCATTCATACAAACACACACACACACACACACACACACACACACACACACACACACAGATATACACCCACAATCAAATATACCACTCATATCCTACATATACAGTAATAATAGTTTCTAAAATAAATAACTAAAACATCATTGAAATTATTTTTTTAAATATTTACATATAAATATGGACTGATAAGTATATACATTTACTTACATATAAGATTTACATTTTAAATATTTATAGCCCTCCATCAGTATAAAAAATTTCAATATAATAAAAATTAATAATGCAACTTTATATAAGGGGTAGTTCTGAAGCTCTAATCAGAAATCTGTGTGTGAAACCTAAAGGTCCTGTTCCACAATTGGTTCTTGATTGAAAATTGTGTAGATGCTAGTGGCCAATGGCTGGACAGAAGAGGTGGGACTTCCAGGTTCCCACAGGCAGTCTAGCAGACACAGGAGGAGGAGAGAGGATTTGGAGTAATAGGGAAGCACCTGGTGGAGTGGCCATTGGCCACTTCCCTAACTGGGCCTAGTGTAGCAGGCTCAAGATTAGAAACACAATTAGTAGGCAAACTTAGAGGGGTTGAGTTGGGAGTGAAGGTAAGGGCATGTTAGCTCCAGGAGGCTTCGAAGTGCCCACCCATTAAACTGAAAAGCATATTAAATATGCTAATGTGTGCATTCCCAAGGCTCCAAGGGAACCAGGGCTGTGCCTGGCAGAGCAGTCTAGTCAGAGCTTAAGGTGGGAGAAAGACATCTAATGTATTTTGGGATAAATAATTGAAGAGGTTGGCATTTCATCTGTTGTTTGAGATGAAAATATGGAAATCTTACTCTTGAGGAACATATATAACCTATGCATATAGTGGACAAGGATGAAGCAACATCTGCCTACAGTACAACATAATTCTAAATGATTATAGAACTGAGACCATCTTATTTCATCTTATTTCTCTTAAGACAAAAATAGAATGCCAATTTCTCCAACAGCTCCATGACAACCTACTCATGCCTCTTCCAAGAATAATGATGAGTCTCAAAGCTTGGGAGCTCTTCCAAGCTGCTCATGGGAATAGGACCACATAATTCCAAACCAGGACCCATATTGATATGTTTAAGACAAATATAGCATTTCTCAGCATAGGAAACTTACAGACTTGAACTGAAGATTGTGGTTTGTTTGGAATGCTTTATCACTTAGTAGACAAACACTAACTAATAAATACTTTTCTTTGCGAAGTGTTCTAAAAGTTATTCCTACCTACTTTTTCCTCTGAAGAATTTACCATACAATTTTTAAACATAACGTGGTCCAAGACACCCTTGTACTTAGGAATCAAATAAGCATTTAAATCAAACAACTGATAAATCTGCCTATGTCTTTGACTGAAAAAAATGTATCTTCACAGGAGAAGGCTTGTATAAATTCAGATAAAGTTCAGCTATAATCAAAGAGTACATTCTCTCTAAAGTATTTGTTTAAATTAAATTCATTGCCTACTAAAAATATTGTTTTTAGCCCTAGAAATATTGTTGATAGCCCTAGAACATTTTGGAGATTTAAAATAGATCTTTGGTCTTTCATGAGAAAAGAAAGTAAAACGTTCATTGTTGAGAGTAAACCAGCTGAGTTCTCATGACGTGTTTCATCAATAACATCAGTTATTATGTTCAGTTATTAGAGTTCTTAAACATTCTCCTCTTGTAAATGCATCTTTCATATAATCCAAGACTGAGCCAAACATAACAATAAACTATGCTTTATTGTATATGGTCATACAACCTTAGGATGAATTTTCCTATAATCATTTCCTCTATCCTTACATACAAACACACACACACACACACACACACACACGCACACGCACACGCACACGCACACGCGCACACACACACACACACACACATACACACACACACACACACACACACACACACACGGTTTCAGATGTGACATACAAGGAAAATTTTGTAATACTATCATTTGTTCCTAACAAGGCACAAACTCATTAAAAATAACTTTAAGTTTTGTCTTTTCTTTTTATTCAATAGACAGAAAATTTTAAGTTTTAAAGATAGGCGCTATTTACATTTTAATTACTCTTTAAACTTACTAATAGAACAGCATTATTAATGTGTTAGAATTGATTGTCATTTTTACACAAACTGTAGTCATCTGGGACAAGGGACTTGCTCAAATTACATTGGCTAGTGCCCATATCTGTGGGAAATTTACTGGATTGCTGATTGATGGAGAGATGCCCAGCCTACTGTGGACAGGGCGGTCTGTTGGCAGGGCAATGGCGCCTAGGCTGTATAAGAAAACTAGCGGAAGAGAAGAAGGGAGTAAGCCAGGAAATAGTGTTCCTCCAGGCTCTCTGCTTCATTTCCTTGCCCTGCTGGAGTCCCTGTCTTGACTTTTCTCAATGATAAACTATTGCCTGGAAGATGAGGGAATAAACCACTTCCTCCTCGTGATGGGTTTGAATTTTTGTATTTAGCACAGAAACAGAAAGTACACCATTATGAATCTTACCAATTTAACTTGTTTCTTAATAGTCAGTAGAGAAAAATAGCCTAAAAGAATGATTTAATAGTAAACTTTGAAATAAATATCCCAGTTAGCCTAGTGCCTTACTAATTAAAGGGACCATAATGAACTTTTACACATCAGACCTGTTGGTTCTCTAAGTTTCTAACTTAATAAGTAAAAAATAGCAAGATTCATCTGCTATACCTATGCCAAGGTGACTTGCATTTTAAAAAAATATTGTGGTTCTATTTAAACTGAATATATAAATATATGCAATCATACAAATGAATATATATATATATATATATATATGCCATCACATGTACCTGATTCATCTCTTGGTATACAGTTGCTAACACAGGAATTGTTAGAAAAAGAGTATTCCTATTTAAGCTAGTTACATGGTTAAACATCAACCTTCCTCCTCCCACCAAAAAAAAAAAAAAAAATACCAGCAGAAAATGGCAAAGTGGCAGAGTCTCCTGCTCCTGGCTCAGAACAGAAGCCATTATGCTTGGCAATGTGTCTGAATCTCCATTGTATTTGCACACCCTCATCCTATGGAGGGTTGAGCTAAATGAGCCAGTATGTTAATTATGTGCTCTGGGAGCACAAAGAAGAAATAAAGCAGTTATTACCTTCCCAAGATTCTCAGGTAATGAGACCTGCTTCTGGAGGTAGGTGGCACAGGACCAGAATCTATCATGACAACGAGCTTTGCAGTAAAATGCACAGAATTAATTTGTTAATGAAAATCCTCCACTGGTTCTCTGTGCCACATCCACCTGACACATGTCACTGGGCAATGTCATTACCAGTTAACCAGCACAAGGTCTTCGGAACAGATGGTATAGCCATGCCTTTTCAGATCTGAGACCAGCTAATTTCAGCCACCCCCACCCCATACCATGAAAAGGAAATAAAGTAAAATTGGCTCCATGTCACTCAAACATGACAGTACTTTGGATTTTCCCCCATGATGTTTTTTAGCCTTGAGGCAGATATGACAGGCGCCTTATTAAATTCCAAAAATAAATGTGGAACAAGAAGGCAGTGCATTCCAATGAGACATCCAACTTGTTAAAATGCAAGACACATAAAACTTGGCTCATTTTATTTTTAGTGATCATCCTCATCATTTAAATCAAAATGGAAACTCAATAATTTTTAGCATAAACCTGGTAAAAATAGTTCAGAGGTACCTGCTTTTGTTCAGTAAAAGTGGCCTATTCAATTGCTCCCAAATATTGAGCTGGAGTTTTCTAAGATGTTGCCATCAATGCCTGGTGTTAGACTGAGGAATGTAGAATAAAATTGACAGGGCACCTCTCAGTCTTCACTGCAGTACCATTCATTTACCTCTTAAGATAAACCCATTGATATTTAGGAATCCCTCCTCTGTGCATCCAAGCATTCTCCCGCTTTGTAGAAGGGGGACTTAGGGGTTTGCATTGCCTCTCAAATTAACATGGTGCCTAGTAGCTCACTTTCATTTCCAACATCTTTCCTTGCATTTAATTCCCTTCCTTCCTGCCATATAGGCAGCTGATTTTATAGTAGATCTTGTTCATCACATGCCCGTAGGAATGTGATTGGTTTTAGTGGCTGTTCATTTAATAGTTCCTATTCATCTAACCCATACCCCTCCCTGCCCAAGACTTTTCCCTTATTTGTAACTGGATTATGATGCTGAAAAGAATGTAGCTAGTTGCACATGTTATAATTTTGCTATTTGCTATTGCTTCTTCACTGTCTTACCATGGCCTCACCTTAGTTATTTTTTCCTTATTACAGTAACAAAATACCCAACAAAAACAACTTAAGGAAGGAAGTTTGAACTTGTCTCAGTTAGGGTATGAGGAGGGAGCAGCAGGAAAATGAGGCAAATGACCACTTTGCACACATGATCAGTAAGGACGAAGGTACCGATGCTTAGTTATTTTCCCTTTTTATTCAGTCTAGAGGAGAATGATGCAACACCTAATCAGAGTGAGTCTGGATTCACTTACTGGAAAGTACTGCACAGACTCACTGAGAGGTTTGTTTCCTAGGGGCTTCCAGCTCCTATCAGGGAATCATTACCCAGAGTCTGGTGGTGTAACTGAGAACATCCCCAACTAGGCTTATATATTTGAATGTTTAGTTCCCAGTTAGTGGATTGTTTAGGAAGGGTTAGGAGGTGTGGCCTTGAAGGTAGAGGCGTGCCAGTGTGTATTGGTTTTGAGGTTTCAGAAGCCCAAGTCATTTTCTGTCTTGCTCTCTCTCATCCTACTTTCTGTGGATCAGAATGCCTAGATTCTACAAAGCTAGACTGCTGGACTGACATCCTTGTCCCCACCATTAACGCCATGGACTAACCCTCTGAATAAGCCTTTAAACAAATATAGTATCTTAAATGCTGCCCTGCTTGATTTTTTTTGTCATAGCAATAGTAACCTACCCAAAAAATGAAATCTTTAATGAACTTTGATACAAATCATCAAAAGAACTTCAATATTGAAGTTCTAAAATATAATAGTGTATATTATATACTATGAAAACCACAAAATTATAGAATCTTACCATCTACCTCTAGGAGCACATCCCTAGAGTTTGGTCCAGTTTCAGAAACAATGCTGGACAGAAGTCTGCATTTCATACCCAAGAGTAGTGAGAGAATCATCTTAGAGTTGATAGGATGTGCAATATATTTATATTCATACAATGAATTACAGATAAGTAAGGAGTATTAAGAATTGGAGAAATCATCAATTGGTGGGGAAGATCCCAACAATTGGCTACCCAGTAGCAAAGGGTAATCTATTATGACACATACAGATAACACAGATAACATTGTACAGATGGAGCATGTTATATTTAGGAAATATATATATATATATATATATATATGTATGTATGTATACATGAATATAAAAATAAAAAATGACTGTTTGAAAGAAAAAAGTGGGTGTGGATACAAAAAATGTGGTATATATACACAATGGATTACAATACAGCCATTAGAAACAATGAATTTATAAAATTCTTAGACAAATGGATGGAGCTGGAGAACATCATACTAAGTGAGGTAACCCAGTCTCAAAAGAATACCCATGGTATGCACTCACTGATAAGTGGATATTAGCCTAGAATCTTGGGACACCAAAGACACAATCCACATACCAAATGATGTCCAACAAGAAGGAAGGAGTAGACCCTAGTTCTGGAAAGACTCAAAGCATCAGTGTAGGGGAATACAGAACAGGGAAGTGGGAAGGGATGGATGGGGGAACAGTGGGAGGGAAAAGGGCATGTGGGACCTTTGGGGGGCAGAGAACCAGGAAAAGGGAAATGAAATGTAAATATAGAATATATCCAATAAAAAATTTTTTTAAAAAGTGTGTGTGGGAGCAGCCTTAGGAGAAGGAAAGAAAGGGAAGGGGTTGTATAATTATAATATCACAAGTAAAAGAAAAAATACATTAGCATATTTCTTATATGCATGCATATGCACTCAGAAAACAGCTTTCAGGAAACAACTCTCTCTCTCTAGTTTGTGGGTCCTAGAATAGGCTTGGTGACAATTGCCTTTATTCCCTGCACCATCTCAACCAAGCCAAGAGTAATTTTCATGCATTATTTAATACATATATCTATACATTATATAGATATATGTATTATAGCATTAACCCCAGAAAGGTTATACAACTTCTGCAAGGTCACACACACACACACACACACACACACACACACACACACATCCCACATACTATGTGACAATATTAGTGATTGGTCTCTTATACTTCACTTTCAAAGCCTAGGACCACAAACCTTTAAAACCAGAGTTTCACACAGTATTGACATACCCAAAATAGAAAGTGGAGGAGACTGTCACATGAAAACTCAGGCCATATATATAGTGTTCTGTAACATGTTGAAACAATTGCTCCTCAAACTTTCCAACCTAAGATGATCACGTAGTGCTTTAAGCAGCAGCAGGGTACAATCAGCAATTATGATCTAAACAATGATTCCAAAGACTAACACTAGCTCACCTTATTTTTGCCCGGGGGCTGTTGTCCTAAATAAAGTTTCTCACAAAAGGAGCAAATTAATATTTTGCAATATGACCAGATATGTTCTGTAATGTATTGTGCAAACTATTGTTATTTCTAGCAAAAGAAATATGGTTGACGCCAGATTGAGAGACAAGGGAGTCATTGCTAGCTCTAATTATAATTTTTTCATTGTCACTATTGCAACATCCAAGATCAAGAAACTTGAACAAGACAGGTTGGATCAGGTATTAGGGGTCTCATTCTTTCTTCTCAACCCAGCACCCTCTACTACCCTCACCTCCACTCTCACCTCCTTTTCCTCCTTCTCTCCCTCCATTTTTTTCTAATAGCATTTGCCTGGTTAAATTATTGTGAAACAAAGATATAACTAGTTCCTAGGACAGAACCGTCTGCTTATAGATCATGTGCATGGTCTTTATTAGACATGATCAAGAAAGTATTAGACTTCCACATCAAAGCAAAATGAACGCATAACATTGTGACATCACCAATTACCCAGGGCATGGCTGCCTACAACTTTAATCCCAGCACTCAAAGAGGCAAATACAGGCAGCGTGATCGATGTAGTGAATTTCAGGCCTAGAAGGCACTATGAGTGGCTGCTCTTTCCTCTGCCTAAGGCGGAAGTCAACATGTGACAGAGTATTGCTTTGCCTGCCATCTATGTTTTATCCATTTTCTCTTTAAGTTCAACTAGAACTCTGTGCTGTGAAGAACATGTGTTGTTTATCCTACCCTCTTGTAAAGCCAAGCCACTGCTGCAGTCATGTTATGTCTAGAGCACAGCTGATGTAAAGGAAACTAGTTTTAGCAAGATGCAAAGCAGCATATACTTATAGAACATGTCTTTTACGTCTGATTCAAATTGCTCTATCCATATCATTACTCCTTTCCTTCTGAAAGAAGATTTTCAAATAGAACACACACACACACACACACACACACACACACACACACATACACAGACACACACACAACTGTTTGGAAAGACTTGGTTGCATCTCCAATTTTTAAGTATGAAAATAGATGAATGAATGAACGAATGAATGAATGAATAATAAATATCCTCAATGAAGGGTGATGCTATCTCTTTATCTACATGCCATAGGTTGGTATTCTAGATTACATTCTTCATTTTTGAATTCTATCAATTCACTTTCTGAGATAGATATAAATGCACCTAATTTGATCTGAAATGCGTGGATCTTTAACACTAGTAGCCTTTGCCAGTGAGATCCATAAGGGGACACACACTTCTAGGAGAACGCCATGCTTTCTTAGCAGCATAAAGATAGAAGTCAAAGTAAGTGCAATTTGTAGGTAAATGGTTAGATCTGGAAAATATCATCCTAACTGAGCTAACCCAATCACAAAAGAATACACATGAAATGCAATCACTGATAAGTGGATATTAATGAGCCCAGAAGCCCTAAATGCTCAAGGCACAATTAGCAAGTCAAATGATTCCCAAGAAGAAGAAAGGAGAGGACCCTGGGCCTGAAAAGATTGGATCCAGTTTTGTAGACCCAGAACGGAGAAATCGTGGGGGGCGGGGGGGGATGATTGGGGAATAGCTGGGGGGGGAGAGGAATTATGGGACATATGGTGGGGGGGAACTGGGAAAGGGGAAAGCCTTTGGAATGTAAACATTGAATATAGAAAATAACAATTAAATTAAAAAAAGTGTCACTTATTTGCTTGTTGAAAAACCAAGGCAAAGTGCAGTGTGTCAATGTGTGAGTTTGTCATGAAGTCTCCTAATAATGCAAGAGAAATCTGCTCACCAGTTACTGTGCTCACTGTTACTTCTGACTCTTTTTTTCTGTGCACATGCTATTTGAGATTCTAAGCACACAAGGAAAGGAGTGCTATAAATGGGTGATCTTTTCCTGATGCTTAGTTAGTTTCCTACTATTGATTAATTATAGCTCAGTGGTGGGAAAGCACTGGATTGGTGATCAGAAGATTGATGGTTTCAGCTGGGCGTGGTGGCACACGCCAGTAATCCCAGCACTCTGGGAGGTAGAGGCAGGCAGATTTCTGAGTTCAAGGCCAGCCTGGTCTACAGAGTGAGTTCTAGGACAGCCAGGACTATACAGAGAAACCCTGTCTCAGAAAAAAAAAAAAAAGATTGATGGTTTTATACAAGCTTGGCCTCTCTTTATTTCCTTTACGAGTATGCCAACCTGACTTTTAACTTGTCTCCAATTCTCTCCTCTGTCATTAGGGATCTGTACATCCTACTTGATAGCCAAGTGGATAGCTCTCTCTCTCTCTCTCTCTCTCTCTCTCTCTCTCTCTCTCTCTCTCTCTGGTTTTTTTTTTTGTTTTTTTTTTTTTTTTTTTTTTTGTTTTTTTTTTTTTTTTTTTTGGAGACAGGGTTTCTCTGTGTAGTTCTGGCTGTCTTGGAACTCACTCTGTAGACCAGGCTGGCCTCGAACTCAGAAATCCGCCTGCCTCTGCCTCCCAAGTGCTGGGACTACAGGCATGCGCCACCACGCCCGGCAGTTCTCACTGTTTATGAATATTAGTGCCATCTTTCCTGAAAGGTGAATGACAAAAAGGTACTTAATATATAAAGTTTTATTGAAGATAATGTTATCATTAAGCACCAGAAACTTAATCTGAATGAAGCAATTCATCTAAAATTAGCATTGCCTGACTTTTTACTATAATTAGTTCAACTTTTCCTTTGTGCACTGATGATTTGAGCCAAAATATAATATGATATAATATAATATAATATAATATAATATAATATAATATAATATAATATAATATAATATAATATAATATAGTATGAGAAAATGTGTGAAGTTTCATGTGCTTCATGTTCATTAGATAGTGGAAACAGTGTAACTAGAGCTTGATTTGTAAGCAAGTAAATTTATTAGAATTATTATTATAATGTAGTATTGGAAATTTTTAAAAATTTAGTCTCATCTTTTAACAATGTATATTGTGTATTGCTATGGTAGGTCTGTGCATTTGAGTGTAGGTGTTTGCAGAGTCCAGAGGCATTTGCCTCCCTTAGGAGTTACAAGCTATTAAGAATGGCTGATATTCCCACCTTACACCAGTCAGAATGGCTAAGAGTAAAAACTCAGGAGCCAGCAGGTGTTGGCTAGGATGTGGAGAAAGAGGAACACTCCTCCACTGCTGGTGGGATCGCAAGCTGGTAAAACCACTCTGGAAATCAGTCTGGTGTTTCCTCAGCAAACTGGGCATGACACTTCCAGAAGACTCTGTTATACCACTCCTGGGCATATATCCAGAGGATTCCCTGCATGCAATAAGGACACATGCTCCACTATGTTCATAGCAGCCTTATTTATAATGGGAAGAAGATGGAAAGAACCTAGATGTCCCTCAATGGAGGGATGGATACAGAAAATGTGATATATTTACACAATGGAATACTACTCAGCAATTAAAAACAATGAATTCATGAAATTCTTAGGCAAATGGTTGGAACTGGAAAATATCATCCTAAATGAGGTAACCCAATCACAAAAGAACACACACATGGAATGCAACCACTGATAAGTGGATATTAGCCCAGAAGCTCTGAATACCCAAGACACAATTCACATATCAAATGATTGCAAGAAGAAGGAAGGAGAGGGCCCTAGTCCTTGAATGCTTGATGCAGCATTGTAGGGGATTGCCAGGACAGAGAAATAGGAGGGGGGTGATTGGGGAATGGGCAAAGGGAAGAGGGCTTATGGTACTAATGGGGAGGAAAGAACTGGGAAAGGGGAAATCATTTGGAATGTAAACAAAGAATATAGCAAAAATAAAGAATATAACTAATAAAAAAAAGAATGGCTCACCATGGGTACTGGGAACTCTGGGAACCTTCAAAGAGTAACTGCTCTTACCTGCTGAGCTAGCTCTACATCTAGTCCTATGCTGCATATAAGGTGATAGCCTTGCTCTATAGCAAACTATTATGTGGGTATCTGATCAAGTTTCTCAAGAGTAAATAATTACCCTGAGAGAATAACGTAGTTCTCCAAAAAAGCAAGTATGATAATTTGATTTTTTAATTTTGTTTTTATTCATGTATATGAAAAGGCCAGAAAGGGTGTCAGATTCAGGGATCTGGAGTTCCAGGCAGTTGTCTCTTAGCTGCCCAATGTAGGTAAGGGGAACTGAACTCAAATCCTTTGAAAGAGCAGCAAAGATAATTAATGAGCCATCTCTCCAGCCTCACCTTTGAGAATTTGATAGTACCTTGTTAACTATAAATTAATTTGGTGAATTTATCTCCTTATAGACTGTCAAGATATGAACACTGGTCAGGAGTTTTATAAAGACAAACAAAACAAAGAAAAAGGAAAAACCAGAATTTTTTTGTGAAAAATATTTTTTAAAATAAATACACAACTTCATTTGCTCATCAAAACTATTTATCAAGAGATATTTATATAGAGTTATTTTCATTTAATACTTGTATCTGTCAATCATCCTCAATCAATCAGCTATTCATCAGGGAAAAATAAAAGTCAAAGAAAAGTTATAAATACATATGTTGTTGTAATTTTAAATCACTAGATTTCAGCTGGGTGTGGTTTTAGGTGCCTGATAACACCAGTTCCAGCACAATCTGAGTAAGATCAGGAGGACAGGCTAATCAAGTGAAGCTCTTAGAAAAACTTAAATGCAGCAGAATATAAAGCTTGATCTTTGAGTCCTGACTGGCTATACTGTACATCTAATTGGTAAATTTGTAAAGTCAACTTTGAGTGACACAGATCCCCATGGGTTTATTTTCCAAAATGTCCTCTGAAATACCATTTCTTGGTCCAGACTGCCCTCCTAATTCTGTGATGAGAAGAAATGTAAAGAGCAAACAGCTCAAGAGAGTAGCTGGAAGGTGATCTATTCCAGTCCTGGTTACATGTTCATCTCATAATATAAAACTGACTGCAGTTGGGAAGAGAAGGCAGTGTTTCATCTATGTAGACAATGGTCTGACCAGAAGTTGTGATGAGGAACTCCAGAGGGACCGAGTATGGCTTCTTGGGTCTGTTTCCATGGGTTTGTAAGCACCTGGTAGATGATTCTGTCTCTCTCTTTTTTTTTCTTTTACTCAAAAGCTTTATCCAATGCCTTACTCTATTCTGCATTGTGTTCTCAACTGGGAACTCCAGCTGGCTGACTCACTGTCCCTTTTCTAACTGTTTCTGTTCTATGTTTTTAAGCCCCTGAGTTGATGTTGCTTCCTCTTTGATCCCTCACTTGGGCAGGTTATCTCTCGGCAGAAGTTGTGAGCACCGATCTAACAATAATCTGTTATCTGCTAATTTACTAACTATTCTTTCACTAGCTATATGATCAGTAAACTCCCTAATTCAAAACTGTAAGTAAACCAGGACTTGTGTAATCCCATCTTTCACAATCCAAAAACAAGTCATTATCTGTGTGTTCCACGTTAGCCTGATACACAGAGGAAGTTCAAGGTTCAAGGCTTGTCAGGATTACATATTAAGACCCTCTCTCAAAAATAAGCCAATAGACTGAACACAGGTTCCCTAATGGAGGAGCTAGAGAAAGGACTCAAGGGGCTGAAGGAGCTTGCAGCTCCATAGGAGGAACATTATGAACCAACCAGTAACCCCATCCAGGAACTAAACCACCAACCAAAGAGTACACATGGAGGGACCCATGGCTCCAGTTGCATATGTAGCAGAAGATGGCCTGGTTGGACATTAAAGGGAGAAGAGTCCCTGGCCCTGAGAAAGCTTGATGCCCCAGTATAGGGGAATACCAGGACAGGAAGCAGGAGTGGGTGAGTTGGCTAGCAGGGAGAAAAGGGCAATGGGATAGTGCGTTTTCGGAGGGGAAACAAAAAAGGGGATAACATTTGAAATGTAAATAGAGAAAATATCTAATAATTTTTTAAGAAGCCAATAGAAAACAAACATCCTGCTCTCATGAATCATTCTCTAAATTGTACAATTATTGATTCCGTATTTAATTTTTTTCAAAAATAAAATAAAATAGCCAATCTGGTGTTAATTTTTATTTTTTCAATTTCATGCAAGGAAGAGTTAGAATGTACCATAAGATTGGGCATTTCTCTTTGCTTGTATGTCCATGTTATCTCCCTGTTATAGCTGCACAACTTTGCTGGCCACCAGGAAGCATGCCAGTGTTTCCTAAAGCCCGCAAATTCATATAAAATATAACCAAATGATTGATTGTTTTAAGAACAATGTGAAAATCATGAAAATGTTTCGAATATCAGCTCATTCCTCTATCAGCAGGTAGAAGAAAAAGTCTAACAGAATCAGGGCAAAACAATAGTCTATCATGCTGGAGACAGAGTTAATTTGGTAACATGTTTACCCAATCATAACATGAAGCTTTTAGCTATAAAAGTTGAGAATACATGATCATAGAAAAACATGCACAAAAATTGCTACTCTGGTTTTTCTCAGAATTGTCAAAAATTCAGGAGCAGCCAAGGTGCCTATCGTGAGCTGAACAGATAAGTAGGTATATCAAAGAAGCAAAGCATCAGAGCTAAAAAAATATATACATATGTCAAAATATGTGGCTATATAGAGTAAGCTTAAATCCATCATACAAGCCAAGAGAAACAAATCTAAAGGTTTCATAGCAAACGATCCCATAGTTCAGGTCTATAGAGAAAATGGAATGAGGAATGCTTGAGATTAAATGAGAGGAATTGATGAGTACTTGGAGCTAAGGCAATTTCTAGGATGGTGAATTTACTTTGCAGAACACCAACATACTATGTACACATCATTATATATTGGTTAATTTGCTTGGTTAGGCTCTTCAATAGTGAGAGAGAACCTGGTAGAAACCATAGGCTTTGAGTGATGATTATATGTGAGTGATCAGTTGGAAAAAATATACGAGTTTGGTTTTATGATGGTGAGAGAGGCATTGCTTAAAGTCATTACACTGAATTAATATTGCTGTGAGTCTAAATTTCTTCTAAACACAGTCTTCTGTTTTAGGAGTAGCGTGGAATGCTATAT
Organism: Apodemus agrarius; assembly: GCA_964023405.1. NCBI lineage: Eukaryota > Metazoa > Chordata > Mammalia > Rodentia > Muridae > Apodemus > Apodemus agrarius. Next base: position 24,201,065 of record OZ030018.1, on the reverse strand, counting down.
ACTACACTATTGTAGCCAAAGAAATTGGATCAGTTATTTGAATGCTTTCAGATCATATTTTATTTTTGGCAGAAATCATGATGCAAATATTTGAAAACAACTATTAAAAAATCTTGGCGACCTTTGCTTTAACATAGTGCTGAATTGATTCCTCTGGTGAAATGTCTTATCACAAATGTAAGCATTGTATATCATCTACTGTAAAAGACAACATAAGCATGTCCTTGATACACATTTATATTTCATGTTTAGATAAAAATAACTCCAATTCTTGGAATCAATTTTTTCCACTTCACAAAAGTCATTTGATTTTAGAGGTTGATGAGAAATTTTGGACTATATAATTTTTCTTGGATTTTACAAATTAGAGTTTAGTCATATCTTCCGTTCACAGTTAGTCACTTTTGATGAATAAATTTTTAAGAAATACACTTTAAACTTTAATGCATATTAATTAATTGTAGTCACCATTATAGCTAATTTACTTTAAATAGTTTTAAAAGTCATTGTTTATCTATTCTTTATTTTTGCATGAAAGTAGAATAACTATTATTTTGCCTCACTAAGATATTGGGTCTTTTCTAATTCATGTTTTAGACTTGTGATTTGTGAGCATAAGGGAGTGTATTACAATGGATGGATATACATCCATACATATTTATATATATCAGCAATATTTAAGTATGATGCAACTATCAGAACCCCCCAGAATTCAAGTCACATGACTTCCTCCCTTGACGCTGACATCACTCACCGTGCCATTAATGAACCAATCTCAAAAGTCCCTGACCAATAACCACAGAAGCCCAAACACTGAGAAGATAAGCCCCGAAGAGACACTATTCGAATTCCTGTCTTTGAATTTTTAATTCTGTTTCCTTTTCAATAAACTCCTCTCATCTGATGACCCAGAAAGACGGAATGCTACACAGACAAAGCACTTACATAGGTCATCACAAAATTACAAAGGGAGAGAGGATAAAGAGATTGCAACTTAATTGTAAAATATTAATAAAAGTCCTTCCTTTTAAGTAGCTCCTGTCTCTCCTTGGGGATAAGTGTCTCTTTCATATATCAGAAAGCTTTAAATAGATGCATCTTTCATTTCACAGAGGGCTGGAGTGGGCAATGTGTCTCTGTGATTCAACTAATTGTATTCGTTCCTGTCCACTTTCACATTAAGTGATGGCCTTCTGTAATTCTTGAAGGCCAACGACATTCATCGTCTGAAAAGTAATAAAAGGCATCCAGGCATGATTAGTGTTCAAATATTTGACTTCTCTCTCTTAGAACCCTAATCTCACTTCATTTTAACAGGAACAACCAGCCTAGGGGTCCCTGAGATGGTAATGATGTCACAATCCCGAGGGAAGGCTTGTGTGTGTGGATCGGGATGTAAGGAGGAAGAGTCAGGTTTGATTTCAATAGACAATACGACTCATTGCTCTTCGATGAATTTTTACATTGCCCTGGAATGAAGAAAAGAGCCTGTTCTAAGCCAGCCTAGACAAAGCAATATTAAATATTTAATTTCCAAAGGCAAAGCCTGAGGTCCCCAAGCTCCAGCATGGCTAATGGCCTACTCCCCAGCTAAGCTTCATGGAACAAATGTCACACTCAGAATTTCTATGAAATAGAAGGAATCTTTTCAGGAATATTTTTTAACCCAAATGCTACATACACACAATATGTATAGTTTTTAAATTGTTAAATATTAACATAAATGTATTTATATACTATGATGTTGACTAGTGGACTAATTTTGTTTTTTACATAGATTTTATGAATCAAATCAATTTTAGTTTCATATCTTTTTGCTCCAAACAGCAATGTAGAATTAAGTTATTTCATTTTCTAAATATAATAACTATAATCTGTCTCTTCCCCCTCCATATATACATATATTCTTTCAAAATAATTATAAAATTCTATATGATACTTAAAGACAGCTAATGTCTATATTAGTTTCTATATGTTATTATGGGCACTGTCTGTGTGAGAAAGTTTTTTTTCACATAGTAGAATCCATAGTTTATAATTTTAAAAAGGAGGTATTATTTTTATCCCTGTCAGCTGAGCTAAATAGTGTAATCTTATAATCTATACTTTCTCTCTCTCTCTCTCTCTCTCTCTCTCTCTCTCTCTCTCTCTCTCTCTCTTATAGAATTGAGTTTATCCAGGGCAGAGGATGGGAGTTAATGGGAAGTGGAGGCAGAGACAGGCAGAGAGAGAGTAGAGAAGTGGAGGAGTCGAGGCCGGCCATGACCACGTGGAGAGTGGAGGAGGGGAGAAGAGCCCAGAGGGGCAGAGAGGTGAGAGTGCCAAGAGGCAAGAGCGATGAGAGAGCCTTACTTTCTCAATGCATAAACTCCCTTACATGTGTTACCTATATAATTTAGAACAACTGAAAAGAATAAAAGCTAGTACAAGGATTCTTTCACATTCTAGAAACCAGAGTCTAGAAATGATAAAAAAACATTTGACTTAACTGACATGGTGAAATTGTGCATAGATGACTTTTTTATAGTCATTTCTCATTTATAAATAAAACAAATGTGTTCTGTTTGTTTACACACCAAACTAAACTAATCTACAATAATTCAGATTCAGATTATACTGGTGTCGATGATTTAAAGGCCATTTTTTTAAATCAAAGACAACAACACATCATTTGAAAATGGCATGAATCTAGGAGCATTTGGAAATGACGAGGTGACTCAAATCTACGTGAGCACTGCTTTACAGGATGGGAAAGGAGATGGCAAATGAGACAAAGCAGGTTAGAAATAAGCCTTAGTCTAAGGCCATAGCACCCTGAATGTGCCTATTCTCAGATGAAAAGTGTTATTTGGGGTTCATAATGAATGAGCAGTCATAGACATTCATCAATTTTTACCAAGTGACAGTTTAGATAGGATTGTCATGCCATCTAAAGAGAGAAGAAAACTTGAAAGCCAAGAAGGAGCAATCAAATATGATCACAGAGGAAGGAATGGGATGTGATGTAAAATCTAGAAAGTGGGAACAATGACAACGAGTCAAACACTAACATGAAATTTCTGATAGACTCTGGGACGAGACCGAAAAACAAAGAATGGAAATACAGTCACCCATGCTATAAAGATTATTTATGGATAGCCTGAATATCACATAGTGAAACTGAATTTGCCCTGTGAGTTTTTGAAATTAAGCACTGAGAGATGAGAAGAAAAAGAGCAGATATTAAAGACTCATAAAACTTAGCAATGAATTCCAGAGACATGCCAATGAATGAATCTTCTAGTTTAGATTTCAAAAGGGATGGTAATATCTTTCTTTGAATTAGTTCATATTTAAAAATAGCTATAATGTATGACTAAATAATCATGTATTGTCACCTGCTGGTTAATATCTACAGCATGGATATGTTTGGATACTCATTTGAAACTCCATATGTATATACTGAATTCACAGTACAGAAATACTAAGACAAAGGGCCTAATTATGATGACACAATCTACAATAAATATTATAGCCAGTTTATAAGGTTTATTTTTACTTAGGACAATTACAAAAATAATCATGGACTCTACCCTTAAGAAAATAAAGAGGACACAGTATTTTATAAGATTAAATAAAGAAATATAAATGATGCATAGTAAGGATATACTATGTAACTGAAAGTGTTAACACTCATAAAATTGGGAAGAAGCAATGTTGGGGTGTGGGGAGATAAGAATTATTATGTCTTGAGTCAAACTCCTGATGTACAGTGCTAAGTTCAGTTATCACTTCAGATTCTGAGAAAGGAGCCTAAAAAGTTTTTCTAGGCCAGGGAGACTATATTTGTGTCTCCTGCCCATTTAAAGTTTGGACATCTTCATTTTCAAGTTATCCAATTAGGAACATGGCTAGACCAAAAAGAATGAAGATAGTGCAGAAGAGACATCCAGAGTGCCAGTTATAAATGCACAGCCAAGGAAATAATTGCAAGAAGAAACAATCACAAATAATCATTAGGAGAGGTGAAAAATAAAACAACCAACCAACCCAAGGCTTTCTTTTATAGATCAGACAGCACAGAAGTATAATGGGTGTTGATCATAATATCAATGCATGAGCTACTGAGAAAGCACAGCAGGCAGAAAACTCTGCTGTGAAGCCTGATATACTGAGTTCAACACCAGGAACCAAAGGTGAACACTGAGAACTGACTTTTGAAGGTTGTTCTCTGACTTCAACACATTCACTGTTATACACTTGTACTGTGTGTGCGCACACACATGTGGACACACATGGCTGAATATTCTATAGAGTTGAGTCACAAATAAAGGAAGGATGGTGGTTCTAGTAAACAGAATCCACAGAATGGAAAACATTAGGAAGGGAAGATCAGATGTCCAGTGCTACCGTTTCAATGTGTCTTAAGTTCAAGTTTTAGAAACTGAATCCTTAAAGTGCCAATGATGGAGCTATGACTAATGGAGATTCGGGTCACGAAGCCTCTGGCATCATGCACATCCTTTCGTGACATGGCAGTTGCCGTCTAGACTACCGACCCATTTATCTTCCACCTTATAAAGATGCGTCCTGTGTGTGGCCACAGCTTACATAAAAACACACACATCAAACCGAACCAACTTCTCAGAGCTGTGGATATAGACATTTCAACCACTAAGTCTACAAGTCAAAATACAATTCACTCTGTGCCATTTGGCTATGGTAGCACAACATGAACTAAGATACAATCTCATCAGAAAACTAATAGGAAACCTTGGATCAAATACTAAAAAGAGACCAATGCTTATGAGGGCAAGGGACTCAGGATGCTTTAGGATATTTGCAAGTATATTATTTAAAAATCAGAAAACCAAGACCCCTTGCTTTGCTATCAATCATGACAAACATTATATTCTTCTTCTGCACACTCAATCCTGAATAAGCCTAGATTTAATACAGATCTATTACACCATCCCATTAAAAAAGAAATCTCATATATTTGGTCACCAAAGCCTACTTTTTTTTTGGAAAAACATTATTGTCACTTCCCTCACTTGTACATTTGCCATTGCCCCAAACCATTTCTTTTAACAATGCTTTTTTAATGTCTGTGGGTGTTTTGTGTCCACACAATTGTATCACATACATTGCCTGGAGCTCACTGTCGCAGAAGAGGATGTAAATCTCTGGGAACTGGACTTATAGACAATCCTGAGACATTCTATGGCTGTTAAGGATCAAGTCCACATCCTCTGGAATAGCTAACCAGTGAACATAACTGCTAGCTTCCCACCCCCACAAACATGTTCTTAACATACCACAGGAAGTACTTTCTTAAAACACCACTCTTTCTTCTGGCCCTTTCTTTCCCTCATCTAAGTCCTATTACTCTGTGCTTTTTGAGCACACTGTCTAATATGGTCTCTAAGTTGAAAATCTCACCTTACTACAGCTACAACGTATGCCCCTCTACTGGAATTTCCTTCAGGATTTAGCCATCACTGCACCTTCTATTATTTATATGCTTTCTAACTTTTTTTTTTCTGTTTGACCACAAACATGTGCTTTCATAACAACCAAGATTATTTTTTTCCTTCTTTACTTTCAAGTTCTGACATGCTCAAAAACAGCATGGCTCATAGCAACTATACAATATGGATTAATTATTAAAAGTACAGACTGCATACTTGCATGAATCCTGTCTTCTTCTACCTAGTGCTGTGGGAATATATGGAGTGGGGATTGCAGGTATTTATTCTGCACAATAGAAATTGTGAAACTGTCAAACAGGTCAACTTTAGGAGAGAGAAGAGGGATGTAGAAGGCAGTGAGAGGTTAAACCAACAACCATACCTAGAAACGATTGGTGATTCAGGGAAAAATACAAATAGAGCACAAATACAGGATGATAATTTGTGTGACGAGCTGAGATACCATCTGTTAAGTTGTTTATGCCGCTCTAGAAGGGGATATGATAGTCCTCCCATTGTATACAAATGAACTATCAAATACATGACCATGAAAAAACTATGCCTAGGCCTATATTGTACTGTCCAGCTTCAGGCCTGCAGGCTTCTGCAGGTTTGACATTGACAAGATCCATAAAGGCCAATTTTATCCATAGGTTGACTAGAGATGAATATAATTTGGAAAGCGCTGATGCTTAAGTCTGATAACTTCACTTGCTATGTTAATTCAAACTACAATTGGCAAGAAAACTTTTGAGGCCCTGAAGGGAGCTGCAGTTGGAGGCTTGCCTAGCCTCTCTAGTATCAAATGGCTCCTTGGTACTGATTCTAAGTCCAGTGCATAAGTGCTTAATTGGTCAGAATATAGCAGGCAACATCTGTTACTTTAATGGAGGAAGATGAAGGTGCTCGTGAGAAACTCTTCTCTTATTACATAGAGAACAACATAAGTCTGCACATGGAATTGTGATGGAGAAAGGAGGAGCTGTGTGAGAAAGTTCATGCCGCATTTTAATGGAATCCAGGAGAAGCCCGAGAGACAAGTTAAAAAAAAAAAAGAAGTAGAATTGTACTAAATGTAGAAGTTAAGATCTGGTCATCAGAAGAAAGCAAGCTTCCTCAGAGGAACAGGCTGCTGAGAGCTAAAGCAATTTTCTAGGAAGTCTGTTTTCATAAAGATAATAAACTTACTGACCTATCAAAAGAAGCAAACAAGAAAACAATAATCAAAGCAAAAGAAGGAAAGGAAAAGCAGGAGTCAATGAAGAAGGAAGAGACAAGAAGAAGGAAGGGTGGGAGGAGGGAAAGGGGGAAGGAGGGGAAGGAGAAATAGGAAGTGGAAGAGGAAGACGAAGAAGAAGAAGATGATGATGATGATGATGAAGAAGAAGAAGAAGAACAGGAAGAAAGAGAAGCAGAACAATAACAACAAGAAGCAGCAGCAGCAACAACTTAGGAAAGCAAGAGCTATCCAGGAGTGTTGATAGCGGCAGGAATAGTCCTGGTAATTAAGATGTTGAATTCAGGGAGTAGAAATATTCCTGAAGATTAAATGGCCATTAACTTGAAATCCATAGAAACTAAGGGCTAGGGGAAGTACTAAAAGCTGCATAGGCAACATTTTCAGTAGAGTGGATGCACAGACACCCAGGGATTCAAAAGAGCAGTGTGCCCATGCACACTGCTTTTTGAGGTAGGCTTAAAAAACAAACATTGGGTTAAGAATTCATTGTGAAATTTCCCAAGAAAAAGATTCTGAGATTGCTGCTGCTGGTGGTGGGCACCTGGCGTCCAGCTGCTCCAGGGCTTCGTTGGGATGGTTTCAGAGTTGATGGGTTTAAGACTACCTTGTGCAACATGGTGCAGTAAAGTAAGAGTATGCGACGGTGAGTTTATGTAGTTTTGTTGTTGTTATTATTGTTGATGACTGAAAAATAATTTGCACACTAAAGATTTTAGAAATGTGTTAGAAATGAACTTTAAGTCTAAATCTGGAGACTGCTCCCCTACAAATGGCCATAATACATTAAACATTTCAGGGAAAGGAAAGAAAAATCTTTTACCATTTGCATAGCAGCCGTGTTTCAATTCTTTCAGAGAGAAAATTAGTAAAAAGAAACCAGAGTTACATAAGTAAATTAGGATTCACTTGAAAGATTCTAATAAGAAAGTAACATAATGTAAATACAATGTGTTCTGAAAACTACTTTCCATTTATTACATGCATAGCCAATTCTAGTGATAATATGTTTTTAATTTATTTTCTCCTATTCATTTGGACATTTTCTATTACATTCTGCTTTTTTTCCTCTCAAAGAAATTCAGGTTATTATTACATGTGCATTGCACATTCTTTTTATCTTCTCATCACCATGAAAAGGCAGTCTAAGTTAACTAAAGGAACACATCTAATATTCTATGAGAGTCAAAAGAAAATAATTCCCAACTCTGGGGGAAGACATCCCTTAAAGCTCAGGCTTTTTCAATCACAAGATATCAAGAATCACTTTTCTGTAAACTATCTTATATGTGCACCGTTAAGCTTAAATAAACCAGGTTGAATTGTTTTATTCTTTACTGTGAGGGCTTGATGCACCAGTATTGGGATATGCCAGGTCAGGGAAAGCAGGAGTGGGTGGGTGGATGGGTGGGTGGGTGGGTGGGGGAACGTTGTTATAGAGGCAGGAGGTGGAGGGATGGGATAAGGGCCAGAGGGGACACCAGGAAGGGGGATAACATTTGAAATGTAAATAAAGAAAATATCTAATAATACCAAAAAGAAATACATAGGACATATTTAAAACAAACAAAAGAACAAAAGTATCCCCTCCCCTTAAACCACCAGTTTTTTATCTGCTCAGCAGCTTTTGTGATGTGTGGTGCTTGTCTCTGGGCATAGTTCTGAGAATCAAAGTGGGTGATGAACTTAAAACAATAGCAAATTATATAAATTTATAGATGCATAATTATCTTTATAGTATACGTTGGTATTGAATCTTTGTTTCCAGTAGCTAGTAGGTATGGCCATGTTATCATCTGTTATCTGTGAAGCTAATATTATTGAGCCTATGGTATAGGCTTAGAAATGACCAATTACTTCTAACCAAATTAGCTTAAGATTAAGCTCATTGAGGTATGAGGTACCTTACTAACTAAATATGCCAAATAGCGAAAAAGTCTGGATGTGGAGCGTCAGGTGAGTTACCGTATGATTAAGGCTGAGTAATCCAGCTGATTTAAGTCCCATCTCTCTGTTATTCAGGCTTGTAAACTTGATCTTACAAGGATTCCAATAGACCAGGTTCCCCCAAAGACAAGGAAATTCTGTTTCTTCTTAGAGAGAAAGTAGAGAATATTGGGCTTTCTGAAATTTGAAGTGAACTTAAAATTAGACGTTTGCTTGTATAGGTGTGAAGTAAGTAAGTAAGACATGCTTAAAATTTTCTCTCATTATGGTTAACTCAGATCCAAAGTGACAAAGAATATACTGCTGAGAGTTTATATGATTCATATTTGTATATGTTTCACAGTTCTTTGAGTCTGTCAAATAATAACTCCATATCAGGATTACAATATTGGTTTGAATTTGTCTGGTCTTCTCTACCCATCCAGACCTGTAAACATTTTTGTATATAGTTTTTAGCACATAGATTGTTATAGTTGTTATGTCTCTCTGTGTGTGGTAAGGGTGAAGTAATCGTATTCAAAACACAAAGCTCTGTGTATATGTAAATACTAGTTTCACTTTTTGGACGGGTTTGACAGTCAGTGACAGGGAGAGGCAGTTGAAGGAACAGTTGGGTAATCTGATTGACCAGAGCCTGCCTCTTCCCACCCATCCATCGCAGTCTCTGACATCAACTGGATCTAACCTGTCAGTCAAAGTCATCACATACAGACAAGTTTGGACTTGAAGACCTTAGCTCAGACAGGGTTACCGAGTGCCTTTCTCAAACAGGGGAGAATCAACCTCACAGAAACTCAACCTCAGTTTATGTCATCATTCATTCTTCTCTTTCTTTTGAAACAAGGTGGATACAGTACTTCGTCTAGAGCACTTGACAATCTAATATCAAATTTTAGTTATCAGAATTCCAACTGAGGGCATCAAAATGTCTTACAGTAAAGTTTCTTTCTCTCAAAAACTCTTCTACAAATATTCTTATGTCAGAAAAGTGATCTACTTGAAGTGGTATTTCTGAACTGTCACAGCTCATGTTAGAGAAATAAGGGAACCTGACAAATGCCATAATGATATGTCTGAATTTTTCCTGAATATTTTGATGACATATTATAAATGAAAATTATGCTCCCAAGTGTCATGATTATTAATTCCTGATGAGGTAGCAAAAATATGTTTATTGATTTTTACATGTTTACTCACATTCAGAGAGGGTTGAAATACTTTATTAGCAAGATAAACTTTCCTTGCCTCAAAAGACATTGCAGGTCTACGATTGCTACTGCTATGTTGGAATTATCAGTCTAAATGGCTTTTCAGGAAAAAAAATATACAGAATAGAAGGCTTTCCATTATATAGAAATTAACCCAGTGATTTGCGAGAAGACAAACCTGGAGTGTGTGCTGCTGAGCCAGCACTAAATATCATAAATGTCAAAGGTGTGTGGAAGAAACTCATATTTACCATAATGCAACTGAAGCTGTTTGGTTAATCCCATTCTGTTTCCACTGAGTAATCTTGTCCTACTGCCCAAGGCCTATAGAGGAGTCCAAATCCCACTAATGCAGCAGCTTTATTTCACTTGGTGACTTCCTGATTCTGTCTCTGCATGAATGTGGATTGCAAAATCCAGTAGGCTTTCTTTGTTTTTTTAATTTTCTATATTCTTTGTTTACATTCCGAGGCTTTCCCCTTTCCCCATTTCCCCCTCTCCATATGTCCCATATGTCCTCTTCCACCCCACCCCACCCCACCCCCCGCCTATTCCCCAATCACCACCCCACCATTTCTCAGCTCTATAGGCTTTCTAAAGATGGGGTGAGGACCCAACAAACAACTGGAAGAAGGAACAAGAAAGGCCTAGAGGACTTGAGGAAGTGTAGTGCCAGGATGCTATAACCCAATGAAATTCAGTGCTAGTTCACGAGCTCAACAGGTAGACTATATAAAATAAGGGAAAAGAAAACAGAAATACAGAAATGCTCCTTTATAACTGTCATTGTTTTACTAGAGCGGTAGTTTCCTGATATGTTTTCAAGCTCATATGTTTTAAATTAAAATCAATGTTTCTATTTAAAACTGCTTTAATGGGATGTTTTTGCTGTTTTAAAAACATACTTCGATGTTTTTCTTGAATGCACTAATGAAGAACATTTCTATTTTTTCTTACATGGAACAGAAGTGTCACCATATTTTCCATCTCCTCCCCAGATGGGAAAGAGTACAGAAATGCATTCTGGATGCTTAACTGAGACTCAAGATGTGTTCTAAATCAAATTGTCCAGAGTTGACTTCATGAGAAATACTGCTCTAATTCACACATCTTGAACAGCTACCCTCGATGGCATTGAACAGCAGAATCCCATATGGAAATAAATCTCTGGCCAAACATGAAGGACTTTGCTTCAGTGTTTCTTGTTTTTAAATGATACCATATGCTTACATCTGTTAATTGATTTAAATGGGCCATTTTTTTTTACATTGTTTGGTGAATCTTAATGCACTATTATTGATGGCAAATGTACTCATTATTGACCTAAAGTATGTTGCATATCCCCATTTCTATCTCTTTAGTAAACTACCATGTTGTTAAATCAGAGTATTCAAGTATTCAGAACTTTCTCCTTAGTTTAAAGTTTATAAAATAAAGTGCTTAGCAATGCATGGTGATATATATATATATATATATGTATATATATATATATATGTATATGTATGTATACATACATATATATGTGTGTATATATATATGTATATATATACACATATATATAAATATATATGAAATAGTCAAAATTAAAGTTATAAGAATAAGAATCTGAACTTGGAAAAATTAGCATATATCCTGTAAGTCTGCATAATACTCTTATATATTGTTAATATTTAGTTTTCTAATGAATAATATTCATAGGCTGTCGGAGGGAAAGGAAGCTGCATGCAAAATGGTGACCTGCAAGTAGGCTCATGAGATCAAAAGGGGAAATATCTTCCAACCCAATGATAAAGGGGAATTTGGTAGCCTCAGTTACCTTATATGTGTTTTTCTTTCACATGCAGTGTAAAATGGGGACATTATATTTAAGGGGACATTTATCTTTATTCTTAGACAGATTTGATAGAGAATATAATGGTGAAATGAAACACTTCAATATAATTCAGAGTGAAGTCAAGAAAAAAATAAATAGTGTTAAAACATTTACTGTGTCCTGGTTTTACATATGGCCATTATGCTATTTTCTATTTCCATACTTGAACTACTTCCTAACAAAAACTAAAATCAAACATCAGGGTTGTATTAAGCTAGGATTTTATGCTAAATTTGTCGTAAAAATAAATGTTTTTCCATGTAGGACAAACATTTTAAAAGCCAAATATTCCTAATAAGTCTTGTGTATACCACAGGATAACTCCCTAAGGAAAACTATATATCCAATGACATGAAATGTAATTTATCTTTAACCCATTGAGCTTTGAGTGTCATACCACTAGGAATTTCATTCCACTCCCTGCACATGGCTGTTCTGATTACTTTAGGTGAAAGGTAAATGCAGATATAAGGTAAATTCTACCTGGAGTTTGTTTTAAAGGTATATTTCTACCAAGCATTTATATGACAAATCAAAATTTGGGAAAGTCCCACGAGACTATATTCACCTAATTCAATAATACCACTTAAACACAGACTAATAATAGCCAATGTTTTAAGCACTAGCTACACTTTCCAGGCATTTTTGCATGATAAACAATGCTTCCTTCCTAACTGAATATCAAGTAACGTTATTCAGTACACTCTGATATTGGCAACTTTCTTTAAATTAATCTAAGAATATAGTTAAATCCTAAATCCATGGGTTAGAAGAGATGGCTTAGGGGTCTTCCAGAGGACCTCTGTTCCATTCCCATCACCCTGCTGACAGGTCCCAACAGTCTGTCACTGCCGTTCTAGTGGATCTGACAGTCTCTTCTAAGGCCTCTGAAGTCACCAGGCACACATGTGCTGCACAGACACACATGCAAACCGAATCCCCATACACATGATATTAAAAAAAATGAGAAATCCCACACCCTTGTTATTGAAATGTGTGGTTTGTACAATAATAATGTTCAGGACCTGTGAATTGTGATTATAAGGCATATAAATTCAGAGTTCACACTCATCTTTTCTCCAGTGAACAGCCTTCTCCTAGACAGCCCAGTGGTTGGAAGTACATTTATCAAGGTTAGAGAAATGGTTTATAATTAGTGCTCAAACAGAGCCCTGCTCTTTCTGCCAACATGTGTTAAAGGCACTCTAATTATAATAGAATATCTTAAAACATAAAAGAGGCCTGCCTTCATTTATACTTTGAGAAAGATAACACCAGTAATAACAAAAGTATCCATCTCCCTACCTGAAGATAGTTAAACAGAATTTAGATTAATATACATCAATGTGGTATATGTGAACCAGTAAAGATCCATTTATTCATAAATCAAATATATATAAGGTTATAAAATAGTCATGTACCATTGATGCAATTATATTAAAATAAACAGGAAACCAAAATTAGAAGGGGTTTCTTCACTCTCCCTTTCTTGTACATTGGCCTTTCTGGTCTTTAATGATATTCTCTACACAAGAACAAGGTCAGTCTCCTTTCCTCAATGTGATGACATTTTTAATATTCAAGGTTATAAACTCCAGGGCAGTTCAATAAAGCCAAGGTGAGACAGGCACCTTACCATATCCTTTGGTAGGATATGCAAATTCAATTCATGAATCTACAGGGGAAGACAGCCTTTGAACACCAAATACTTTTGTATAGAACAGGGAGAGTGGTTATGAAAAAAAATCAGGATGATGAATTTAATCCTGGAATTGTGGTTTTGAAAAGGGAACTTTGACAATGAAAGTGCAACCTCTGAAGAAAATCACAGACAACTAAATGCATCGTCCTTTAACCTTTCTTCAACACTTGGGAAAAGAAGGTAACAATGGGCAGAATTTATACTTCATTAATGATGAATTTTTGTACATAGAGTTGTCAAAATAACTCTTGAAAAATGCTCTATGAAAACAAATAATCACTCAAAGGGTAATATTTATACATATAAACTTACTCTTAGCATTTCAAATATTTACAGCTCATGCAAACTGGGTTGTTATCAGTAGGCCCTGCTAAATATCCGGCTCCCATAATGGCATAAGCTTGGATAGCAAAAAAAAAAAAAAAAAAAGGAAAGTGAAAGCTTTGGAACATCGTTCACCTCAGTGTTCTTGGAACTCATTTTCCCAGGGTGGAAGGCGAGGAGGTCACACATACATCCTATTTGATTCTATTTTGACAGGGCGAAGTGGATTACCAAAACAACAGTTCATACATATTTAAAGAGGAAAGAAAGCACTCTTTGGAAGCTACAGCTCTAAGTGCTGTGTACACCAGATGTCTGCTTTTTAATGGGTCTTCTGATTTAGGAAATGAAAATGAAATTAGAAGTAGACCACATTTTCCCAGAGAACAAACGGGTGCCTCTTCCACGAAGCGAATCGACACATTGCCATCCTGTCTTATCACCAGCTTACAACAAAAGCGTGTTATAAAAAGCCTTGTAGAGAAGCTATGCAGTATATATTCACATATGAAGACAGACATTGAAAACCCTAGAGAGAAAATTCGAGAGAAATAAACCAAGAAAAACGAAGAAACGGAAAGCAGAATTTATTTTGCAAATCACTTCACTCTGATTTGAAAATGCTGATATTCTTTTCACACACACAGACACACACATACACACACAGACACACACATACACATACATGTAAAAATAATTTCCACTTAAGAAAAACTTTGTAGGAGTTTTCCTCTCTTTCTAGATGAGGACTTTTGGTTTGGAATCTGCTTTCATCATCTGTTAGCAACAAGAACAGAGTATCACAGCATCCATGAAACAAGTAAACCTGAAGCAGAGATAGTTCCTTACCTTTACTCATTGTCAATGACAACATGCTTCTCTAGCAAACTTAAGAAGAAACTTTGGAGGCTGAAGACTATGGCCCTCACATAGCACTGACAAAGGATTCACAGGAAGGATATTTGTCTAATATAATTTACCATTATATTACCCCTGAATCTTATGTAATTGATGGTTACTTTATAAAAATGTTTTGAAGATGTCATTTATGGCACATGGGATAGTATTCCCTCCAAGCCATGAAATGCACCAAAGACAGTGTTTAGTGTTCTTTGGACCAATCATTCAAACTATATGTTTTATAAAGATCTTATTTCTCATTCTTAGTTTTACAGTGACAATCATTTGATTTCTACTCTTCTGCAATATAGCGATACTTGGGAGGCAAGTTAAACAATAATCAATCTTTTTTTCCCCTAAAGATGAATGGGTAAATCTGCTGTGTAAGACTGCAACTTCATTAATGTCTAAATGATAAAAGAGATACTAATCTCTCTTCATTAGTCAGGCAATGTTAGTTACACCTACCGTGGAAGTTTATTCATAACTTACATGATTTTAAACCGTCCTCATTGGAAGATTCAATGATTTAACCAGAAGATTAGGAAAAATATACATTTAATCATCCTGACAGAATAATGTCCCTTTTTTAAAAGAATCATTTATAATCTTTATAAAGAATCTAATTGAACTACATTAAAGTAGTAGAGAAACTGATTTTCTAATAGTTTATGGTTATAGAAAAATGACAGGTAAAAATTAAGTGTTTTAATACATATGAAGTGTTGAGTCAAAATGGCTAACCCTGCAGTAAATAATAGAACATGGCAGAGTCCTTTATTTTTATTAATTATTTTATTTACTTACATTTCAAATGTTGTCCCCCTTCCTGGTCTCCCCTCTGCAAGCACTCCACCCCATGCTCTCTCCTTTTCCCTCTAAGTGTGTACTCCCCCAATCACCCACTCACTCCTGCCTCAACCTTCTAGTGTCTCTGTTCCCTGGGCAAAAAAAGCTCCTCATGAAGAAGCACTTCCCCTTCCACAATAAAATTTCAAGGACAAAGTACATACGCAATTTCAATTTTAAATGAAAGGGAATTTTGGTATAGTATGTTATTGTCTATTTGCATATAATATATATGTAATATATAGACACAATATGTTATATATGATTTAAATAAAATTATGATATTTGTAGTGATAAATCTACACTTAACGATCATATACTATGTAACAAAACCCCTAGTATCAAGGCTATTAAAAACCTCTGTTTGACTCATTGATCAAGAGGAAAACTAAAATAACAACCCTACTGTGGTGATAACACACACCTCACTCTTCTAGCATCTCCATTCCCTGAGGCAACAAACTTCCTCAAGACCAAGCACTTCCCCTTCCTTAGACATAGGATTGGGAGGAAACAATGTGACCTGGGAGCTTCATAACCAGGCAGTGGCTCTCATAGGCTAGGAAGGTGCTAACCAAACTCCCAATGGATAAAGGTAAATAGTGGTCTTACATAGTGGTGATACCTACAGATCACAATAACCCAATTGGCAAAATATTTCGAAAGGCAGGTATGGGCACTTATATATTGGAGGTAACCAATAGCCCCCTAATTCTTACAGATTATAGACAAGTTCAAATATTATTGGAAAAAATCTTGGCTTATAAAGGAAAAGCATGAGATACTATAACAGACCATTTTTTCGCATAACAACAACAAATTTCCATTTAGCTGTAAAGGCTGTGAAAGAATTAAACAGTGAGAGACTAGAGGTAGAATCTGAGGTGGCATAGTACTTGCCTATGGTAGATCTTCGCATATTAAAGAAGCAAGGCAGGTGGGCAAAGCAGCTGAGATATGAACTCATTTGGAGAGAAAAATCATTGCAGCAAGTAACATTTCATTGATTTTTTTTCTTTTTAATAAAACAAGGGTTTAGTCACATCCCTCAGTTCCTAACATAAATCCCCAAAGTTGTATAACATAATGAAATTAATTAAAGTGAGTTCATCCAGGTTCCTGGCTCCTGTGAGTGAATAGCCTTGTACCTGTAGTTTTCTGTAACTGCTTTCCTTAAGTGCCATGCTAATGAGTTTGGATCAATTATTAACTATAATTGAAGCTGAATATAATTTAGCATTTACATTTGAGTTCATCAGGTATAATTCCATGAGTTGCATTATGAAATTAGGACAAAAAAGGAAGAGGTACTGACAGAAGTTGACCAGGAGTGGAAAAATGTCTTGTGGTTATGATCAGCCACATGGAACATGCCTAAATCATACCCATGGAAATAGTAAATATGTTTATTTTGACAAGTAAAAGATGCAGAACTGAATGTTGCAATAATGGGATAAAAGTTTCCTGCTTAGGTTTTCCTTAGAAGTTTTACTCCACATATCTTGAAATTCTGTGATAGATTACACAATGTACTGTAGTAGATCTTCAGATTTTTTTAGGCTAGGCATAAAGCGTTTGTTCTGTGCCTTTTTCCTGGGGTGATAGGAAAATTGTGTTTAACCCAGACTGTGCCCTGATGCAGAGCAAAGGAACTATCCAGCCGAATCATCTAGTTTAGTGAGCCAATAAGATTATTGGGGTTTGTTATAGGGTATGGATGGCTAAAAAGTTGTAGCATTACTTGAATCCCAGCTCACAACATGTGAAGTCTTATGAAAGCTATGCTACTGGGTTTCTCTGAGTAACTTATAGGCAGTTCAGTGAGTGGGAGAATCTTGCAAAGGTTAGCAGCATATGGAAGCTTGGGAATGCGGGAGAAGGATCTTATGAAGCTTGTAAATTTCAGTAGCTTCCTGAGTATTGCAAGTTGTACTCATTTCCTGCGTTTTGGGATTTGCGTCTTTCTAAGTCTTAAGAAACTCTTCCTTTCTACTGGGAGTGTTGTAATTTGGAGAAAATGGCTACACAAAAGAAATATGCCATCTCCAGTTCATCTCAATTGTTTCATATGGATGGCCATCTTATTAAATCAAAATAATTAGTATAATTTAAAGAAAATGTGCACATTAATATAGGGATGAAGTGAAGTTCTGAGTGATGTGAGCTTTGATGTAGGCACTGCTATGTCAAGGACCATTGCCCCTTCCCCATGGGAGCTGCAAAACTTCTAACAGATTAGGCTCAGGGGGATGGTATAGCTTTCCTTAGGCCAAAGCCCAAATGTTGCCAGTGTGTACAAAAACAATGTTTACAGTAACTTTGTTCTCCCACCATGTTTATGGCCTAATTGGCTGATCAGCTACTGAGATTGGTCCTACCAAGATTGGCTGAAACTGCTTCTGAACCAAACTGGTTGAAATGTATAAAATAAACACACCGAGCTTTCATAATGGTACAGTTTTCAAAGAACACTCAATCACAGCTTTTCTGTTAACATGTGTTTGTCATTTCTTTATTCCCTCATTCTCCAGAAAGGTCAATCCCTAGCATTATAAAGAGAATGCCATGTGTCATAAAATATCAAATGATGTTTAATATTCTCATTGCTTTATAGACTGAAGTAAGAATCTAATATTGATGTATTTGATACCTGAAGCTGTTTATCTCTTTGTCCATGTAATCTTTTTTTTAGCTTCTTTTGTTTGTTTATAAATGGTAATTGATTTGTTTTACCAAATGCCATATAGTGAATCTTTCTATGATAAGAGCCAAATTTTATAATGGAAGTTTTAATTTCTTCAGAGAGAAATATTGCAGTTTTTGTGAGATATTTCTTTAGCTAGTACCATCCTATGTGAGTAGTTAGTGGTTTTTTTTTAACCTAATTCATGTTTTAAATAGACTGCTAAGAACGTCTTCATGCATACATCTGAAAATATAACATAAGATCAGATTCTAAAAGAAAATAGTAACCTACAGTAGATCAGAATTGCAAGGCAATTTTCCAAATCTGATTAGTGAAGTTGATGATTTAATTTGAATAGAATTTAAGTCTCACTAAGTAAAGGGTGCTTACCTCTTAGCTAAATGAAAAAGTAAGTAAACAGTCTTAGTCAGGTTTTCTATTTCTGCACAAATATCATGAGTGGGGAGAAAGGGGTTTATTCAGATTACATTTCCACATTGCTGTTCATCACTAAAGGAAGTCAGGACTGGAGCTCAAGCAGGCCAGGAAGCAGGAGATGATGCAGAGGCCATAGGGCGGGGCAGGGGTGGGGAATGGTTCTTACTGGTTTGCCCAGCTTGCTTTCATATAGAACCCAAGACTATTAGCACGGAGATGGTACCAACCACAATGGGTCCTCACTCCTTGATCACTAATTGAGAAAATGCCCCTTTGTCTCTATATCTCCTCCTGTGGGTATTTTGTTCCCTCTTCTAAGAAGGACCAGCGTATCCATACATTGTTCTTCCTTCTTCTTGAGGTTCATTTGGTCTGTGAATTATATTTTGGGTATTCCATGTTCTGGGCTAATATCCACTTAGTGCATACCATGTGTGTTCTTTTATGATTGGGTTACCTAACTCAGGATATTTTCTAGTTCCATCCATTTGCCTAAGAATTTCATGAATTCATTGTTTTTAATAGCTAAGTAGCATTCCATTGTGTTAATGTAACACATTTTCTGTATCCATTCCTCTGTTGAGGGACATCTGGGTTCTTTCCAGCTTCTTGCTATTATAAATAAGGTTGCTATGAACATAGTGGAGCATGTATCCTTATTACATGCTGGAGAATCCTCTGGGTAGAGTACCCAGGAGTGGTATAGCAGGGTTCTCCTGTACTATTATGCCCAATTTTCTGAGGAACTGCCAAACTGATTTTCAGAGTGGTTGTACTAATTTGCAATCCTACCAGTAGTGGAGGAAAGTTTCTCTTTCCCACACCCTTTCCAGTACCTGCTGTCCCTTCAGTTTTTGATCTTAGCTATTCTGACTGGTGAGGTGAAATCTCAGGTGAAATATTTTGATTTGCATTTCCCTGATGACTAAGGATGTTGAACATTTCTTTAGGTGCTTCTCAGCCATTCAAGAATCCTCAGTTGAAAATTCTTTGTTTAGCTCTGTACCACATTTTTAATAGGGTTATTAGGTTCTCTGGAGCCTAACTTCTTGAGTTCTTTTTATATATTAGATATTAGCCCTCTGTCAGATGTAGGGTTGGTAAAGATCTTTTCCCAATATGTTGGTTGCCATTTTGTCATATTGACAGTGTCCTTTGCCTAACAAAAACTTTGAAAATTTCTGAGGTCCCATTTGTCAAATCTTGATCTTAGAGCATAGCTATCGGTGTTCTGTTAAGGAAATTTTTCCCTATGCCCATGTGCTCGAGACTCTTCCCCACTTTTTTTTCTATTAGTGCCCTACAGCCGGATCTCATGGAGGCACTTTTCCAAATGAAGCTTCTTTCTCTGTGATAACTCCAGCCTGTGTCAAGTTGATATACAAAACCAGTCAGTATACAAACACACCCAAAAACACCAGAACTTACCTCTCTATGTCTAGAAGAAGACATAAAATTGTTTGTTCACATGTGCCAGCTTATCACTTGTCCAGGAGACCACACATCAGCAGGGTGGTCTCACAGTAATCTATGCTAAAGAGATAGGAGAAATGCATTGCCCTTTAATGCAGTAATACATTTTCCTTTCCAGAATTCTGAATTTATTCTGTACAAACATGCTGCAGGTAATATGAATTTGTAATAGATAGAAATAATTCAACAGTTAATAAACGTAGAAATTAATTTATCATATTGAAAAAAATACATTATAGAAAAAGCTAGTTTATTCAAAGAAAAATGTTCTTTTACAGACTGAGAGAAATACTCATGATTTTAAACTCATAGTTATCTTTGAGTTCAATGTCTGTTAATGTTGAAGAGCTTCAAGTGAGTAGACAAAGGCATAGAATGAATTCAGTGCCTCATTGGTTTGTTCACACCAGGTAGGGGCTTGTCATGGTTTAGAATCATAATGGAGACTAGGAATTAAACTCAGTATCACCTAATTCTAATGCACAAATTTCTTACTTGACAAAAGAAAGCTCAAGGTAGATTCTTTAAATCAATTCCTGCCCTGAGATATTCACAGACAATTCCCACAGTGGGAGCGAATCCATCACAAGCTCCTGGTGTGTATGAAATCAATTCTCAAGAGTCAAAAGGCATCGTTAGTGCCCACACTCATTGAAAAGCAGCATGGATCTTAAAATGTCAGCTGCATGGAAGGCATATCATTAATAGACTTCACTCGCAGTACTGGGATGTTTAAACACAGATCCAATGAATCTGCAATTGTCTCATATTAACCAAGGACACTCTTAAAACTGTTGCACACTGACAGTCCAGGACTACCCTTTTGTGATCATTGAAACTTTATCCCTAATTCCCTTTGGGGAGCTGTGGATTATCCCTACTGGGCACTGAAACAGCTTTGGATGTTGCAAAGGCACAAAAATGTCAAATACGAATTAGAGTTTTGATTTCTAGCCTATTTATTTGAAACTCTCTGAAAGACCATAGTCCATTTATGTATATTCCAAGATGGTTATAAGATAAAACGTTGGTGAAGGTGAACAAATGACAGAAATAGTTATAAGAGCACACATTAATGATGTGAGTTTTATTTAATTATAGTAACATAAATTCAAATCAAAACAATTCTGACTAATACAAGAATTAGCATCAGGGGAAGTTTATTCTTAGAGCGAATTATGGGATTGTCTAAAAAGATTCTATATCAAGTTAAGTTTATAGTTTGCAGTTATTGTTACTAATATAGTCAGGAAAGTTAAAAATAATTGTTTCATCAAATCCCCTCAAATCCCAAACTAATTCTAAAATTTGAAACTCAAATAAAATGAAGATTGAGAAAACTGTAATTTATATGTGAGGGAAAGACTACTTGATATGAAACAATTTCTGATATTTTAACTAAGTTTTGTTACTAAGTACATCATAACAATATATTGTATTTATCCTAACATAAAACTACAAAATAGATTCTGGTTACTGAAGCTATGGAGCACTCACAAAATGGGAACTTTTATGACCTCACTCCAGAAGACCCAGCAAACAGCCGAAAGAATCAGATGCAGATATTTGCACCCAACCAATGGACAGAAGCAGCTGACCCCTGATGTTGAAGTAGGGAAGGCTGGAAGAAGCTGAGAGCAACCCTGTAGGAGGGCCAGCAGCTAATCTGGACTCCCAGGATCTCTCAAACACTGGAAAACACTGGACCACCAAAGAGGCAGCATACACCAGCTGATATGAGGCCCGCAACACACATAGAGTAGAGGACTGCTAGGTCTATGTTCATTCAGAGAAGATGCACCTAACCCTCAAGAGAATGGAGACCCCAATGAGTTTGGAGGTCAGGGAGGGTAAGGGGTGGGGACATCCAAGTGGAGACAGGGAGTGGGGAGGAGGGATGTGGAACAGTCATAGGGTAGAAGGGGGTAGGGAGAAGGAAATATGGTGTATAAAAATAATTAATTAATTAAAAAAAAGAATTGGAATCAAAAAGAAACTGGAGGCCCCAGGGAGTTTAGAGGTCAGGTGGGGTATGGGGTGGGGACATTCACATGGAAACAGGGGTTGGGGAGGAGGTATGGGATGTGGAATAGTCAGAGGGTAGACAGGGGTTGGGGGAATAAAATATGGAGGGTAAAATAATCATTTTCTGCCATAAAAGTAATAAACAATAAGTAAAATTAAAAAATATGCTCTTTGTCAATACACTAAAACAATTCTTAGAGTGAAAATGTAAATTAATATCAGCATATGGATCAGGGACTGGCGACAAGCAGCAATATATTTACTACTCCTCAATTTATAGGTACTGCCTAAAATCCTGAAGAAGCCATACTTTGATTGGTGCCCCAACTCTATACAAATACCTAGAGTATTTTCCAGTAATGCTTTTTCTAAAGAGAGAGAATGGCCAAAGGAGAGAATCTCTGCTTATTTAAGTTCCTTTTTTGCTATAAAGGCAAATTTGTATCATGATTAAACGCATAGGCTTTGGAGGCTGTTTGGCCTTGAAGATAGGATTAATTCATTTATAATTCAGTCAGCTAATCCACAGCACAGAGATGATTACAGGTCCTTTCTCATATGTGGGCTGCTGTATGTTCTAAATGACATATTCGGGCTAATTAATTCCAAGGTGGAAGCTTTATCTTCTAGTATAAGGTGTCACAAAATTATTATATAAAGGATGCTTTGAATCCTCTTGCAATAAAATCCTGAGGCAGCAAAAGAAGTAAAATTTATGTAAATAATACACTTATGTGTTGTTTCTTTAAAAAGGAAAATTTGACTCTCTAACATTCACAGAATGTGTCCTCAAGCACTACAAAGCTGATACCTGAAATATCAGCACATCAGTGAATCCACACCTTAACTGTTCATCAATCTTCACCCTGATTTTCTATTCCAATGTGATGTGAAAGCCAATTTATTTCTATACTGAACATCTTAGAGAAAAAACTACATTCTTAATATGTTTGTAAATACTCAGATTCCTCTGAAGAATTGGGTGTGACTGATTATTCAATATATTTCCACAAAGATTACTAAGTCTTCTAAATAAATCCAGACCAGTGAGATAAGCTTCTATCAAAGAAAGATTAGTCAAATTGCCTCAATCCTTGTCTGTATAGGAGAGAATATTTGTGTTGATTTTTCTGGTTTTCAGTATATGTGGAGCATATATATACTGCAATGGGAGAAACTGATCTGCTTTAGCTGACTCTAGGCAAACAACAGGATACAACAATGCAAATTACAATGTTTGCCTTAAGAGAACCACATCTCTCTGTCCAACTCTTTACAACAAGCCTTGAAATCCAGGTTCTTTGATTCCAACCAGTTCACCTCGATTCCCATCAATAGATGAGATATGACATTCCAAAAGACTGTGATCACGAAAGGAGCTCTGTCCGGGAAGTTTTGGAAGTGGAAACCATACTTGTTGAGTATGTTTCATCCCAAAGCCTTGAAAGTGGGAACGACTTGGTCTCATGGAATTGTTACAGTCCCATAAGGGGTCCCTGATAGGCACCAACTGAAGTAAATATCTAATGAATGAAGAAATGAAGGAGAAAAAAATGAAAAGAGAGAAGCATGGATGGTGAATGGGTAAAAAGAGAAAGGGGAAAGAGGTAAAGAAAGGGGAAAAGATGGAAGAGAGGGAAAGGTAAGGCATAAGGCAATAGAGAAGAAAAGGAGGGGGAGAAAGGAAAGGAACGAAGAAGAGCTTTAATAAATGAAGGGTTATCTTAGATATTTATTCGCATATTCATACAAAAAAATCAATAATCTGTAAGGATCATTTTTAAAACAATGGTGAACTTTTAAGCACAAGAATAACTTTACTTCAGAATATCCTCCAAGAAAAGTGATGTTAGACCTAGATCAAAAACATTTAAATGTAGCAGTTGATATTATTGTTACCTTTCTTGAAATAGCACTAATTTGTCTTACTTAAAACCAATTATTCTTTCTATATTACTCTAAACTACTTTTGCATCCAGAAGGAGCAAACTGTGAAAAAAGTAAAATGAAGGAACAATACTTTACACCACAGAAATAAGTCTAAAACCATTTGTTATGTACGGGTCAAAACTCAAAGGGCAGTGTCCAGTGACGATATAGCCTATTAGTTCTTTGCAAGCTGTACTATTATTGTTGACTGTTTCTATGACATTTGATGGTGTGACTAGTTAGTTAAGAGTGGAGGAATAGCATCTATTGCCTCAATTAAAAATATGAATGAAGAAAGAGACACACATGTGGCTTCATAGCACACAATAGCAAATTGTCTTCATTAAAATATGAATTAAAATATGAAATAAGCCTTAGCACTATGGAACTTGCATCAAGCCTAGAAATCGGCTCCTCATCAAGATATACAATTTTAAGTTGGTTGGCTGCATCAAACTTTCCCAATTTGTTTTCATGTATTATCATGGCCCAACATAAAGATAAACAGTGCTTTTGAAGTTGACTGTTGACAATTACTCCTGGTGATCTCTTAGCCTGTATTCTAGATCTTATTAATTCTAGATACTGATGAAGTTCCTTCACTTTATGCTTCAGAAATTCAAAGTTTGGTGTCATTATTTAACTAATTTTAGAAGCACACAAAATACATGAAATGTAACCATATGAAAAACTAAGTAGGAAACTAAGAAAGAAAAAGGTAGTAGTTGTCATTATATGTGCAGGCTGTATGTCAAGGTCATACAATGTCTTAATGGTGACATCATGGGCTCCTGCCTCCCAAAGAAAGAACACTGACCAGAAAGACCCAGAACAGCTACACATCTGACTCTGTCTGGAGTAGGGGGACCTTAGGCAGACCTTAAACTTTCTAGCCTGTGTACTCTAATACACATAATGAAGCGGACATAGTGAAAGAAAGCCCACTTTTGCTGTCAATGATCATGACAGACCCCCCTAGGACGTGCTTGGTAAATGTTCCTCAAGAAATTCAGGAGCAATTAGACAAACAGCATGCATGGTGAAGGTTTTCTGTCTTAACTACAATGAGGAGACTCTTGCCATTGTAGCTACTGAGTATCAGTTCTCAGGTCTTGCTGGGTGAAGGGTTGAATACTTTCTGATTTTTGCTATAAATTTTGTTCCCTAGTTGATATGTTATTTAAAGTCAACATGTTTTTATCATATTATCTCTCTTTCACTGGTACCTACCCTAACACATATTACTTTCCATAGTCTAGATGACCTTCAAAGGAACTCCTCTATTAAGAGTACACTCATGGTAGTATCTTCTTTCTTTTGTCCATTGTTGGGTGGTAACTCAGCAAAAGCAATAGACTACAGCTTTCTTGATAGTTTTACCATTAGACAATCTGTTTGAATGCACACTAGGCACCTCAAAACAAACAGATCTCATCTGGCCCACAGCACAATATAAATGGAAAACCTTGTTTCATCCATGTGGGGTAAGTGCAGTTCACTTTAAAATCATTTGATTAAATGTATCTATCTTTGCATTTTGAAATTGTTCTAAAACTAAGAACAGCTTCCAAAAGTAGAAATGTCTTGAATATTTGGAATATTTCCCACCTTATGCCTTTTGAAAATAGCAATCAAGTTTGTTATATAGATTATATAATTTCAGGTCGTCCTTATATACAATGGTAGATTAGATATGGTAGACACACAAACAATTGTCATGCTTCATTGCTGCTTTTGATTGAAAAATACTGAAATAATATTATTAGATGAAAATCATTCAAAACTTCTTCTAAATTTGATCCTTGTTCAAGGGAAAAATGCTTTAGGAATGATCCTTGATAATAGTTTATACATATATATTTCTAAAATATAGAATTTTAAGAGGTTACACAAGTTAATTAATGTCTAGCCACTTTGCCCTTATTTTCCACGGTAAAAAAAAAGAGCATGTTGTTATATTAAGTCATGCCTTTCTAAACTACTAGTTATATGAACTATGAAAGGGATGTAGCCCAGTGGAAATGAGAGTAGCCTGAATCAGTGACTGGAGTGGGAACAGATAAATTAACTGGTGGTCAGCAAGAGGGCAAGGTCATTTTGGCAAGGGAATGTTTGAACTTAACCTTAATAAAAGAGCTGAGGTGGGCACTATCACGTGGCTTTTCCTCTGAAAGCCCAGTGTTTGCTTCTTGGGCATCAGCGTTTGACAGGCTGCTAATGGTGCTTGAAACAACAGCACTTCATTTCACACTTCTGGTTGCTCAAGGAGAAATGATCCAGGTTTTCTGCCTCAGTTTCCCAGGCAGAAACGGGAGACTCCTAAGGTTCAACCCTTACAGTATTAAAAGCCCTAACACTTTAACCCACACAAAGAAAAAGAATCTCATTCTTTTTGACAGATGGGTGAGAGGACCATCACAAACAGCTGAGAACACAGGGTGGAACCTTATACACTGCTATAAAATACCCTTCGCCAGAGGGGCAAACGGTGCATACCCACCTCTGGATATTATCCTGTCGGGAATCATTACTATTGATTATGTCATTTGTATGGACCATGCTGTATTGTAATTATCTTTTACACATCCATCTCCCTTGAGCCTGCCTACTTGAAGAGTATTACATTTAAGGTTTATCATCAGCCAAACACCAAGCAGCATGACTTTACACATTTCATGGTAAAATAATGTGCCTTTTGCAATTGTAGTGTGGGCCCTGAACAAAAGGATCAAGTACATTATTAACTTGTTTTTTTATCGCCAATGTCCTGCACAGGGCCACCACACCCACTATTCATAGTAGATTTCTATAGCTCTGTTCACTCTGTCCTGTATGCAGGTTCTTCTCTCCATCCCAGGATTCATCTGAGTGGTTTTCCAGTTGAGGGGAACTTCTGAAAGCCAGAAAGTTTTCCTCCCTGAGACCATATCCTCCTCATACTGACATTTCAACTTGAATGTTCTTCTTAAGTCCTACATACTCTAGCCAGCCTTCTGGGATACTTTCTATCAATGCTTGCTTTGAGTTTGTCCCCTCATTAATCAGAAATTCTAACTATTCTGAGAATAAGTGACTGCTGGCCTCATCTACGGAAGAGTGACAAATCAGGAGAGAGCATATTAGAAACTTTCATGAAGACTTAACTCACAGGGAAAGGATGGATTCTTCAAGCAGATGGAATGTGTCTTTCCCACTTCATTTCTTTCTTTTAGTCTTCTGGACTTCTGCGTATACAACATGACAGCAAAGAATTGCAACTTTCAACTAAACTAGGGGGTCCTTTCATTTGCTGTGGTCTCAAAACATGTTTCGCATTGTCTTGGAAAGGGGGTTCCCTGACTGAAGCATGGAACTTCCCCCCATCACTTCACTCCATAACAAAACATAATTATGTCTAAACAAATAGCATGCATTGCTGAGAGATGACAGAATCCATATATGTTTATGAGTATTCTAATTTATAACAGCTATGTCATTTAATCAGAAGGTTATCCGATGCCACCAAATATGTTTTTAAATCCTGCTATGTTTGGGGAGGAGAGAGAGAGAGAGAGAGAGAGAGAGAGAGAGAGAGAGAGAGAGAGAGAGAGAGAGAGAGAGAGAGAGAGAGAGAGAGATCTTTGAATACTGTAAAATTGGAAACCTCTCAAACTCATCTCCCACCTGTGCATCTGGAGGAAATGAAGCTAATACCCAATCATCAGCAGTGGACCCATCCTCCATTTTTGAAGACAGCAATGTTTGTCTTTGAAATGAAACTACAATGATCACATTTTCTAAGTACAGAAGGAAATGGCTTCTCAGGCTAGGGACCCATACTGCTAAACTGACTCCACTTCTGTAACTGAAGGAAATCTCTACTACACATATCTGTTGAATCCTTTTTGACATCTAAGGCAACAATTCTCTCTTTTCAGGTATTAGAATGTAGACATCTCATGACACTGCTGATGGTGTCTCCCACAACAGGCTGAATTCCTTCTCTTCAGCATTTGTGCTGGGTGTTTGGAAGCTTCATTGTCTCTGACCTCCTTTCTGGCAGCAGAAAAATAGTTGGTGCTGATGGATATTTATACATTTTTTTACCATCATGTAAATAATTCCACAGCAAGCACCTAGCCCTAACAGGAGTCCATATGCAAACTGGCCCTCATGGTATATGATCAACTGATTTTCCTCTTCAACCCCAACATGAAACAGAGCTTCAGAACCAGTTGCTTTTGGCACCGTTCAGATGGCCCTCAGATTGCAATGCCTACCACATGGCCAGATCGTCTGTCTGTTCCTCCTTGTTAAATACTTCCACACAATTCAGCCAAATTAGAGTCAACAGATGCACATATACACAGACCTCTACAAAACGTTTGAACACAAAAGGGATGGGAGTACAGCCCTGGAACTTGGAGAAAAGTTTCTAAGTTGAGCTGATGACACTGGTCCTGAGAGATTCTGGGCGAGAAGCATTTTCTCATAAGACCAGCAAGTGGTTTCTGGGTCAGCCCTGAGGTTCCTGAGTGGAACACTGGGATAGAAGGAGGCTGTGGCCGAGTTCTCACCCCTGCTTCCAGCTCTGCATTCTTGCTCAGGGATAGATACTTCACTAGGCCTTTCTCTTTTTAATGCCTTCTTCCAAACTTTGCTTTTATTTTTATCCTATAATTTATAGTTACTTTGCTTAATGCATCAGTTAAATTTACCCATTAATTAATGTAATCACTTAAATTTATTTCGGGCTTCCACCTGGCTTTGATTAATGACATGCATACAGGAAATAACAAGTTTTCTGTGCTTGCCTAGAGTGCAAAACTTAACTCACCATAACTTTTAGTAGCCCAAGCTATGAATAAAGTGGAACAATTTTTGTCAATATAAATTAAAGTAATAACAACTTTGTTATCATGAATATGCATGCCCATTGATAAATAAAATGCTAATGTTGAATAGGTAGATGAACATTTAAATTAATTCAACATATTTGAGCATATCATGATAACATGTGGTAAATTAATTTATTATAACATAGGAAGGACACCCTCTCAAAGGCAAGGGGAAAGGGATTGGGGGAGGAACTCTGTGAGAGGAGACCTGGTGGGGAACATCATTTGGGATGTTAATTAACTAATTAAGAAAAACCAAAGGAACCCAAATTTTTCTACAGTGAGAGAAATGAGAGCCCTCCTATCAAATTTTACTTACTAAAATAAATGTTAAATCACTTCTGTAAGGCAAAAATTATCAATGTCTAGAACAATAAAACTAAGGTAAGCCTCCCAAAGAGATCTGGCTTTGAAAATTTGGCTTCCTGTAATTAAGTTCTTGGATTTTTTTCCCAAGCAAAAGCTTTGCATTTCTTAATTATACTCTAAGGAAACACTCACGTATGGTCCTGTTCTATACATGCACACAGAGAGAGATGAACCTCGGTGTACAGCCGCTAAATTGCACAACAGGCTTGAAATGGATTTCCCACATTCCCACACAAGCAAGCCAGTCTTGACAGTCAGTACCTGCCGGAGGCTTCCCTGTTTAAGCTTGCCACTGATGCTCTCCCAGCAAGTTGCTGGTAAGGCTTTAAATATATTTGATTAGTTTTGGACCTTCATTTTTAGCGAGTCATCACCCACTTAACAGCAGATGATGCCCCCTAGTCTGAATCAATGTGAGTGGCCCCGGTTACAATAGACTGGATTAATGATGAAAAATGTGTCGTCAGCTTAGAGGTCCTTGGACATTTATCACCCAATGGGTCTGCCAATTGGTGGGCCGCTCCTGGCTCATCACAGTATTCTCCCAGCCTTAAAGAGATAGCATTCTTTCCAGATTAATTTAATGAGGCCTGGTGGGTGGAGAAGAGGGACCAGGAAGACAGCTCAGTTGGCAGATTTAGGTTCTATATTTTCAGCACTTCTCTAACAAGTGTGTTTCGTTTGCAAAACATTTCTGCAAGGCGAGCATGGACAGTTAGTTCAAGCTCTGAACTTGAAGCCTAAAATTGTGTATGTTTATTCTATTCTAACGAAGTATTCACAGTAAATGAGTTAGATGTTGTACAAATATAGATATTTTACATTTAACAGGTCTGATGAAAATTGTATTTTCAGGAAATTCACATGCCTGCTTGTTGGCATAATATTTATTCACAAAAATATTTAGGTTCTCTGTTTTTTCCTTCATTTAACTTGATTTCACTGAACTTGGAGGTTTCTCTCTCTCTTCCTCCACTTTCTGCCCATCCCCTCCTTCACTCAGTCATTAGTGCATATTTTCATTTAGAAAACTGAAAACTGTACAGAAATAATCCCTTGCCAAATCTTACATATACTTCATATGCATTGACACTTAACATATTTTGGTCCTTATCCTGTAACTTCCACATCTCATCAAAATAATAGACACAGAATTCGAAAATTACCAGTTTTCAAATATATAACTAATATAATTTAAAGGGCTGAAATTATATGTTAATTGG
This sequence comes from Apodemus agrarius, assembly GCA_964023405.1. NCBI lineage: Eukaryota > Metazoa > Chordata > Mammalia > Rodentia > Muridae > Apodemus > Apodemus agrarius. The sequence continues at coordinate 24,170,555 of OZ030018.1, read as the reverse complement.
TTGATGACCATAAAAGGACTGCAGGTATCACTAAGAATTGTATACATCCTGCTTGAATTTAAGGATGAGGACTTTTCTTTTGAACTGAGCATTCAAAAGAAGAAGTTTAAGTCTGTTAGGAACTGAATAGAAAGAAAAAGAAAATGTTGACAGATTTGATTGACAACCCGGAAAATCCTAACAACGGGACTCCTATATTTGACACTCATTCTCCAAAGCACTACCTGAAATTCAATTAATAAGACATTATAATAATCATCATGGGAAACTCCTGGCTAACCAACTCTTCCAACTCCTGACCTGGGCTGAAATTCATCCTTCATCCAGCATCATCTTCCATGTTTCCAAACAATACAGCTTTTCTTTTCCTATTATCTCCTAAATCATAATAATTATAAAAGCTCTCAACTCATGAGACATTATAAAGGATGCAACACATCATAGATTTTATATATGAATAATATAGTTAACATTGATTTCCAAAATGGAGGGATTACTCTTTCAGGTTATTTTTTTTTAAACTGTAAACACAATTTAAATATTGAGATTTGATTTGGGCGTTAGTGAATGCTCAGTAAATATATGAGTTGAGTTGAAGGGATACGTTCAATTTTCTGCTTCCAATCAACAAGAGATATCTAATTGTACATGTATCACATCTAACGCGGGCATTGTAAGATATGTCGGAGACTGGGGAAGTCAAAAGGTATGAATGAGACTTAGGCACATCCTAAGAAAGACCTTCAAACAAGAACTAGAGAACAGAGTGACAGATTCAGGGAGCTCACAGAAAGAATACTGGGTTCAGGGACACAGGACGGCAGAACCTCCACAGTAAAAGGAACAATGTTTGGAACAGTGCTTAATTGAAAAGTCCCCCAGACAATTTAGAGTCAAGCTGTGTTAATCAACCATATTAAGCCGATGCCAAGCCTGCAATGGAATGTATCTAAGAACTACTATTTTAATCAGGATGAATATTATCTTGGTTACTTGTGAAAAAATTAAATCAATATTCCACATCTACTTGGGTGTATCGTAAGCCATCATTACAATATCTTACTTTATGCTGTTATTTAGTTTTATTTTCAAAGACCGAAAGCAAAATACAAGATTAACCTAATATCTGAAAATTGGAAGTTCTTCATTTTTCGTTTAGAAAGCAAATAAACACACATGAGTCAACTGTAATCAGAACTTCAGAGTGGGAGGGGCACAGTTGATTCATATTTTTAATATTTATACATTTCTACAATTTTTAAAAGAACACAAGATTTTGCATGAGTCAAAACAAAAGCTTCTTCAAGGAAGAACCCCTGAAGTGCCACCACTCAGGCTAGGTGACTATAGAGTTGTATGCGCTCCTCTAGCTGATTAGGTCAGATCATGACCTATTTTCACCCTTTGTCACTGCAAGGTCATGGCCTAATTAGTTAAATGAAGAACAATGGTATATAAGATTGTTTTGTTAAAAATAAGTAAATTGGTCTTTCCAAAGCTCTACGAGTTAATCAAGGTCTTCACTAGCTACTTGGTGAGTCTCCAGACTAAGATGAATATGACCCATACAATTTCTTTGTAGAACTTCAGAGTACATTTCTGAGGACATGAGTGTTTCACCCAAAGCCAAGAAATTAACTATAATTTCCAGCACACTTTCCCTCTCTGAGAACCCTTTCTACTGCTTACCTAGTCTGAGTTTATTCTTCCCACAGTAAATTTTAAAGACTCTAGGACTTTTAGTTTTGGCAAACCAGTAACAGATCAGGTGTCTCCATGACTGTGCTGCAGAAACATACCCTAGTATTTGTAAAGTTTAATACTGTGTCAAAACAGGAAAGGTATTCTATCCAAAGGAGAAAAAAATTAAATAAATTTAATGAGAAGTTAGTTTTATAAATTCCATACTTTAATCTACATGATGAAAACCATACTTTTTTAAACCATCAGAAGAAAAAATATGTATCCAGTAATTCAAATTATCTGCCAAGTTCTGTGAAACACTCAGTTTCCACTGATGACTAACACTGAGTAGCAATAGTTACACTCTAAAGTTTCATTGACTTTAGAGAAGTGTCCCTGAGAAATGTGGACAGAAGAAACAATTGCCCTGTTGGTAAATGCGTAGTAATGGGAACACACTGTCTCTCTGTGAGATGAATGAATTGCATTTTCAATTCTTAGAAAAATTACTTTAAAACATGAATTAATATGTGACAATACATTCATTAAGCAGAACATCCCTTTTAAGAAATAACACAAGAAAGGAACGGAAAGGGATTGCAGCCTCATAAGAAGAACAATAATATCAACTAACCAGACCCCTTCAGAGCTCCCAGGGACTAAACCACCAACCAAAGAGTATACATGTGTGGGTCCATGGCTCCAGAAACATATGTAGCAGAGCACGGCTTTATCTGACATCAATAGGAGGGGAAGTGTTTGGTCCTGTGGTGGCTCAATGCCCCACAGAAGGGGGATGCTAGAGGGGTAAAACAGGAATAGGTGGTTGGGGAAATTCCCTCTTAGAGGCAAAGGGGATAGTGAAAGGGAGATTGTGGAGAGGAGACTTGGAAGGGAGACAGCATTTGAAATGGGAATAAATAAAATAATTATTAAAAATAACACAGGAGAGTATAATCCCAATGATGATGCAGCAGTATCAAAACTTTCTCTAAAATAATGAAATGGAAGTGACATATCTTCTTTCTAGTCATCAAGGTTACCTTGCGCAGCCTTGCTAAATAATGTTGAATGGTTTACTCATTCAGTGAATGGTTTATTGCTCCGTGCAGGCATTAGAACTCATTCTCTCGATGGCTCCTCCAAACAGAATCACATCCATTTTATGACCACACTGTGCCCAATCTACAATCATCTTACATTTAAGGGAAAACTGTTGTTTATAATGTTTATCGTTCTTGCCAGTATACTTTTACAAGTCTTTGACATGTCAATGTGAAAAATTTATAGATATACAATAAAGCTTCATTGTAAGGATTTTCAAATAAACTAAGATGCATTTTGTGTTTGTCTAAAAGGCTCGGTAATGAAACCCTAGGGACTTGTTTATGCCCAGTGTTTTCCCAGCAGGAGAACCAATATTGGTCAGTGCTCTGTCCACAGAGGCCTTTCTCACTAAATGGAACAGCATTAGCTTTGTTCTTTAAGGCTAATTAACAACCAAATCATAAATTTAGTCTTTGCCCAATTAGATTAAGCTTTCAGATGTATTTGGACTTTCAGAACCTTCCTGCTGTCTTGAGTTTTATTTGGCAGAAAGAAAACAAGAGCAAAGTGGTAAACACTGAAAACAAGATGGGGGGGACAAGCTTAATGCATTAGTCTCCACTCCCCAGAGAACCTGGTTCCTATCTGTCTTAGGTCACAATTTTAAAGAGTCAAATGATCAGACTAAATCCCTCTGGAGTATTTAGGCCTATGGCTATGTCCCTGAACAATTAAGAGTCTGCTCAGTTTATGGCTCTCAGCTGGGCTAGGCAGTGGCACAACAGGTCAAAGTGTACATTGCAAAAGCCCACTTGCTCTCCTACTAAATTTAATTGAACTACTACAGGATTTCAGGATTAGGTAAGATAATGTACTCCAAGTACATGCTTGACACACAACACATCATGAGTCCATGGACCTAGCATTAAAGCATTTATCACAAAACTTAAGATAAAAAATCCTTAGTATGTGCAACTGAAAGGCAAGGTTATTTGTTTTGTGTAATTCTGTCTTTGCATTTTGACCTTTTGTTTATAACATTTGAGTATTTCCAAGGTCATCTACACATAACTGCTCTGATGCCTCTCTTTTTATAATGTGTTTTAGATGTGCAGATGGAGACCCAAGGTCAACCTCTATTGTCATCCTTCTGAATAAAATGAGGACATAACTGTTCCTAGATATGCACGAGGAAAAGGTTTCTTATTGTAGATATGAAGGATGAAGGAGAGAACAGCTAGAGCTATTATGGAAAGGGTAGACTGAACTTGCCCAGAAGAATAGACCATGGCCATAAGAGGAGAGGGAGAGAGAGAGAGAGAGAGAGAGAGAGAGAGAGAGAGAGAGAGAGAGAGAGAGAGAGAGAGACTAGGACCAAGAAGACAAGAGAGAGCTTCAAGAATCAAGAATACCCAGAGCAGAGCCAGAGGTTGAAATGGCCAGAATATACAGGAATCAGAAACTATTGGAACAGAAGCAAAGTTCTGGGAGTAGAGAAGTTTAGGGTAGGAGGTGTGGTGAGAAGTAGTGAGAGGAGCCAGACTGTAAGGCTAGTACTTGCTCTCCTGAGAAAGCCTAGTAACCACTGTGGGTTTGATGTGTTGAAGGGGGCACCACAGTTAGCCATTTGTCCTTAGTTTCTTTGGGAGCTGATCTCATCCACCTAGTACTTTGAGACAGAATCTTTCACTGACTGGGTACTCCGGTGGTAACAAGTCTTGCTATCATCTGCCTGTCTCTATGTTCCCAGTGCTAGGATGATAAGAGCCACCCCCCAGTTCCAATTCTAATGACATGGTTTCTGAAGATCGTATTCATGCCCTAATGATTGCCAGGAAAGCTTTTCACTGAGTTACCTCCCAACTTTGGTCTTCCAACAACCAAATTTATGTTATTTGTGAATGAGGATCTCCATCTCAAGAGAATATCAGCATCACGTCTTTTTTGTCTTGATTCTTATCTTCTGCCTCTTTGCTTTTTCTTCCTCCTCTTTCCTTGTTGTTTCTTATTGTTGCTGTTTGTTTTACTGTGCCTGCATGTGAGTGTTTGTGTGATTACATATTTGAGTATGTTTTTGTGTGTGGATATATGTGTGCAAATGTGTGTATGTGTTAGTTTGTATGTGTGTTTGTATATAAATGTGTACTTATGTATGTTTTCTGTGTTTTTTGAGTGTGTGTCTGTGACTATGCGAGTTTGTATGTGTGAGTGTATGAGTGTATGTGTGTTCGTGTGATTGTATATTTGAGTATGTTTTTGTGTGTGGATGTGTGTGTGCAAATTGCGTGTTTGAGTTTGTATGTGTGAGTTTGTATGTGAGTGTATGTTTGTGTATGTTTTGTGTGTTTTTGTGAGTGTGTGAGTGTGTGTGTGAGTATGTGAGTTTGTATGTGTGAGTTTGTGTGTGTGAGTATGTGAATGTGTGTGTGTGTGTATGTGTGTGTGTGTGTGTGTGTGTGTGTGTGTGTGTTTGGGGATTTAAAAGATAAGGCCTCATTCTTGTCTCACAAAAGACCTGAGCTATTACCGAAGTATTCTAGATATCAGACACAGAACACAGACTTGTTAACATCAAAGACATTTGTCAGATTCAGAAATCTAGCGATTCTAGATATAGATCTCACATTTTCGTAATCTCAAAGTCTAATCACTGCTGGGACAAGAAAAAAAATGTAGTATACTGAGTTACTTTATTCAAGATGAAAGCCCAAAGTGTGTCCAGCTGAAATTTACTTTTATTTTGTGCTCTCCTCCTTCCAGGGCCCCATGGTGTTTTGTGTTTTTTTTTTTTTTTTCCGATGATAATGTAGCATTTCACTGTTTTCTCTAAGAGAAGTCAAATAGGTTTTGTCTGTAACAAAAGTAGAGTTCATTTTTATCTGATAAACCCGGAGGAAGGCGGAGTGGGAGCCATTGAGATCAGGTTTGTTTAGAGAGCCCTCAGAGACAAGATCTCCTACACTGAGTAACATCTGGCCCAGCCGTTAAGAGTGGAGGTCAGGATTCCCGTTGGCCCTTTGACACAGAGATAATGCCACTCTGCAGCTGTAGGCGACCGCAGAACAAACTCCAGCTACAATTTTCCAGCATGCCTGGTAACCGTACGGCATTGGCTGTAATCTGGTCTCTCAAAAATGTTTGGCATACGATCACTCTTCAATGTAGATAAGGATCTGCGTTGCACAAATTTCATGCATCCTTCAGAAAGGAGGTCAAATTGTCCACAAGAAAAAAATACTTTCTGACTACAGCCGCATAGATAAATCCTTGCAAGTTCAGTCTTGATTTTCCTCAGAAAGACTGCCTTGTTTGTGTAGAGATATACAAGAGGCATTCAAAAACAAGAACAGAAGTGTGAACATCCGTCTATCAGTAGCTAAGGTTGATTTTTATGTGGCACGGGTCTGTCACTCAGAAGTTGCAGGGTGCATTTCTGTTAAGTATAGTGTCCTGGAGTTCATCTGAAGAACCTAGCATAGCAAGAGAGAATTAGAAATGGAGGGAAATTGAGAGGAAGTGGGGAGAAAAAGGCAGAGGAGGGGAAAAAAGCGAGAAAGGAGACAGAGGAGGGAAATACAACGAGCTACAACTAGATGTGGACATTTGTCACGGTGCCTCCCCTTTTTATCTATAAAATAGGAGCAAGGAGACCATCATCCTGTGTTAGTTCAGAATATTTACAAAAGCTGGCATGCAGAGAACACAATCAGCGTGGACAATGTTAAGATGACACAAACACCTATCGCTGTGGCATCTACGTTTTGACATTAAATTCAAATCTACTGCACATAATTCGCATGCTCGTCCATTTGCCCAGTTGAAAACATATAGAAAAATTAATGTCTCTGAAGGACCAGATGTGGAATGCAGCCCTGTTGGAAAGTCAGCATTTGAAAGACAAGGAGGAGATTGGACAGACACCGTGTGACACACTCAAGGTTTGCTATTTCTTTATGTCGTGGTGATGGAGTGCTTGGAGATGATGCATTTCCCAGACCCCTGATAAAGAAAGGCTTGGACATCTGCTTTAAAAACAGTTATGATGACACACGAGGTAAATATCATCTATCATCTTCCCATGGCCACGTCTCAGACTTCTCTGCAGATACTATCCCCAGCCCCACTATCCTTATCTCTGCAGACATAGAACAATGTCTTCATTCCCTACACAATATGCAAGAGTTTAACCCTATCATTACTCTAATGTAGTTTAAAACACACCGAAACAAATGATGATATGAGCATTTTATAAAACTTGCTCTGTCTCTGTTTCTGTCTCTGTCTCTCTGTCTCTGTCTCTCTGTCTCTGTCTCTGTCTCTGTCTCTGTCTCTCTCTCTCTCTCTCTCTCTCTCTCTCTCACACACACACACACACACACAGATTCTTAGAAATGTTATTAGGCCCAAATATATAAAACAAAGAAGAATTTTAATTCAGCTAAAATGATCTGTGTCAATTTTCCAAAAATAATTTAAAATGTCTTATTAAAATGTATACATAGCAGCTGGACAATGCAGTCTCTAAGTATAAATACATATATTTACATAAAGGAAATATCTGTATTTAAATGAACCCTTACCTCAAAATGTCCACATACACATATTTACAGAACTATCTTTAGTTTTCAAGTCATAAGTATTTGCTTTTGCACTGACATGTCATCATTTTCCAGCATGGGCTGTTTAACAGTACCAAATGCTCTCTCAAGGACAATATAACATTTTGAGCCAGTTTTATCTGGATGGCCCAGTATAGTTTGAATTGCATGTTAAACTTTTAACAAACCATTTTGCTTTAAGGTAACAAAGAATGAATGATTATGAAATACCATGTAAAAGCTTATCATTTTCAGAAACCCAGAACGCAGTGCCCATCTGTGCTTGGAAGCCCTCTTCTGCACCTTGTTTTCTGGGGCACTGATGAGGGGCAGGTGTCAGAATTGTTTCCATAATCCAGACAGGTTATTTTGCATATAAAACATATCCAGACTTTCCCACTTCTCCAGGGGGTAAGGTGGCTGTGTTTTGACAACAATATGCTTCATTTTTATAACACTTAATCCTTTAGTTGGAAAAAAATCATAGACACCATTTTTTCACATGTTTGTACGGTTGATTAGTGGGTTTTTACCCTCTAGAGTAGGTCATGTATATGCATACCTAATCCTCTTTCATCCTCCTAATTCTCTCCCCACCTCCCTGTTGTGTGTGTGTGTGTGTGCTTGTGTGTGTGTGTTTGTGTGTGTGTGTGTCTTCATTTCAAGGAAAGGATGATGCTAATGTCCAATCTACATAAAATAAACTGAAATGGAAAAAGAAATATTAACGTGAAGATGTGCTTAGTACTAGCTACCCTCTTACCATTTGAAAATAATATCCAATACTTCATGATAAAAATAAAGGCTAGAAATAATTGAGGTTTCAGAAATATACTAGACTATGCAGAATTCCGTGTGGCCAAGTGAGGGAATCCTTGGTCTTTTAATGCTTCCTCTGTTCTTTAATTGATTTCAAATTAAAGTTGTCAACCTCTGATACATTAATCATCTATTATGAAAACAGCATAGTCCTATTTTTATGACTTTGCCTTTCAGTCTAACTTCATCTTAGGTGTTACATTCTTTATTTTCAATTATTGAAACAATTGAAGGTTTGGGATCTTTAATATCACAGAGATGCCATATATAATATATATATATTATATATTACATATATAATATATATTAGAAAGTCTCCAAATGTAGAAATCACTAGACCTGAGGGGAACTGAATGTCTAGCATCATTCAAATATAAACACTAATGTGTAGCATTATTCATGAGACAGTGAGTGTAAGGAGAAACACACTGAAGTAGTGTATGAACTCTAACAAGTCATTATACTCCATCCGTCTGTCAAAACAAGCTGAAAAGCAACGGGAGAGAAAGCTCATGTCATTTATGTGAGTACATTTTACCAGTTACTTTCAAAGCGAGTTTCCTTATTTTAAATATATTTATTTTTCAGCTGCATTTATAGTTTTTTTTTTGGGGGGGGATCATTTGGCTTTTGATTGCACAAACCCTTTGGACATCCACCAGAACTTTTGAATGCCTAACAATGACAAAACACAAATCTTTTGCATATTTCATCTTCCAGGGAAAGAAGAAAAATGTTTACCGTTTGCGGACTGGCAAACAATGCGTAAATTCACGCAACCAAATTAGCTTAACCATATCAAACAATAATTTTAGATTCATCCCTTAAGCTAAGTACTTTATAAAATAAATATTTTAATAGAGAGAGTGTAGTTAATTCCAGTTGTTCATTTTTATTTCTCTCTCTTTTTTGGAAATTAAGGATCAGCCTTACTGCTTTAACTTCTTTTACCTCATTGAGCAGCTTTGTAGGAGAAACAATTGCTTTGATTGCAGTCCTGACAACACTCGCAGGGTTATTTTTAGCTTTTACTTCCTGCTTGGTGAACATTAAAAAATTTGAGTTGAAAATCAGCTGGCTGGCATTCTTTTTCTACGGCAATGCTCCTCCTATGAGTATAATCCATCATTGGCTAGGAAATCAAACAAACCAGCAAACAAACACACTAAGCCTGAAAGTCTGTAAAATGGGACCCATCACATCTGCCCCCTAATGATGTCAACCTCATTAAACACAATTCTTCCATTGCACTGACAAAATAAAATCGCCCTTTCTGTTAACCGGACTCATCCTTGCTCTCTGGGAGGAAACAATAACATTTGCCTCTGGCTCCACAGCTGCTCCTTCTGTTCGGCTGTCCACACTTCCATATGTGGGCGGAGCCTCCGCCATTCACTCATCGATGCTAAAGGTCTGCTCCTTCACTGTCTCGTCCTCCCCTTGCCTGTAGTGCATGCGCCCTTTTAGACTTCTCCCCTGCGAATCTGAGAATCCAGTTTTTCCTGCTGTGGTTTTGGTCTTTACACACCCCGAGTGGTGCCTGTGGACTTTTAAACTGCAGGTCTGCCCACACCCGACCTCTTGTTGAACTGTTGCCCATGCCAGTTTGCTCCACTCTGACGCCGATAACAGGTGTCCCCCTTCTGCCTCACAGATATGTTCCTTGCTCTTTCTCTCATTTCCAATGGTCTCTACTAGGAATACCCATTCCCCAGAAACCTGTTGGTCAGCGTCATGTACACCTTTCTACATTCCCCCATTAGCAATTTCCCTTTTGTTCCACTGTAAGAAAAGACCTCTTCTGACTTACTTACACATGGATCAAAAGTGCTTGCCATATACTTCTTACCGCATCTGCCGGTTCGTATGTATTCTTAGGACAGACTTACTCCTGTTTCCCCACCTTTGGAGTTATGTTATTGTTCTTATCCTTGCCTACTTCTAAACTTAGTTGTCAAATTTGGCTATAATCATCTACGAACTGTAACACAATAAATGAACATGTGGAATTTTATACTACATAGATTCAAATAGATCTTCTGTTTACAGGCTCTGCATCTGTTTTCAGGCCATGATGAAAATTATTGTTACCAACAAGTTCTCTCAACTACTAAAGTACAGCACATTGCGTCAGAACTTAACAAATATCAAAAATGCTATCATAGTCTTCCAGCCTTGGTTTTCTAGTAGAGATACTGAAAGAGTCCCTAGTTTTTCCTCATTCGTGGTAACTGAAAGAAGTGAAATATCACATGGGAAAATTATCCTAAGAATGCTATAAGTATTTGTATGTCTTACAAAATAATTTCTTTAAGCTAATCATTAGGAAAACCTCAAGGAAATTCAACTTCTGTCCATTGGTTAAATGGAAGAGAGATATTTTTCTCACTTGGGCTGTTATTATTCATCTAGAAATTGCTCCTTCCCCATCCCAGGATGCTTATAACTTTTATGGACATCTCATTTCTAAGCAGGCTACAAAATACTCTTGTATTTATTTGCAGGAGAAATGTCTCTTGTAGAATCTGAAGTTTGAACACTTGATCCTAAAATGGAGGAACTTTTAGTTAGGCTTTAGAAGTTTTAGGATGAGAACCTTTCTTAGTAAGTACCTCTCTAGTAGAAATATCTGTGAGTTTAGTCTTGCCCCCAATTAATCTCTCTCTCTCTCTCTCTCTCTCTCTCTCTCTCTCTCTCTCTCTCTCTCTCCCTGTTTTCTCTTATTCTGATTATTATCTGTCGTTGAAAATGTAATGTCTCAACTTTCTTCTCAACCTGCCTGCTGCCGTGTTTCTCCTACCATCAAGGAAGGTCCCTCTGAAAAGCCAAGCCAAAAGAATCCCCTTGTTCCTTAAGTTGCCTTGGGTCATGCCATTTTATCATATCAAGAGAAGAGTAGCCAATAAAACTCATGTCCCAGAATTCACTTTCACTCCATATATATAAAGTATTATTTGAACTTTTAGCAATTTACCTGGATCACTTATGCAGTTCATAACAGTTTTCCCCACTTCTAATCCATCTATTTCCTAAAATTAAGTGCAGGTACACTAACTTGTTCCACCACTAAGTGTCTGTCTTTACTTTTGAATTTCTGATTTAAAAAATCAAACACTTCAAGAACCCTTGAATATAAAAGCTAAGCTGACGCAAGATTTATAGGGTGGAAACACATCCTCTTCATAATTAGCCGAAGCCAGCTCTGGAGATTCAAAGTTGTGTTGTCCAGTGGTAAGGAAATCTCCTGAGGTTTCATCACACCAGTCTTACAAACAAGTGTGTTCGTCACTCAGTGAACACACCTATAAATATGTGTGTACTAAAGTTGCAATTGGTGTTTAATGGGATTTAATGATGACCATGGCCAGAAGGGATTCGTTGCAACCTTATCTGGCCTATACGCCATGGAAATTTTAGAAAATGCTCCCTTTATACTACAGAGAGACAAGAACAAATGTATTTGGCTGTAACAGCAGAACACAGCAGAGGTACTTCTATGAATGGTGACATATCATGGAAAAATTACAAGGGTCCATTTAATAGAGATCTCCAGTTATATATGAACAGTGACATTCATCATTCTAGAGTTAAATATGATGCTCTACTTGATAGCAAACATCCATGCAATTAAACTAACAAAATAAGCAAACATAATCTCTTTTCTTACTGTACACTTTATTCTGGAGCTGTCATAACAATATGTTTCATTCTAGATGGCTTACTGAGCAAAAATGTATTTTCTCATATACATCAAAGCTAAAAGTTCAAGAACATATTTAAGTAGAATTGGTTGGTCCCTTTGGTGGCATTCCCCTCCAATGGACATCCTCTTCATGTGTCCTCATGGTAACATCACCTTGTACATGCATTATCCTTATTTTCACTACAAAAATTAATCACACGAATCTTAGGCCCACCCTGATGATCTTACTTTAGCCTAACTACAGCTATCCAGACAGTATCTATAAAAAGATGTCCTCGGCTTTCAATAGTTCATGCTTACTAAAGTGTGGAGGCAATATTCTCCCAGAAGAAATTGAGCTTAATCATTTTAATTTTTCTCTTTTTCCTTGCTAGCCATATATGGTGCAATATCATCTTATGATAAAAAAAAGCAATATCAGCAAGAAGTCATAGTTCTGACAAGACAAACAATCATGAGCTCTAACTGAAGTTCCAGCTGAAGGTGCCATTCCATGTGGACAGTATCTGTACATGCATGTGTTCAATAAGGCACATGGTGAGCTATTCAATACTATATTGGAAAACAGGCTTCATGCTTTTGTCTATATGCCGGCTAGTTAAGTGTTCTGAGCATATTTAATATGGGCTCAGTTGGGCCATGATTTTCAGCACCATGTGTATGTGTGTGCATGGGAGCATGCACATACGTGTATGTGCCATCATGTATATCATGTGTGTGTATAATATTGACAAGCTATTTTTTATTCATGGTGAGCATAACAATTTTGATGTGAAATGTCCGTGCCACGGGCTCAAAGGCTGAGTACTTTTGTCCAACGGGTGCTACTATTTGGGGTCATTTTAGAAACTTAGAAAATACTGCTTAACAGAAGAGTCTGATTCACTGAGTATGGGCACACTGTAACTGTACTGTGCTCTGGGTTGCTTCTTCTTCTTTTATGCTTCCTGCTCACCCTGAGGTGGACAGCTTTCATTTCCAAACATTTCCTGATGTTGCGAGCAACTGCTCAGCTGCATCCTAAGCCTACATAACCAAAGATGGAACCCTTCGAAATAGTGAGCCAAAATATATTTCTTTTCTTTTACATTATATTAAACAATTGTTACAAAAATGAAAAAAATATCAATACCAAAGTTTATTTCAAAAAACATGTAAAGCGATTGTCACAGGATGTTTTAGGGATACATTTGGAACTTCATGATCTTGCACTCCAACACATGAATTTTATTTCTGATAAATATCTTTTTTTTGAAATGAGTTTCATAGCTCTCTTTTTTTCATTTTTACAAATTATTTTATTAAATCATTTGCTTCTTTTTATGTACAATTTTTTATTGGATATATTCTATATTTACAATTCATTTCCCTTTTACTGGTTCCCCACACCCAAAGGTCCCACATGCCCTTTTCCCTCCCCCTGCTCCCTCATCCACCCCCTCCCACTTCCCTGTTCTTGTACTCCCCCACAATGATGCTTTGGTTCATTCTAGCACCAGTGTCCACTCCTTTCTTCTTGTGAGACATCACTTGGTATGTGATTTATGTCTTTGGTGTTCCAAGATTCTAGGCTAATATCCACTTATCAGTGAGTGCATACCATGGGTATTCTTTTGAGACTGGGTCACCTCACTTAGTAGGTGACCAGCTCCATCCATTTCTCTAAGATTTTCATGAATTCATTGTTTCTAATGGCTGAATAGTACTCCATTGTGTATATATACCACATTTTTTGTATCCATTCCTCCATTGAGGGACATCTGGGTTCTTTCCAGCTTCTGGCTATTATATATAAGGCTGCAATGAACATCGTGGAGCATGTATCCTTATTGCATGCTGGGGAACATATGATGGTTCATCTTAAAAAACTTGATGGGATTATAATCACTGTGGAAACAAACTCGGAGCATGTCTGTGAGGGATTATCCTAGGAGGTTAGCGAGGATGAGAAGATTCACCCTAAACTGTGCTCAATCTTCTATATCCATAGACTGCATAAGAAGGAGATGAGTTGGCAGTTCTGGAGTCATTGTTCTACTTCCTGACTCTCCATGCACTGCAACGTAAACTGCTGCTTCACACCCCTGGTGCCACCCTCCTTTTCCATGAAACAGTATACCTTGTGACTGTGAACCAAGGTAAGTCCTTCCTTCTGTAAGCTGCTATGATTCTGTAACTGCTCACAGCAATAAGGAAAAACAAGTAAGACCAGACACCTGCGAAATAAAGTGTGAAGCAAGGACAGGCTGGAGTATGTATGTATGCTATGGAGAAAGGTGAGAATAAAAGCAATTAAAGGGGCCTCGATTGTCCTTGCACTTTGTCAATCATTCTCCTCCACAGACTAGGGTACTGCCTCACAGAACATTTAGATTTTCTTTCATTTTTTTCTTTTCTTTTTTTTTATTGAAGACTTTTTTCTTTTTTTATTTTTATTGGATGTATTCTATTTTTTTATGTCTTAACTCTTTTTTAAGAGTCCTTGCATTCACATCTTAGACAACGTTATACACAGGTTTTTTGCATTTCTGCGAATTCATCACCAGCCCCTTTCTACAACTCTTTTTGCCTGTGAGACCACCTCACCCTCTGGAGAGGCCACTCTGTGCATCAGATACTCAGTCGCCTTTCAGAGCCGAAGCTACAGATGGCACAGAGCCTTGATCTTGTCAGCTCACCATTCATTTAGGCCTGCTAGGTGTAAGTCCTGTCTTCTCATCAGCTGATCGATAGGTTGGCAGATCCCTGGCTAAACTACTCAATTTACAAGGACATACTGGTGTTGTCTCATGTATTATTCAAAAGAATGGGCTCAAATTCAACCTCTTTTCTACCTAACCTCAGATAGAATTAATCAATCCTTCCTTAAGAATTACTGGTCAAACTTATACATATCTCGATTGTACTGATCACACTGTATTCTGCTGGCCTGGAATCATTTGTTTAGATGCCGTTTGATCCTACTGAGCTGGTAATAGCTGAAAAATTCATACTGAGTACATCCTGTTTGTCCAAATTTGGTGGTAATCATTGTCTATATCTCTCAGCCAACCATTGGACTGAGCACAGGGTACCCTATGGAGGAGCTAGAGAAAGGACCCAAGTTGCTGATGGAGCTTGCAGCCCCAAAGAAGGAACAACAATGGGAACCAACCAGTAACCCCAGAGCTCCCAGGGACTAAACCACCAACCAAAGAGTACACATGGGGGGACCCACTGCTCCAGCCAACTATGTAGCAGAGGATGGACTTGTCAATAAGATGAAAAGCCCTTGGTCCTGTGAACATTCATTGCCCCAGTGTAGGGGAATGACAGGTCAGGGAAGAGGGAATGGGTGGGTTGGTGCATAGCGGGAGAGGGGACAGGATAGGGAGTTTTTGGAGAGGAAACTAGGAAATGTAAATAAAGAAAATATCTAATAAAATTAAAAGAATAAATAAAATAAAATAAGAACAGATTTATCTTTAGAAAGGTGGACATATGGCTCAGTGGGTAAAGGGCATTCTGCATTCTGTACCAGCATGCAGATCAAAGTTTGGATCAGCAGTCATATAACGTGCTGCGTGTTCAGTGCCTATTACTCTAGTGCTGGACACACCAATAAAAGAGAATGTTGGGAGTTCAATGGAAAAGTAGTTTAGCCAAAATAATGTGCTAGAGGTTCAGTTTTGAGACCCTGTCTCAATAAACAAGGTTTGAGTGATAGAGACACCAGACACCAACTACCATGACTATGTGAGTGTACAGGTGAACTCACATGCACATACATGTATACATATACACATACATGTACATGATATCCCTCTCTATTAAAAATGTTTAAGATTTGATGAATGACTTCTGAAATGTTTGGAACTTTTCACCACCCACAAATATCAGTTACCGGTTCTACAAGAGATATCATTGAATTCCACAGAGATTTGACTGTATCTGTTGTAACGAGGTATGCAATACTTTAATCTTGATGATTTATGTTAAATAAGGTGGCAAAACAGGCCAAATAAAAAATTAAGTCTTTTCAACGATGTGAAACACATCAGGATGCATGAAATAACTATCCTTACAGAGATCAAGTGGTGACTGACAATTTTCACAACAGTAGAAGAACCCTAGCAACACCATGATAATTTTCCAGTAGCACAAACAACTTTGGGTGTGCTAAATAAACCCAATGCCAATGACAAAGATGTTAACAACATCAGCCCTCTCAATACCAGACTAATTATTAGTATTACACCTGAGAAATGTCAAGAATTTGCATGACTTTGATTTTCAATATATTTTATCATAATTAGATATTTGGCAATTAATATCACTAACATATTTAGGCCTGATATTATTGATACATATTGAAAGATTTAAACCACAGTATTTTTGTATATGATTCTTCTTAGAGAATGCTGTTTACAACCTAACACTTCTATGAACTCTTTTGGTAAGTCATATTCTTTTTCATCTTTACTTTCTGCAAACATTTTAGAAACAGGGCTACATTTTTAGCATAATTAGTAAATAATAAGCTTCTCTGGATTTTTCCCACCGTATATGGTTCATTTTATTAACTGAGAATGATTCCAGTAGCAAAGCAGACCTGAGACTGACATACCATTGTGGAACAAAATATGTAGAACAACTTAAATGTTCCACTTTATGTTTATCATATCCACAATATATCAAAGAACATACTTAGGTGATCAGTTAAGCTAAATTTTCACTATAACCCCGTAAGCTGTTGAAATGTTCCTGACACAACCAAAAAGAACAATTCAGCTCATAATTGTACAGTTTCTATTAAAGTAGATGGGAAATATTAAACACTGACAAGCAAGAGAGATTTAAATAATCTAGTACTTATCAAACCCCTTACTATTTGATTACATCATATTTAGGATTTGGTTTAAAGTTGTGCTAATATTTGTGGTACTAATTCATTAGGTTTCCTGGTAAGGCAAATAAAGTTTTGTAGATGTTTAGACCATGAGCAACTCTTTCAAAAATCATATCACTTAAATTATCATGGTTAATATTAAAATTGAGATGATTGTGTCATGTTTATCTATGATTATATGTTTTTATACAGTACATTTCAGGAATACAGGTGGAATATATAGTAGGAATATTTTACTTTAGATAGAAGTATAACATGAAATTTCACAAATGATAATGATAACATATCTAATATATCCTTTGTGCATTTTTATGAATATTCTGTTAATCATTAGAAGTTTATTCCTTTTTTATTTTCACCGAAGATGGTATTGAACACATTTAAAATGATCCCTGAGGACAGACTAAGGGTATTTATCCTTTTTATCCAATAATTTTATTCTCCAGCGATTAATGCTATTGTTAAACTCTTTATTCCATATTTTCTTTGGTGATTCAAATGTAGTGTATTTTCTAGGCCTAACAAGCAGCTAAGTGCAAAAATGTATGCCTCTGTGTCTTCTCTCCTCTGTGTGGTACTAAGGATCTCCGTTCCCCCTTACAAGTGTTTTTAGCGGTAAATAGATTAAGCAATGTGCTAGATTACATCAACACTAAATCTGGGGAAAGAAGTGTGGCTCTTTTCCAGGTGGTAAATTGAAGCGTAGCTCACAGTGTTACTCTAAACAAGCCCTGATGTTTTTATCGACTCCCTCACTGTCTCAAACACAGCCCAGAATCCTGTCGATAGCTGTCATTCCATGGGAGCCATGAGCCTGATTGCTGCTGTCAATCATTCTTATCTGGTTACAAATGGCCTCCTCCGGAGCCTGTCTCCTGACAGCATGCCCAGAACCCCAGCTTCGAAGGGACAACTTAACCCAACAGTGGTGGTCTAGAATCTCTTTTCACCTTAGAGTCCTTCAAAGCCTTATCTAATGTTTATATATTTTTACTTGTTTGCATTTTAATAGAAAGCCATGGATTTAAATTTAGGTACATATGTGTTATATATTATATACACACTATATATATTATATATAAAATTATATATATATACATATATATATATATATGTATATATATATATATAATTTTGTAAATCATTCCTTCTAGGTTGTCTAACCTAGCTTCAAAATGTTGCTCCATTCTCTCAAAAGATATTTGCTTATATATTGTGACTTGAAGATTTCATGTATGACTTTCTTGAGTAGCTATATTGCAGTTCCTAATTTTTAAGGAGTAATAATAATCTTATACACCACACTTTTCTCAAAAATACAAGTATTATTAAATAAGCAGGCACCTACAATCATGGGATCATAAACTATGAAAAGGAATAAGGTATATCTGCATGGATACGTAGAAAATAATTGAAAAGATGCCATGCACTCAGGTCTTCTACTTAACACTTTTCTTTTTCATTTCACAGGCTTACTTAGTAAAATTTCCCATAGCCATTCAACCTTCTGAGGCCCGAAGAGCTATTAAGAAGCGACCAGAAGTTTGGAAACTCATGTTAAAGACATAGACAAGCTCTCTCTAAAGCAAGTATCCCGGTGATAATCGAATAGTAAAGCTCTCTGAGTTTTGATTATGCAAGGTTTTATAAAACACCTTTTGACTTTCAATGTTTTGATGTAAAACTCTGGAGACAGGAACTATAAAAATAATTAACTTAGAAATAAAATAACACACACAATTATTAGGCACATAACAAAAACCTATAATTTCCTAATTATATCACAGTGAATTACTTTGAAAATTTTGGCAAATACCCAGGTTAACTGCATTCATATAAGGAGTCCACAGCCTTGCCTTGATGTGATGCCTAAATGAAAATAAATAGAGAGAGATACCAGTATCTCTGGTCTCATTCAAACTCACACTCAACATTGTGCAAACAGTGACCTTAATTGTAACTGGATTTCTTTTTCCGGTATATTGAGTCAAAGCATTAAAATAGGGGATTGTTATGTCTTAGAGAATATACTCAAGAGGTAACGTGTTTTATGTAGGTCAAGATATATATGTTGATTATGCATTTCTTACATGATGAAGAAGGTAAGCAAATATATGAAATAATTAAGAGGCATCTTTATGAAATGTCATGTAGATGAAATCTATATGAAATGACTGCCTTAGATGTAATGTTTTATCACTGTTAATTTGCATTTCTTCTTTTGAAGGCTTTCTGTAGTCTATGGGTCGATGGGAGGCACTGGATACTATTTATTAATATGCTTGGAGTAAATGTGTACTAGAGATTTTATTTGTTTTTTTGATACTCTATTTATAGATTGGCAATTTATGTGTATGTGTGTGCTCAAGCATAGTTCTTGAAGACATAATGATTGCAGTGCATGTGTTCACTAGCACACCATCCTATGTGAAGTTTACGGTTCTTAGTTGGTTGTTTGACTAAATGCTCAAGTATCTTTATTAAAATTGAAGGGACACCACTAGTTTTCTGATTTAATGTAGGTAAAAAAAAAATGGAACTGAGACGAGAAACATCTGATAGGTACAGCCTGAAAGTAAAAAGAAAATACAAAGTTAGTCTTAGAAATGAACTTCAGAAGAGAATCTAAAGAAAACAAAAAGAGGGAATTTGAGGAAATCTTGAGGTAAATGGGAAAGTCGAATAATTGTCCCAAGAAACCTGTGTTAAGGATCTGAACTGGATACCAAATATTGTAAAGAAATAGGAATGATAAACTAGAGGTAAATGAGCACACGAGAAGAACTACAGCAAGTGGTGTTTAAGAGCCAGCTAAGACGTATTTTGTAAAATGTTCTCAATAGTAGAAATATAATATGAAGGCTCCTATTCTTAGATGAATATAATAACACTAGTCTTGTAAATTTCAAAAAAAAATTAATTACACTCTGCTTGGGGCAATGTTAATCAATACCTTAACTATTCATTAAAATTCCCTACTAAGAGTATTTTTTAATCCAACAAAGCTTTGAAGATGGGATATCTATGACCCACTTAATATCTTTGTTAAAAGGTGTTATTACTTCCTAAACTTTCTAGTGTAGGAAAACTAATTTGGGGATAGAATTACACTCAAAGGAATACAGAGGGGGAACAGGAGCCAAGGAGCTCACGAGCAGCTCCACCATTAGGTTCTGCTTCCTTTCCATCCCTTGTGCTTTTGAGTAGGTAATTGAACCAGCATTTGGAGAGTCCAGGATTCACTGGACATTCACCTTTTAGGAAGCGTAATGTACTCCATGTGACAATGCTAAGACAGAGTGTGGCAGATGGTAGGTGTCTGGAGTCAAGAGCAATTTCCCTGATGGTTAATTCTAAGAAAACAAAGGTTGTACTTTCGAACCTCAAGGGAATAGCAGAAGATAATATTGCCTTCTCATAATTACTGGGCCCCTCAGTCCTTTCAGCTATAATGTCTCTAGAAACAAGATATCCATTTCTAACTTATTAGATCTAATCTTCAGAAACATGAGAAATAACTAAATTTTAGAAATATTTAAATGTTACTAATTAGAATGAATTTATGTAGAGTGCATATACATTCTATGAACATTGGCAGTGTCGCCCTGTTTTATATCTGAGGAAATTATGGGGTGTAAAAAGTGAAATGGCTCTCACATTATTTCATGATTTTTAAAGTAGTTAGATAATTGAAAGTTATGATATGGTTGGAAGCTCTAAGTTTCTGTATTTACAAATGACCTGACAAATACAATTAGAAGAAGTTCTATATCTCTTATTTTTATATATATACCTGCCGGGTCCATCATTTGAAAAAGAATAATGGAACAGGAAAATTTTAAGAAGTATAAACATAAAACATAAAAAATAAAAATAAACAATTAAATCAACAAAGCATTGAAAAAATATGTATTATCAACCCAAACTTCTTAATGACATAATTTTAATCTGGAGAAATAAGTATACATAAGGAGTGTGACTTCTCTAACTATTCTTAACATTCATCCATAACTTTTTGATCAGTAATTTTTTCCTTCTTTTAAACATGTTCTTGCCCTCCAAATTCTTTCAGTGTGCTAGCTGATGCTTTCTAAGCTATAGAAGGTTGTTTCTCATGATTGATTCTGCCTTGTTGATTTACCTTGTCTATCTACCTAACATCTCCACTCCATTTAGAGTTCATTGAATACAAACATTCTTCTGATTAATGGCTAATTTATTATTTGCCTTGCAAATGTTTATCTGCTGGGAAATGGGATAAATACTTCAGTCTTGACAAGGAGGAGGGTCACTATTCCAGGACTGATGAAATGGTCAGTTGATCTCATCCCAGAGGACCTGGGTATGCTTTGGATTTTTGAAACAATCTTCTGAAAAACTAAGTATCTATTTTTAATGAGTTAAATGTAAAATCAATTAGCCCATGGTTTATGGAGAAAATTAATGATAAGTTTGGCACGAAAATCCTGGAAGCTGAATCAGAAATCCCTTCATAGGTGATTACTTAACACTATTGGATCCTAATTATTTTGCAAGAAAAAGAGCATTATCAAAATCATTAGATGTCTAAATTAAGCTAGAAATTAATATCACTAAAAATGCTTAAATAACATTTATTCTGATAAACTCCGGTGATGTTACCAAAAAGCCAATGGAATCAACTTTCAAAGTGACATTGATTTTTCTCTAAACAGTTTAATAATATGGAACTGCTCATAGTGCAATTTATAATTACTGATATTTGCAAAGTTTTAATAATTATATACTTCTTTTTTAAACTGTGTAAAATGGAGTTAAAATATTTCTCACAAGGGAAAAAATGCATGTACATATCATGGAACAGCATGCAGAGCACACAGAAAAAGATGGTGAGTCGCCATTATTACTTTAATCTCTGTAGTGCCCAATATTCCAAAAGTAAGTCATCCTTCGGTAAACAAATACAAGTTAGGCAGGTGCTGCCAATCAGTACCACTTCGCTGGTAATTGACAACTTTGATCAATTTTTTTAACCAACATATGAATAATTATCATCATCTTGATCTTATGAAAATCTTGGTGGAGAGACGTTTTCTTTTCTTTCTTACAAAACTAAAATGTTGAAGTCTAATTGTACAGAAGCTATTCTCATAAATTCTAGCCAATACTATATAGTGCCAGTGGAAAGTGATGATACAAAGATAGCTGGCTGGGATAGACATAATTTAGTATATAGATTAAATTTGTTAATAAGCACAAAGAATAGTTTCCTGCAGAGGAAAAATATAAATATCTCACAGTTCTGGTGTTGTAATCTGTTCATTTAGATGTGAGTTTGTCTACATGTGATTGGAGGTATTAGAAGTTCTGACATTTTATGTTTAAGTTTATTAGAAATTAATAAACATTAGTGTGGAAAATTAATGGATAGTATGGGACCACAAAAAGCTTTCTAGGACACCATATATGTCCTATATATGTCCTAGAAAGCTCATATGTTTGTGTGTGTCTATATATATGTATATACATGTATATATATATATATACTTGTGTGTGTGTGTATATATACATATATATATATATGTATATATATATGATGTAGGACATTGCCTGCCTGCCCAGTGTTTAAAAGCAGTTCTCTTGTTATTTGTTTATTGCACACAAGCCAGTAATATGAGCTGAGAGGAGGAAAACTCATGAAAGTTAACTCTGGAAGAAATATAGCACACATTACCATTCCTGCCAGTGAAAATATCAACTTTCAAACCCAATATAATTTCAGACATCTCTTTTAACAAAAAAAAAAGAAGAAAGAAAACAACGAATAAGCAAATAAAAATCTTTTTATTATGATGGTAACTAAAAGAGAAAAATACTTTCAGCAATTAAGGCCCCTCCCAATACTCCACATTAATTTCCCAAGCAGGATGGAACAGCGTTGAGGTCTCTCGGTGAGAGCAGTAGTGCACTGTGTTCCTGTTATTCAGTCATCATATACGTAACCAGTCCTGACAACCGCTGATTATATCTTTTTTACTGGAGTGCCTTCCTCTCTTTTTGTTTGCCAGTCATATCCTCTGGTGGATATGCCAATGCAGTCAATGTCCCTTTCTGGTAATTGTCACTGGGTTGTCTGTCAGTGACGAGGAGAAAAGGGTGACAGCCTTGACATCCCACCAATCATCCCTCTGGAAAATTGATATTGTCCTTCCCAGTAAACAACAGCTCAGGCATCGACCAGTCTCGCTGGCACATCCCTGAACAATCAACTTCCATTAAAGGCAGAAGCCACACGTTTATCCCACCATAGTGCAATCAATAGAAAACTGAATTTTTTTTCCTGTTCCTTTTAAGGACCCTCCGCAGGTATTTTGCATTTAGTACCTCCAATTATAAACACATTGTGGGGACCGTTTGCTTCAAAAGAATTCAAAATACAATTGCAAACACTAATTTAGGAAAGGATAGAGAGGCCCAATATATGTTCATTATTTAATTTTAATATTCATATGCAAACATTGCCAATATAGGCTGCTGTGGATCAGTGAATTGCCAAGTTGTTCCAAGCCTTTTAAATAACTCTTCTCCCTAGACAGAAAGTTTCCACATTCTATTTTTATAGCATAACTACTACAAAAAGGTGCGTAATACTATTACTGACTTAGATAAATTTTACAATATTGGGATTAGTATATCACTGAGAGGATATGTGCAATGAAAATAGCTAGATGAGGGGTCACTGACTTAGGACAAGGGGTGCACTTTCATGATTTCTAAGACATTTGCTCTTAATTCACTGTTTCTTAAGATACTCACAATGGTGAAGCTCACTAAACACAGCATTCTATCAAAAATTATGAACATAAGATCAATCTGATTTTTTTAAAAAGCATACTTATACTCTTTTAGCATACTATGCTCTTTAATGTTATAGACCTTGCATGATCTATTATGTTATTAATTGTCTAGCCAATGTTTATCAGGGAATAGACTTTAGAGGGTGTAACTATAGGCCACCTAAGCCCAGAATAGCAGCAATTGAATCATATGGACAGTCATCCTGATAATGCCACCTAGACAGAATATGAGAGTGGTTAAAAAAGAGACAGGGCTCAGCAACAGTGACAGAGAATGTACACTCTTTAAAAGGTGACAGGTGTCAGGTCTGGAGGGAAGGCCGTGGCTAAAGGTCCGTGCCAGAGCACTCACTGGCTGATTTATGAAGCCTCCCCGGTGTCAGGAGGAGTGTGATGTGTGCTCTTTTCATGGACCAGAGCAAAGTACAAAGGAAGGAAGCAGTCAAGACTAGCCCATCACTGTCAGGTCCAATCCAAGCCCCCGAGACCCCAGCAGGACTAGAGTGGGGAGGCTCGGACTCAACTCAAGTCCCCTCACAGGGAGCTGTGCCTGCTTTCATTGTGATACCCAGCCTTTGGAATACTTTTAACTGGTGAACTACCTTACCGGAATGACCTTTATCTTTAGAAAAAGGGGGAAAAAACCGAACGCAGTTTTAATCTCAGCGGCTTTCCAATATAGAGCACTGATCAGTTCCAGAAAAGGTTCTACTGAAATGGCAAAGGTATGGTGCTTAGTTTACAGGTAGGAAGGGAAGTGATTTCTAATTCATAAGCAGAAAAAATGATTTCTGCTTATAAGTGCAAGGTGATTTTCTAAAACAAGATGCACAAGACTCCCACAGTATTCAATTTTATTCCATTTGGTATGTGAGATTTTTATTAAAATAAAGGAACTTTCTTTTTGGCATATAAATTAACATCTCCTACCTGGTAATAATGATGGTTTATAAACAACTGCCAAGGTAAGCGTCTTATAATTGCTTTTTAAACTTTATTTTAATTTATATTCTGTGCCTAGTTCGAAAAATTAAAAGGGTTAATAAATGCTTGAATAAATAAAAGGAAAATACTAAAGCAAAGAGCTAATTTAGACAGTGAAAACTAAAAATGTTTCCAATTACCCAACTGAAAGTAAAATTAGTAGAACATTAAATAGTTTGCCTATAGCATAGGGTAAGGAGAGGGCCGGGCAGTGGTGGCACACGCCTTTAATCCCAACACTTGAGAGGCAGAGGCAGGTGGATCTCTGACTTTGAGGCCAGCCTGGCCTACAGAGTGAGTTCCAGGACTGCCAGAGCTACACAGAGAAACCCTGTCTCGAAAAAACAAAACAACAACAACAACAGAAAAAAAAAAACCATAGAGTAAGGACTTCTTCATAACTTGACTCAGAAAATAAAATTACAGCAATATAGTCGATATATTCATATATTGTTGGGATGTGAAGTCTAAATACTGCTACATGCATGTAGATGCCACCAGAGAAATATAGAGATAAACAAGGAAGACTTTTCTGTACTCACTTCAGTCTTTGTGTATTGGAAATGAAATCACTGACATTCCTCAATCCCCACTGACACTTAGGAACAGACATAAACTTTGCTCAGAAATACAGTCTTCTACTTCCAAAAGGAATATTCCCATGGACTAGGAAAAGTAGGACACACTGACTTGTCCAACCTCACGGCCACATCCATTGTGCCAGTGCTGTACATGGACTTAAATTAGTTTCAGAACAATCCAGGAAGGAATTGCCCAAGGAAGAATATGAAACAAGCCTTCTGTGATGACTTGAGAGAAACTAGAACATCCTATCCTTAAAATATCCCCCAAATGAACCTCATTTTGTGGTTTGTGTTAATAGACTTACTAAAATTTGCCAAAAACTCAAAATGCCCTTTTTTTTTCCAATACTATAAACATAGAATTCTATTGAGAGGATTAGAAAGCAAAAGTCAATTGTAATATAATGGGAGTAAGTATCTTAATAATCATACCTATGAGGCATGTGATTAGGGACAATAGTTGGGTCCATTGCCTACGGGGTAAAATATGTAAATAAAGAAAATCAATTTCTGAATGAGTTTTGGTATTTCTTCTTACTGCTTTTCTTGGTTTGAATTATTAATGTTTTTAGATTTTATTTTTTTATTTAAAATATAATTATACCATTTTGCACCTTCACTGTTCTTCCTTGAAACACATGAATGTAGCTCTACTCTTGCTCTCATATTCATGGCTTCTTTTTCTCTGTATTATCACACACACACACACACACACACACAAACACACATATAAACACACAAATATTTACATATATACAAGCATATCCTGCATATATATGTGTATATGTGTATACATATATATATACACACATATACACATATGAGTATATATATATATATATACATATATATATATATATATATATATCCTCTTCAGTCCTTATAATGTTACCTGTACTTGTACCACTCCAGGGCTCACCTCTTGGTATTGGCTAATTAATTAGAATAGGGGGGTCCACACTTTCTCTCATTCTCAGGATCACTTCTTTGTCTGGAATACTTTGTCAAGAGTTAGAACCCATGAGATTTCTTCTTTCCATATTAGGATGTCTTTTGAGACAAGGTGTTGCCCTTTCTCAGATCATTTTTTAAGGCAGCCACAATGTCCTGTTAATTTTAAAATTATATTATCAATATCCATCAATATGTTTTAGTGAATCTCCATATGGTGGTTGGGCAACTTCATAAAACAGAAATCAGAGAGTGGCACTCTTTTAATGATACATACTTACAATGTGCTCATTTATAGCAAAATTTCCCAGGACCGAAGATGTCATCAGAATTAAGAGCTGTCTTTATTATGTTCTCTTGTCTTGACTGCCATATAGCTGGAGGCAATGTGAATGTTTAGTAAAATCCTGTAAGAATGCTAAGCCATTTGAGAGATCACTGTACCCTCTTCTTTATTAAGTGGTCATAATAAGTTAATGAGGATATTTGAAGTCTACGTTTTAAGAAGCAAATTAACATGTTTTATCATATTTTTCAAGGTCCTGAATTAATTTCATTAAGAATCTCATTTGACTCACAGATCTCAGTTCTTTAGAGACACATTTCTTATTTGCACAAATGCTCAGATTTTTTCCTGTGCAAATTTTATGTTCTCTATGATCTTAATGCTCTAGAAAGATATCATACTGATTTACTTGAGAGGCAATGTAGAAGTAATACTATGTATTCTGATTATCTGTTATTTAGAGTGATATTATAAATATTGATGAAGCTATTACACACACATACACACACATATATGTGTGTGTGTATATATATATATAGATATATATATATACACATATATTCCACAGACTTCTATATCCATGTTTTTGTTACTTTGACAGTCTTGATCTATTCTAGAAAAAAATGGTTTCTGTTTTTTTCTAACACTACTATACATTCCGAAGGTCAAAGCTATGTTCTGACATTTAAATCTTTCTGTGGAGCATAAAATATATTGACATGAAATAGAATACATACACAGAATTAATATGTAGAGAATAAAGCCCCCTTAGTCTTCCCTCCTTAAGCTTGGAATGTAAAGAAAGAATAAAACTTCTCAAGTGTGTGTTAAAGACAAAACCAAAAATGTCTAATTTCTTTGAAGTGATAAATCACCATTCCAAAAGATGGATCATAGTTTGAATGTTTAAAATAGTTAAGCTACACATATCTTTGACCATGTCACTTCCACAGATAATGTTCTGAAACTCTTTGAAGGTGACTTCACATACATAAGATTATGCCAGTATCTGTTACTGCAAACATAGTAGATGATGAAGTACTGTTGTGATATTTTTGTCCTTATTGTTGTTGTTTATGATAGAAATAATAGCTGGATATAGAGTAGTATGGTAAAATATATAAACATAAAATAATACTATATTAGCAATGTAACTTACCCTAGTTAATTTACTTCAAATATAATGTTTAATTATTTTTAAAAAATGCCATCTTAGTTCTCTACTGCTGTAAGGATGCACCATGACTAAGGAAACTTACAAACAGAATAATTTAATTGAGGGCTTGCTTACAGTTTCAGTTGTCTAGTGTCTATGGCCTTCAGGGCAGGGAAACCAACAGCAGGTAAGCAGGCATAGCACTGGAGCCATAGCTGAGAAATTGTGTGTGTGTGTGTGTGTGTGTGTGTGTGTGTGTGTACCTTCAGCTTTGAGGCACAGAAAGGGACTGGGCCAGGCAAGAGCTTTTGCACTTTTAAAACTCCACATTGACACCCTCCTTCAATAAGGACCTAATGTCCTAATCTTTCTCAAAACAGTTTCACCAACTGGAGACTCAAATATATGAGTCAATGGAGTCCATCCTCATGTAAACCACTCCAGAAGTCATCCACTCTGCCCGTGTATACATAGGTATTTTGTTATAAAATTAGAAAGATGTCAATCTAGTAACTACCTAATCCGGACCTATTAATTGACAATGTAATGAAGAAAGAATAAAGAAACCCATGATATTCAATAATTGGTCTCAATTTGTAACTATCTCTTCAAGTCTTTATTCCTTATAAGGCATTTGTATACAAAATAGTTAAACTGGACAATGCAAAAACCTCCATGTTACAGAACTGAAGAATTCTATTATTATTTTCTTCTTCAAATTAAAGATACAGAAATAAAATGGAAGACAACTAAACAGAAAATGAGGCATGGGATGTGTAAAAGCAATGTATAATGAAGCCTCAACTATCCTGCTAACAGTATGTCTTCCATGAGCCAGGAGGATGCCTTAGCAGGGAAAAGCATTTGTTGCCAACCCAGACAACCTGTATTCAATCCCCAGGAACCACATACAAAGAATCAATGTCCAGAGATTGACCTCTGCTCTCCTCACTCTCACTGAGGCATGTGTGAACACTTTCATAAATGCAAATAAATATATTTAAATATATTGCAAAATATATTGTATATACTTGGAAAACACTTAGGGATCTTTGAATATAGAGTCATAAATTATGTGCAATTGATAGGAAAATTTCTAACAGAAAATTTACAATAACTCTATAGATGAGGTCTCACAGTCTTAGGAGACAAAAACTATAAGGTACTAAGAAAATTGTCACTATACGAAAATAATATTCAACTGATATTTACAAATTTACACAGAGGAATACATACAGATATTTCAGCCATGAAATAGCAAATAATCCTATTATATGAAAGCATAGAAATATTTTTTTGGTATAGCAGAGTTTATTCAGGGCAGAGGATGGGAGTTAATGGTGTAGTGGAGGCAGAGAAAGGCAAAGAGACACACACACACACACACACACACACACACACACAGAGAGAGAGAGAGAGAGAGAGAGAGAGAGAGAGAGAGAGAGAGAGAAGTAGAGAAAGAAGCAGGCCATGACCACATGAAGAGGGGAGGGGAGGAGAGCCAAGAGGGACAGAGAAGTGAGAGTGCCAAGAGGCAAGAACAATGAGAGGGAGAAAGCATAAAAATATTACTTTATACTTTAGATTTATATACATTTTCACTTTGTCAAACTTGGAGAAGTACAGAGAAGGGAAGGGTCTATCTCCATAGAGAAATATATTTTATTGGGAAGTAA
This sequence comes from Apodemus agrarius, assembly GCA_964023405.1. NCBI lineage: Eukaryota > Metazoa > Chordata > Mammalia > Rodentia > Muridae > Apodemus > Apodemus agrarius. The sequence goes on along the minus strand of OZ030018.1, from coordinate 24,141,344 downwards.
GCCCAGGGATGAAGCAGTGGAAAGCCTCTACAGTGAGTACCATCATGAGTTTCATGGAATACATACTCTTGTTACAGATTTAGTCACATGTAAGAGTAAAACGTAATTCACATATATAAATAAATTATATGGACATATGATTTTCATAAAATTGATAAAATCTGAGCAGGGACACATACTGGGGCTCAACTCAAATTACTGCAAAATAACAAGTGTGTGTGTGTGTGTGTGTGTGTGTGTGTGTGTAAAGCAATGTGAGAAAATCATAAGTATGTTAAAATATCATCACAAATATTTTTTAAAATTCTCTAAGCCTGTTAAAATCATTTAACTGTGAAAATTATGGGCATAGACAATTCCCAGTGTTGAAAAATACTAAAAAGAACACTTTTACACTTCATTTTCTACATCTGGCACTTTTTGTAGATGCATATATGGCCCATATTTTTATTAAGAAAGCTATCATTTGGAAGGAATTGTATATTCATATTAAGTTATATCTAAATAACACAGAAGGTTTGCAAGGCCTGTTTGTGAGAATTTTGGTTAGGTTTTTTTTTTCAATGTCACATAAACTAGAATATTCTGAAAAGAGGGAATATCAACTGAGGAAAAGCTTCCCGCAGATCACCTGTAGGCATGTCCATGGGGCAATTTTTAAATGCATAATTAGAGTGAAAGGCCCAGACACTGCCATGCCTTGGGAAGAGACCCTGGGTCATGTAAGAGTTGATCTTAGTACAAGGAGATAAGAGTGGGTCAATTCACATTCTTCTGCATGTTGACCTCCAGTTGAACCAGCACCATTTGTTGAAAAGGCTATCTTTTTTTCCACTGGATGGTTGTAGCTCCTTTACCAAAGATCAAGTGACCATAAGTCTTTGGGTTCATTTCTGCGTTTTCAATTCTATTCTATTGATCTACTTGCCTGTCGCTGTACCAATACCATGCAGTTTTTAGAACAATTGCTCTGTAGTACTGTTTGAGGTCAGGGATATTGATTCCCCCAGAAGTCCTTTTATTGTTGAGAATAGTTTTAGCTATCCTGGGTTTTTTGTTGCTCCAGATGAATTTGAGAATTGCTCTTTCTAGATCTATGAAGAATTGAGTTGGGATTTTGATGGGGATTGCATTGAATCTGTAGATTGCTTTTGGCAAGATGGTCATTTTTACTATATTGATCCTGCCAATCTAAGAGCAAGGAATATTTTTCCATCTCCTGAGGTCTTCTTTGATTTCTTTCTTCAAGGACTTAAAGTTCCTGTTATACAGTTCTTTCACTTGTTTGGTTAAAGTCACGCCAAGATACTTTATATTGTTTGTGGCTATTGTGAAGGGTGTTATTTCCCTAATTTCTTTCTCAGCCTGCTTGTCCTTTGAGTACAAGAAGGCTACTGATATGCTTGAGTTGATTTTATAACCAGCCACGTTGCTGAAGTTGTTTATCAGCTGTAGGAGTTCTCTGGCAGAATTGCTAAGATTAAAAACTCAAGGGACAACAGGTGCTGGCGAGGATGTAGAGAAAGAGGAACACTCCTACACTGTTGGTGGTATTGCAAGATGGTACAACTGCTCTGGAAATCAGTCTGGCAGTTCCTCAGAAAATTGGGCATGACACTTCCAGAGGACCCTGTCATACCACTCCTGGGCATATACCCAGCAGAATCCCCTGCATACAATAAAGACCCATGTTCCACTATGTTCATAGCAGCCTTGTTTATAATAGCCAGAAGTTGGAAGGAGCCCAGATGTCCCTCATAGGAGAAATGGATACAGAAAACGTGGTATATTTATACAATGGAATACTACTCAGTAATTAAAAATAATGAATTCATGCAATTTGTAGGTAAATGGTTGGATCTGGAAAATATAATCCTAAGTGAGTTAACCCAATCACAAAAGAATACACATGAAATGCAATCACTGATAAGTGGATATTAATGAGCCCAAAATCTCTGAATACTCAAGGCACAATTAGCAAATCAAAAGATTCCCAAGAAGAAGGAAGGAAAGGACCCTGGTCCTGAAAAGACTGGATCCAGATTTGTAGGAGAGTATCAGAACAGAGAAATGGGGGGGGGGGGTGATTGGGGAATGGGTGGAGGGAAGAGGACTTATGGGACATATGGTGAGGGGGAAACTGGGAAAGGGGAAAGCCTTTGGAATGTAAGCAAAGAATATAGAAAATTAAAAAAAAAGAAGAAGAAAGTGCTCTGGTCAGAGAGCTCTTTAATAGGGACTATTTAAAAAAAGGAATCTATGATACAGTAGGAAACTAATGAGAAACCTAGTTGATAAACATATGTTGCTGGTTGAGTACCACACTCCATACTCGTTGTTATGGTTACTCGTGTGCATGTCTCTAGGTCAGTCATTTGATCCTTCAAGAGCATTACAATCCTACGCACAGTATTATTATAAATTTTGTCAATATAATGTATATGGAAAAACATAGTGGAATTGATTTTGAGTTTTTCCATTAAGTATATGATGAATATTTGAAAAGAAAGTTATATTTGATCTGGATCCCAAGTATGCAAATTAATAAAAACATCACAGTATAATCAACACTATATGCAATAATGATAAAAAGTAGTTGGGATTCTGCAGGAAATGAGTATATACTACTGATTACTGGTTTAGGTCTTTCTGTAACTATCAGATATTTAGTCAAGTGATTATAAGTCATGTATAATCAACACAATTTTCCTTGAGAGCATAGTCAGTGCCTGAGAGGTCTGTGTAAGTATCAGGTGTAAACTAGCAAAAAAATCTAGAGCTGTCAATCATCTTAGAAAATAGACATTAATTAAATAAACACATGCAGATAATTTCAAATTACATTAAATAGTGTAATGTGAAATTACAGTGTACTTTGAAAGAAAACACAGGAAAATTCTTTAAAAATGCTAACAACTATAGCTGACCTCTATGATTAAAACATTTCAGAAATACACGTTATTGTACCTGATTGGCCTAGAACACAATGTTTGCCTTCAGATTAATGACTATCTGTAAGTTAAGACTTTAATAGAATCATCTAAGCCTCTGACTAACATGAGCAATTAAAAAATATTGTGGGGCCGGGCAGTGGTGGCGCACGCCTGTAATCCCAGCACTTGGGAGGCAGAGGCAGGCAGATTTCTGAGTTCGAGGCCAGCCTGGTCTATAGAGTGAGTTCCAGGACAGCCAAGACTACACAGAGAAACCCTGTCTCGAAAAACCAAAAAAAATAATAAATAAATAAATAAATAAATAAAAAATATTGTGGGGTTATAGAGTTTACACTAGCATTCATAAAAATCTAGATAGATTGTTCCCACATGTTCAGAGGGGAAGTAAAATACATGACTTGTATACATTTTAAAAGTTAGTTGAAATTACGGATACTTGGAAATTAAGTATTACATGGGATTCACAAATGAAATGTGTGAAGCACCAACTTTTCTGAAACCTCCAAAGAATGAATCTTTATTGTGAAACTTCTAAGTGTGTCACCAACTCTAATGCTAAGCCGAATACTTACCCTAGCCATAATAATTTAAGACATTTTCAACATTAGCAGAGTGGGGAAAGTACATATAACCTATGAATGATATGCTCTTTTATTCATTTAGAAAGAGATGGATGTTAATTATCTGTGCTTTAGCACTAAGGACTAAAAAAGTCAGGTGTGTGCATAGAGTTTGCATCCACCAAGTTTAGGAAGACTCTGAATTTGGCATCTGTAAAACGATATTTATTCGAGTTTGCTCATGAAAACAGTTCACCAGCTTGAAAATTATTTTAATTAAGCAAGGAAGAAAATTAAGTTTTTCAAGCACAATATTTTTATATTTATTCTGGTATGGATCATATCTATGTTCTGTCAATACTTGTCAAGGTAAGATTATTGTCAAACTTCCGATCATTCCAAAGTATTAATTTATTGCATTCAAGTACATTGCAATTACAGTCCATGTCCTCAATGTTAGCATAGAGACGACACCTATTCTTAGTTATTTTTTTTTTGTTCTTTTCAGGCTTCATGTGTCACAGAGCATGTTTTAATACCATGACTATGATTTGTATAGAGTCTAACTACTGCTTAAAGAGTGGACACAGCAAATACATAATATTATGACAAATTAGTGGTCTCATAATCAATGAAGTCTATGACTGAATCACTCCACACTGTTCTGTATGCAAATAAAGCATCATCGAAATGGTGTTGACCCTACATTTTGTGCAGGATGGCACTTTGTGTTAAAGATGCGACAATCAAAATGCCTAATTATTATTGTACTCATAAAATGCTTTTTCTTCAACATGTAAACAAACAACTAAACTTCTATGACTTCAGTACATTGGGTGGTCATACCCCATTAGTTTCATTTTTCTGGGCAGGGAAGGTTATGAGGCTTACTGTAAGGGAGAGTTGTAATTAGCAACTTCTTCCAACCCACTGGAGTGTTCCTTCTTTTGCCTATCTCTGCATCCAGTTAACCATTCAGCCAGGAAGGATGCTTTAATAACACTTTACATATTCTAATTCCGTAGGAAATTGAGAAAATCATCATAGCAGTAGATGATTCTCCAGGAGAGCAATCTCAAAACACAGGCAGCTTTAAATCAACCTACAATTTCACACTCAAGTTGTAGTTTTTAGCTTAAAATTACAGTCTCTGCATTTCTGTAGGTCAACATAAACTGTAGTTGCTGTGTAATTACATGCTAAGAATGCAGTAATTATGTGATCAGGATCTAACTTAGAGTAGCAGTACTAAAACTGGAATTCAAATATGAAGTTCTGAGCAGCCTGTCAGCAACTATTCACATCTAATCTGCATAATACATGGATTAGATATGCTGAACAGTTTTAGGATTGTTAAACCATATTTCACACATGTGTCACAAATAGTTTGAAAACATTAAGCAATGCATGTATAGAAAGGAACTCTTATTCGATCAACTCTGATTGTGTAGTTTACATTGATAAACGTGTACAACTCATCAGGAGAACACATAATAGATTCAGGTCATGAAGTCAATGAGACTAGCTCAAGATCATGTAAATAGAATTGCATGATGTACTTTTTCTAGAAAAAGTCCTCTAATATTGATATAAAATTTTTGCTCTAAGAATAATAGAATCTTTTCTTACAAATAAGTAAAAAAATTTTTAACCTATTTGTCTATATAGTCCATAAAATGGTACTATGTGCAAAGTGCTTTTCCAATTTAGAAAATAAATTTGATAAAAATGTCATTAAAAAGATTTTATAGACTTTTTCAATTACTACAAAGATAATATTCATGAGAGGAAGTATAATTCACATTCTGTATGGTGAATCTCCACATCTGTTATGTCTGATAAATTTGCATAGTACCCTCCGCATCCTTTTATTGCTTCCTTTTTTTCCTTCCTTCTTTTCTATTTACTCTTTCTTTCTTTGTTTATTTTATTACAGCTAACTCTCAGACTAAAAAGCACAGAGAAGTACCATTTCAGCAATGCAAAAACCTTCTAAATTATGACAAGTGACTGATTATCTTTACATTTTTAATCACAATGTTGAAAACCTTTAAAATATAGGGAATAATACTATTAAATATGGGAATTTGAAATGTACCTTATTATCTTTTTTTATATATATTAACCCCACAGAGGAATTCTTTGCAGTTTCAAAATAAAATTTATTTAACTTAAATGTATTCATCATTGTAATATGTTTACATGAGATATGCTGGATTTACAATCTAGTTACACTATCAACATTTGCTGATAGAATAGGCAGAGAGATTATAGGTTTTCTGAGTGGGCTTTCTCCTTTGATTTAGATAAGTAGACATAAATCTTGATTTATTTTCCAGACAGCATTGAGCAAATCATCTGTTCTACACCAAATGGTTTGCTGGTGATTAAAGAAGGGAAAGTATTGGATACAAGTTCTACTAATAAGCCAGCCACCATAGTGGAAACCCACTGGGCAAGGACCTAGTAAGGAACGCTTGCCAACTTCACATTAGGTAAACCAGGGAACCTGCTAAAACACCCCCTAGTGCTGGGAAATTCATTACCAAAATGTAGTAATCATCTCACAGAAGCACCAGCAGATTGCACGCATTACCTCCTGCAGATTGGAGTGGGAATAAGTAAAAGAAAAGAGGTAATGATGGTCGGGGGAAATTGAATTTTCATGGCACTTATCTTCTGTGTCATTCTATTTGCATGAGAACAGTGTTAGCTCCAGACATTATAGGACCCTAATGAGAACAGGAGCTTCTCCCAATGGGCGAGAGCCAGGATGGGTGTTGATGAAATCAATCTATCAATGAGATTTTTACAATGTGCCTTAGCCCCTGCCTTGTTCTGTGCCCATGTGGGTGGGCCTTCCATCGAAGAAGAGGAGAAATTAAGAATGATGACTAGAGAGAGTTCAAAGCACACCCGCCTCTCTGTCAGCTGGCCCTTAATGATAACATACTACTGCTTTCCTTAAAGGGCTTCATGTCTTATTCAGGGTAAATGCCCAAAGTGTGGCATTTTAGAACCCATGATGTGTTTTTCTATTGATGCTGTCAGTGTGACCAGCCGCTGCAGGAAGTGGTGAGTGTCACCTCCCATTCTCCTCAGTGATCCATCAGACAGGGGTAGTTCATGCATGCAGCATCAGAAGTAGAGTAAATAAGGTAACAGCTCTGTGCTGAACACTCACAGATTTTATTAAGCTGCCAATCACCCATGGGCAATTCAGCACGTCAGAAGACAAACTCTTATAGGGGAGTCTCTTAGCACCTACTTTAGTTGTCAGCTAATACCTGGCACAACTATTTATTATCTCATATGTAAAACATTCTACGACTTGCAGTGCATAAAGAGGCATTTTATCCCTTGGTCTTATTCTTTACATTATTTGAAAACACACCATGAAAAGTCTATTATTAATGTATTTGCGTTGGAAACTATTTTTTTTTCCTACAGAATTCTTACTGTCTCTCACAGTATCCCCAATTACATGTATTAACTCACCTCTTGTTGTAAGTTCTTTTCACCTATGTCCGCCTATGTTAGAGGCTGAAGAATGGCCAGATTCCTAAGTCACAGCTATTTAGGGCTATGCAATTTACAGGAGAGAGAAAAATGAAGGGGCTATCCCAGGAAGGTTGGTTGCCCTAACCCATGGAGCCATTAGGAAAACTCTAACATGCTTTCTCAAAATAGACACTGATGTAAGCAGGTTTACATTGTGACCGGCTTATGCATTGCACAGTATTGTAAGAGTATCTTTTATTATAGTTTTCACCTTGCTCTTGTCAGCCTGCAGGAGAACACTTGAATATGGCTTTAATGACTATATTTAAGGACTACATGACTTGAACATAGTTAATTTTATAAGAAGCATTTTGAGGGATGATTTTAATATTTCTCCACAAGCCCTTTTATTCATTTTAAATCAAACTACTGATTTTGGAAGCCCCATTGTAAAAGCAGCGGCAGCCAGTATTGTGATACAGCATTTGTACTATCTAGGATAATGTCATTACCTCCATTCCACATGTCCTATAAGAATGCCAATAAACACGTATATACTAAAAACAAATATATAAGTAGTAATTCTTTCCATCGAGTGCCAATTAAGGAAAGTCTCTAATATAGAATAGTGTGTGGGCCAAAATCTCCTTTACTACTGTTTTTTAAAGACACAATAAATTTCCTTCCAAAGAAAATCTATTTAACATACAAGGTAGTGAAGCAAGGGTAGTCAAATCAACTCAATACCAAAGACCAAAAATAGGGTTCTGAGATTCCCTTCCTTTCACTGGCTCCATGGAGGTCAACTGCCTTCCCTGTTACCTTATCCACTAGACATCAGTAGAAAGGATCTATTCAGAACTGCTTTGCTCTCATGCACAACGTCAAGCAGTCTGTAAGGATTGCCTTGCTATGGGGTTCTTTCCTTGCAAAGTCCACTTGGACTTAGACAACTATTGAACTGCTAATATCTCACTAAAGAAATCCAACTTCTGCCACATGTCCTTTAAGCCAAATAGAGTTTATACTGATAAAATATCATCATTTTTTTCATACATTTCTCCTTTTTAATTAAAAGGGGAGGGGGTAATTTTTAACCAAGTATGTTCTTGGTTAGTACACTGGAAGAAAATGAAAAATTGTTTGTTGATTCTATTTAGTAGCTAATATGAAATTTATGTGCTACATCTTTGTATTATATATACGACACAACGGGTTTCTTAATTCAGTGTACACTGGAATCTTTGTAGGGTCTGTTACAGTGACTGTATCAACCATATTAGGCTTTATCCTCAATTTTTTGATTGAAAGTGTGTAGTAAGGTTCAAGAATCTGTATTACTGGGCCATCAAGATGGTACAGCAAATGAAGATGCTTACCAACAAGCCTGACCATCTGAGTTGAGTCTTCAGAAGACACGTACTGAAAGGGGATAACTGATCCATTCCAACTCACCAAAATAAATAAGACCTGTACATATGCATTTTAAGGGATTTGTAATTCGAATAGGTTTTGGTGGTACTGATGCTGCTGGTGCTATAACTGTATTTTGAGAACTCTTGCTATATAAAACTCATCCTCCAAATTATATGAGTCTTAACAGTTGTCGAGGAGAGGAGACCCTCTGATTGGCATGTAGGAAGACTCACAGATGAAGGTTTTATGGATTGCCACACATGATATTATATGATGTGTTTTCTCTTTGAGTTATTTATGTGTCTGTAAGTAACTTCACCAATATATAAAGTTACTCTAAACTACTGGTTCACTAAATTAAACTTTGTTGAAATAATTTCTTTGGTCTGGGTTAATTAGGAATTTGTTCATTCCTCCAGAGGAAAAGTTAGACAATAATTAGAGGTTTACAATGTTAAGAAATTATTAGACATTGACCTGAAACACACAGCCAATTTTTCTTACAGATGAACAACTCATCTATGCTAGAGTTGTCTGAACTGTTCTCCAATGCCAGGGGCATATCACTACACTCAAAACTTAATCATGCAGGTATACAGTAACTGAGAGTTGAGGTTTCTTTTCATTGTTCTTTGGCATAAAGGTAATTATTGAGAGTCTGTAAAATGATCTATTTGCAAACATTTACAATCTCATACAATGTGTTGAAAATAAAATCAAGTCAGACTTTATTTCTGAGTGTTTCCATCCCAAAGGAAAGACTATCAACCATTTCCTCAAGCAATATAGAAGATGTCTTAGACAAGGTTTCTATTCCTGCACAAAGCATCATGACCAAGAAGCCAGTTGGGGAAGAAACGGGTTATTCAGCTTATACTTCCACATTGTTGTTCATCACCAAAGGAACTCAAGCAGGTCAGGAAGCAGGAGCTGATGCAGAGACCATGGAAGGATGTTACTTACTGGCTTGCTTCCCCAGGCTTGCTCAGCTTGCTTTCTTATAGAACCCTAGACTACCAACCCAGAGATGGCACCACCCACAAGAGGCCCTCCCCCCTTGATCACTAATTGAGAAAATGCCTTACAGCTGGATCTCATGGAGGCATTTCCTCACCTGAAGCTCCTTTCTCTGGGATAACTCCAGCTTTTAAGTCGGCACAAAAACAGCCAGTACAGAAAGATACATTATTTACAACAATGTTGAAGAAGTGAACCATCCATTCTATATTATTTATCTTATACAATTCAAGGACAATATTACATCAAATGTTTAAGGGAACTGTAATGTCAATTCTTCACAAAAATCTTTCAAAACCCAATAATCCTTTCTTAAATTATTTAACAAACTAGTATTTCTTTGAAGCCCAAGACAATCAAGGGCATTACAAATAACAAATGTAAATCTGTATTCCTTATGAATATAAATGTGAAAAGCCTCAGTAAAATTCTAACGAACTGAATCAAGAAGCATACCAAAATAATTATAAATTTATTCTTCACAATAGCCAAAGTAAAATTTATTCTGGGAATGGAATACTTAGTTTAACATAGGAAACCAACTAAGCTAATATGTTGATTTATATCTTAAGAAATTAGAAGCACTTGATCAAAGTATTTGAGCAAATTCAATACCCTTTTTATGGTAAAATTCATTTTCACACAAGGAAGACATTAACTTTCAGAAAAGGGAATAATATCTTTCCTATACCATCCAGAAAAAATTTCATAGTCAATGTCATATTAAATATAGAATGTTACTTTTACTTATAAAATCTATATTTTCCATAAGCAGATTTGCCAGATAAAGATGTTTGGTCTCATCCCCGTAGCCGAGCAGTGTATTAGACATTCTAGCTATAATATTCAACTAAAAAAGTAAACTGGGAATAGTCAAGAGTAAAAGAACCTGGTATCATATACCTTTAATATGCTCAGAGAGGATTCGTGTCACTTGGTTATAGAGGCCACTCAGAGGGGCGAGACCATGGAGTGACAATGTCCAATATGGTGGCAGCTTCCACATGGTGCTGTGGGACGAGACTGTGTTTGTTTGAATCGATATATGTATTGTAAGTATAAAATACACACTAGAAGTAGGTCTCTCTGTGAAAAAAATTGATGCCTCATTAATATTTATACTTATTACCTATTGCATAAAATTTGATTTAAAATTAATTATAGTAAATTAAATTTCATTTATTCTTTGTATTTTTAATACAAATATTCACAAATGTGAATAGCTCCTAGAGCACTTCACATTCCTCCAGTGGTTTATATTGTTTTACTGTGGACAAGCATAACTTCACAATTGCATCAAATCACAGCCCTACGAATAACAAGACATTTTTGTCATCAAGACCATTGAATTCTCTTCAGCTCGGGGTGGACATTCACACTCACAGCAAAGACTATACATTACCACATGGATAAAATGGCTAAACTTCATGATTCCCTAAGAACTGCTAAGAAAAAAAAAGTTGAAGAGCATACAGAAATTCTTAAAATTCTTGTCTTCAAATAACTAAGAGTGATGCGGCATGTGGACCCAGGAGTAGCAGAAGCCTGTGAGCAGGAAAGGCTGGCGATTCAGCAGAAGCCCAGAGCTGAGGGACATCTGAAACTACTTGGGAGGCTCCCTGAAATGCAGGAGGATAATCACGTTCAAAGACAAATTTCTTGTGCATCTCTGCACAAGAAAAAAAAGCACAAATGATCTTGCTAAACTTCTTCAGCCTCATTTAAATGTGTCATCTTCAAATGCAAAATTACAGTGCGAGGCCGAAGAAAATACCATTTTGTGCTAAACCGGGCACGGAAATTAAGCTACAAATCTTTTTCCCCTGGTTTACGGATACGTTGGGGGATACCAGCTAAAAGAGCATAAAAGAAGGAAGTGGGCTTCCTGACAAGCTCAGTCAGGTTAGACAAAAGAGCCAGGCACACACATCCAGTGAAATGACCTAGGGACGGCTGTTCACATCTTAGGTTGTGGATCAGAAGGAAGATGCTGAGAGTTTGGCCAAAGCAAGAAGGGTGAGAGAAACCATGGGGCCCACATCAAGGAAAGGGATGAGGGTTAGATTTGGTCTTATTTCTCTGTCCACCATAAAAGGAATAAAAAGCACATTCTTCCGTTAAAGAATACCAATTTTCACCAAATTCTTACTTGAATTTCTTAGGTCATCTTTTCTTTTCTTCTTCTTTTTTTTATTTTTATTTTTTTCAGTTCGTCCTATTCCGTTTCTACGAACTAGCGTATTTCATCATCTTTTAAGGATAATAGGATTTTCAAGGAAATACTAAACCTCAAAACAGGACATTTTATTTTATTAGTAAGACTAAAATAACTCAGGATTTCTTTCTGTTCTAAAGAAGGTAAATTCTCCTTTCATAGTGGAGAGACTTCTTTAGAGTGTCACTTCTTATAATAACAAAAACATGATAATATAATTTGATTTTAATTGGAAAAAGAAACTCCATACTACAAAATTCAATTACACTTTCTGGTAACTACCATGTCTTGAAAGCTTCCATTTGCAGTGTTAATTACACTTGACTTTCACACTGTCCGGTCCTGCCAACCATAGTTTTCAAACACTTTCCTTGCCTAGAGCAGCCCGCCAGAGCATTACAGCCCGTTTCATCTTGCTTATTCTGCTTTAATAAACACAAAGGCATTTATTCCTGGGGACTGAAGAGGAACTGGACAGTACCCTCTTGTAAAAACAAAACAAAACAAACACTCCCAAAACAAAACAAAAACAAAACAACAACAACAACAACAACAACAACAACAAACAAAAAACCCAAACCATTGTTCATTTAATGATTTCAAGCAAGGGTCTGCTTCAGGGTTTCCAATCTGCAAAGAATTTCTAGAGCAGTTTTTGATGTGTGAATCCACAAACACTCTCTTGACATGTTTGTTGAGGACAGGGAAAAGCATGACACAGAAATTTCATTCAACAACTTTTCAGACAAGATTTTTTTTTTAAAAAAAAAGAAAATGTATTTATTATTTTATTATCTGCCTGAGATAAAATGTTTCTAACTTCCAGAGGGTTTTGTTGTTGTCTTTGACCAAAGTGACTGTATTATGTAAAATACTTCCAAATGTGAACAAATAAAATATATTTTGTTCCACATCATACCATTAAGACTTTTTCTTTTGTTCTAAATGCAAATGGTCACTGGCTCATTTTCTCTCGCCAGGGACAGTTGTGTCACATCTCCTGACTAATACACATGCATTTGCCACTAAAAAGACATTTTAACTGAGAGCTGTCACATTCGTCATCTCCACACGGCCTGGTAAAAAATTTTATCTGTCTTCTTGAATTAATTTCAGCTTCCCTGAGCCCAGCAGGGGAGTTCTGAGTGGTTCAGTTAAATTCATCATTTCAAAAGAGAATATTGTACTTCCTTCTTTCAACTTCTCCCCATCTAAATTCTGTTTCACATTAGAGAAAAAGAAATACATATACATATATATGTGTACACACACACACACACACACACACACATATATATATATATATATATATATATATATATATATATATATATTTAGTTGTATAGCCACTGAAACGGAAAACAAAATCATAAACAAAAATAAGCATTCTATTGCGATTTTCCTGAGAAAATCTGGTGTTTTGTTTTTTTGGTAGCAATTTTTCCAATAAATAATTACGAAGCAAGATTGTGGATTTTGAAAAATAAATGAAAACTGAATCTTGGAATTAATTCATTGGCAGTTAAGTGACTGAAAGTGGAGAGGAAAAAAAAAAGTCAAATCACAAAATAATTAGAATTATTCATGACCGGGGCAAAACTGAGTGGGGCCCAGTCAGAATCATTCCTTCCTGGAGCTGTCTGTTGCTCAACAGTTTGCTTTCGAGGCAGCCAACACAGTCATTGGAAGGTGAGGCCGGCGCAAGCTGTGCGTTTGTTAGAAGGATGTCTGAAGCTGACTGGTGCCACAGAAGTATCTAAATCTCCCATAATCCACCACTGGCTTAGGGGAATACAAACTCCCTTAACAAGATCTCAAGGTAGACATTCCGTCTCACAGACACCGAGAAACGTCCTGGAAGCCTAGAAGACCTTCCTAAGGAAGGTTAGAAAAGCTACACACACGTATGGTGGGGGGGGGGGGGACTGGGAAAGGGGAAAGCCTTTGGAATGTAAACATAGAATATAGAAAATAAAAATTTAAAAAAAAAGAAACATGAAGTGATGAGTATATACTACTTCATTTTAGTCTTTATCAAATTCTCACTGCAAGATACTCCACAGTAAATAAGTCTTAGTCAATTTCATTTTATGAGTTATTCAAACAATTAATAAAATTTTGAAGAATTATTGTACACTCCCCCCCCCCAAAAAAAGAAAAGCTACACACATACAGACAGTAATTTCCCAAGCAAGTGTTTACTTCTCGGTTATTAACATTAACTACCTATAATTACAATGTCGTTCCATTAAAATACACTTTGGAGCAATGACTTCCATATCATAAGTCACAAGGCATCAGTATAAGCATCACTATGTTTTAATTCAATACCAACTTTCTCAGACAATTTCTGTGTTGTGGGTGGGGAGAGGGCATTCACTCTGCATTTTGCAATTTTCTTAAAAGTGTGATTGAAGAAATTCGACCATTTATCTAAGCTTAGTTAGCAATTGCATTTCTGTATTAGATTTATTTTGTCAACAAGATTATGAACTGTAGTTAATATTTACTTTGATATATTATTTAATATTTTCCAAATTTCACTAAACACAATTTTTTGGGGGGTTTCTGTTCTCTTTAGGAAAAATACTGTGAGTGCTGTAATATCAGCAATCTCTCTTCTGTTTCAGAGACCCCTCACTGGTAGCTATATTCAATATTTAAAAAATGCAGATCCATGAGGAGAAAGTATGAGACTATGAAAACTGAATCGCTCTTCATGTATATTATTTTAAGTTTACAGCAAATATGAACTAAGAGGTTCTGGTAATTTTTCTGTCTGGTTAAGTTGTAAGTAGTGATCAAAAAGAAATGATATGCAGAAATCATCAAGAATCGGAGAAATGTCTAGTCATATTGGGTTTTCCTCTATCTGTAATGCAAAGCAGGACAGCAAAGCACACTTTATCGTCAGATAAACAGATTCTGCAGGGCTGCGTCAGGCACCTTTAATCTTCAGAAATGATAAAAATAACAGAATCATACAGGGGTTAACTCAGGCACAGACAGGAATACGGTGAGAAACAGAGGAAGCAAGGGAAACACACGAGGTGTTTAAACCTCAATCCTTAAAATTTACCAGTCCCGCCATCTGCATGTTTACCAATATTATCATAAATATGTATTTAAATGATAATAAAATCACTTGCTGACAGGAAATTAGTCATGCAAGGACCTGCAGATGCCTGCCCTTCTGTCCAGGCCCTGGGACTCAGTGGGCAAAGTTCAAGGCTGGCCATTTGCAAAAACTGCATGGGGTCCCAAGAGGGTGCCAGCTTAGAGGACTTCAAGGTGTCTCCACATGCAACAGATCTTTTAAAACTTTTGTTTTGTTTTGCTTTGTGAACCTCTGTACTCAAAGTATTAAATTACACAATGATAGTATGTGAAATCTCCATTTTGATATTATAGAGTTAAGTTTCTGCTACATGATAGAAAAACATATCAACACATGACAGTATGGTATACATACGAAATTCTTCTATTATGTGAAATACCAAGACTCCTTGTGGTATACCTTGCTTCTAAGTCTTTATGAAGTATATTCAATAGTAAACTTTTGAGCCTTTTATCTCTTGAAAATGTAGGATAATTGTTCCTCAGAGGCAAAATAAGCAATATTTGATTTTATATGATATTCTGTAGTTTGAAAAATAACACTCAAATGAATTATGTCACTAAATTTCCACTCTCTGAAGGCAAGTCAAGTGGGCAACCACCTTTGAGAAGTAAAAATAACGCAGGCAGGTTAAATACACCACCCAAGTTCACAGGACTATCACACACCAGAAGCAGGAAATAATTTTAAGGTTTTTAACATATAAAGTGAAAACAGTCATTGTCCAATGACAAGAAGTTAGTAAGCGTTTGGACAAATTTGAACATAACTTAGTAAAACAAAGAGTCACAAACTATGTTACTCATGGGGGAAAGTTATCTTAATCTCTAATAATCTAATCTTAAAAGGTATATACTTTATATTCAAAATATTAACCCAAGATGTGTGTGTTTACCAAACACTGGCTATATTTCACTTGTATGAAGGGTAGAAATTCATGTTATCTCTTCAATTTTACTATGTCATCCTTTAAAGACTTTTAAAGAATGGTAATATGAAAAATGACTCTTATAATAATTAATGATCTTACTCCTAATTCTCTACATAATCAAGGACATTGTTTTGATGGATATTATAATCGAAAATGATGGTTAGTTTTTGTATGATATATTCCAGTTCTCCTGCAGTCTGGTTTGTCTCTTCTAAATGCAGAAATGAACTGCTTCTGACAGAGGCACAGCCCTTCCCCACCCCCAACCCCACCCCCAGATCCTCTGCCTTGCATCTATTTAAATTCAAACATGCAGAGCTCATGTATAAGCAAACAGGTGCAGGGATCCGGCTGCCAACCCCTGAGCAGGCGGGAGGTACATGTGTATTGCGCTGATTGTGGCATGCTACTGATAGAAGACTACATGCCCAGACAATAGGGAGGGTCAGTAGGTGGCTCTTTGATTTCTCTTGCTTCCGGAAAGAGCAGCAGTCTGGGACGTTGTAACATAGAGGATATAAATTCTTCTTCTCTATGTATATTTAACTGGTATAAGTGAAAGTTTTAACACTGTTCAGCAGAGACACTTCCATATTTATTTATGTGTGCTTGCCTGTGTGTTGTATGTGCATCTGAGCATGTATATGTTTCTGTGTGTACATGTATATGGGACTTCGAAGTCCTATGGGAATGCAGGAAGGTATATGGAAGTCAAGTGTTAAGATCTAGAGTCGTCCTCAATATATCTCCGCTTTATTTTTATTATTTAATTTTTTTGACACAAGCTCTCCCATCACACCTGAGTTCAGTTTAGCAAACTAAATTTGCTAAAGTAAGCCAGCTGGAAAGCCCCAGGTGTCTGGCTTCCAGCACTGGTTTACAAATGTGAGTCCCTACATCTGGCTTCCAGCACTGGTTTACAGATGTGAGCCCCCACATCTGGCTTTATCTAAGGGTTCTGTGCATCAGATTTAGGTTTTCCTGCTTGTGCTGCAAGGCAAGCCCTTTGACCGACTGAGACCCACTCCCAGCCTGACTTGTGACTCCCCATCAGCACCTCCAGAAACTTTGTGCAAACACGCTCTGTATGCTTTCCTGATAGTCACTGAACAAACACCAATTGCCTCTGTACCCAACAAACAAAGACAGGTCTAACGTGGGATTTTTAAAATTAGTTTAAGCAATCAGAGAAAACCAATTAAAATGACTCCATGTTGCTTAATGTGAGAAGAGAATAGACATTTTTAGCATTATCTAAGCTGACATGTTTATATTTACTTCAATTCCCTTCACTAATTCTCTCATCTATTTTTTTCTCCAGAAAAGAATAAAAATTACATTCCTAGAGAAAAAAAAGAGTGCTCTTTTAATATGTTGAATTAAAACAAAACATTCTTCTCGTATAAGTTCTGCTAATATTTATACTTTCATGGTAAATACACTATTTGAAAGATTTAATTTTTTTAAATGTCCTTCTTAATTAGGGTTTTATACGCAGAACAAATAAAGCATTGATTTACAGTTTAAACTTAAATACTAATATTTAAATGCAAATAGAAAATGATAATTATAACAAAGCTACTGACACTGCCCATCACAATCCACACTAATCCATCTAATCCAGAATTAGAATAAAAAGAACAAATACTCAGGGGTGCAGCTGATCTACATTTTGTCATCATGTTCTTTGCAGATTATTAATAAGCCTAACTTGAGACTGATGTTAGAAACATCTCTATTTATTCCGCAACCATTTATCATGAAATTAGTAAAAATTTGACTGTTTTACATGCTTCTCCCTAAAAAGGTAGCTCTTTGTACTTCTTAATCCAAAATGATCGTTCATCATGTGTGAGCTCTGTTTCCACATATGCTACTATCACTTTCATCTATACATCCCAATCAAATGGATTTCATTCATTTTATTATGTCACTTGATATTTGGTAGATTATTTATAAATAATTCCGCAGATGCACTATATCTATGCACATCATATTTGGTTATAGTTTACATACGTAATATATAATGTGCTGTAAGCTGAAAAGGAAGAAATCTATCCAGAATATGTTCTCAAGAAATTTAAATTCTTAGACAGTCAAGATGTTCATTAGTTACTCCCAGGAGAAAAGAAAACACACAAACAAACAAATTGTTTTGAAGTGTTAAAACAATATTCATTCAGCAGGATTTTAGGTGGATATATAAGAAAAGAGGGACTGTGAAAAGAATCCTTACTTCTTTATCATCTTGGGTCACATTTATGATGGAAAGAAAAAAAGAAGACCAAATTCATTAACAACTAAGAAAAGTCACTTTCAGAATTAAGTATCAATGAAAGTATAAGTTAAAGGCTTATCAATACAGAGAAAATATGCAATGACAGAAACTGCAAAGGGAGGCTCTATTAATAAGGCATAAGACTGAATTGATTCATGTGTAGCATTGAAAGTCAATCTCTGAGGAAGTGGACTTCTCTTTGAAACATCACCTGATGGAACAGTGTTATTCGACAAGCAATGTGTCATAGAAAAAAGTCAACTTAGATTACTGGTAAATATGTCGGCAGAATTGAACAACAGGGCATCTAGAAAGAACAGCAGTTGGGTGAGTCTTGGAAAATGTGACTATCCCAGGAAGTCTCAGAATGGTGAACTTTAAAATAATACTAGGAAATCACAAATATTAGTTAAATTCTGCAATATGACTAACAAAATAACCACAATTTATCAGACATGTGCTTCAGTGGGTATGCAAGGGGAAATACACGTGTTTCCTTTTTTTTCTTTAGGTTAAGATCTAGTGGTTGTTCATTCCATAACTATTAAACAACCATGGGAGAGGAGGCAGTGTGCTGAATTTACAGTAGATATTCAATATCACACGGAAAATGATGTCTGACACTTTAAATGAGTAAATTTTATGGCATAGGAATTAAAGCACAAGAAAGCTATGGTTGCAGGATGGCTTGTGGAAATGAATCGCAAACTGCTTAGAAGCAACACAACCAAAGTTTGCTTTTGTTTGTGGTCTCAGATGCCTTTTTGTTGAGACAGCAAGGTCAGGAAAGACTCAGGATTCAATGTTTCAGTTAGTGGAAACTTAACTTGAGTTTTTGTAATTTAGGTTAGCCTTACGGACTTACATTTACCTTTCATACAGAGACAATGCAAATGCTAAGTGAAAGCTGAGAAAATTCTTCTTACCAACAAAAACGAATCACAGCAACATGGCGCTAAGACATGGTCGGCTCATAACTCAGTTCTGTATTGGCAAGTGACTAGTGGGCTGTCTGATTTACTGGAGGCCCGAGAAAAGAATAGTTAGTTGCCTTTCTTTCTCCTTATGGAACCTTTTAGAGTGCACCCTTTAAAAGCAGATACTGAGGGCTGGACACATGCCTCAGAGATTGAGAGCACTGACTGCTCTTCCAGAGGACCTGAGTTCAATACCCAGCAACCACATGATGGCTCACAACCATATGTAATGAGACATGATGCCCTCTTCTGGTGTGTCTGAAGACAGCTACAGTTACTCATATATAAAAATAAATAAATCTTTTTTTTTAAAAGCAGACACTGAATAGTGGAGTATGCAAACACTCGCTGATGGAGGAGTACACACACACACTCACTGAACACTTGTGTGAGAAGCCATGGAAGGTAAACTTTGCACTAATCCTATGGGAAAGTCCAGGAGTGAAATGGATGCTAATTGAGAAGTTGATTTTGCATTCCAAAGGTAAGAAGCAACACACTCTGGTGGCGAGGACAGTGAGTGTTCCAAAATCATTAAAAAAAAAAAAACTGCCTTCTGTCCTTTGTTATATCATAAACTTAAGATTATGTTATCACATATTGGTAGCTACTCCTGAGAAAAATGCAAATGTGATAGAAAAACAAAATCTTTTCCTCTGATCCAATTTATTTATTTGCATTTAAGTATATATTCTTATATTATATAAAATTAATTATACTTATCAGACAAGTATATGTCTACTGCATATGTAATGTAGAAAAAGTGTGGTGTTTTGAATATGCTTGACCCATGGGAAGTGGCACTATTAGGAGGTACAGACTTTTTTGGAAGAATTGTAGCCTTGAAAGGAAGTGTCCATTATAGAGGTAGAGCTTTGAGGTCTCATATATATATATGCCCAAGTCTGAAACTGTAAGCCAGCCCCAATTACATGTTTTCCTTTATAAGTGTTGCCATGGTCATGGTGTCTTTTTACAGCAATGAAACCCTAACAAAAACAAACGGTAAGAATATAAAGTTTCAACACATATATAAAAAATATGCAATATGACTTTCTAATTGATTGTTTCTGAAAATTCATGTTAAAGTCCCTAGATTAGATAAATGGACTGTCTGACTCTGAACGCATCTCATAACATGGTAATGCTTGATATTCTTTTTTATACATATTCAAAAGATGAAAGAGAAACGGAAAGGGCACATTTTAAATTATGGCACTTTTTTTCTAGATGCTTCTTGACTGTTAGACTTATTAGACTGTACAAGCATGCTAACTAGAACCTGCACGTGGAATTGATATGTAACCCTCAGTCAATGTGAAACTAGTCAATGAATAATTTGCCAGTGGCAGCAATCAGTAAGCAAGAAGTTTCATCCTGGCCAGGGGAATGTAGCATTGGCACAATTTGTACAATAGATTTTTAACCTAAGGATGCAGCAGAAATGAAAAATCATTGAGGAAGCCTAGATGGTCAGCCTCTAATTTATCATGGCTTACATCTCTTGCCTGCCAGGAGAGCCGAATTCATACGTTATTGTCCCAAACCTGTCATTTGCTGGACTGCTTTTTAATCTTCCTCCCTGAATTACATCCAGAAAGGTCACCGCTATCCAATTGGAACCTTATCAAAGATGTACATGCAGTCCAGATTCCCACTTACCAAGAATGGGTCATAAATCCACAAACTGCACATCACGATGTACCATTAACATAATGAATAATTGAGAGATGGGGGGTTTAAAAGTGACAAAACACCTGTGTGTTTGCCAGCCATTGACGCTCTTCCTCTTAGGAATCAAGGAAGACAGAACTGGAGGTCAGCCAATAAGGTAGATGGTGGAGGTGGTGATTGACAAGAACAGAAGTCAAGTAGAGAAAACCTCTTCCATATTATTAGCAACAGCAGATCAGTCTGTCTAAAAGCTGATATGTCTGAGGGTAATGGCTGGTCATAAAACAACTAAGAACACATAAACTCATTATGAACCTGTTATCATCGGTTTGTCTATTTTTACCTTAGTATATAAAAGAAAGGCACATACTGTTAAGTTATAATACAGTTATGCATAGAGTTTATTGCTTTTTCATGTAGAGTTTGATTCTTAAGCATCTGGGACAAGGTTAGGTTAGATTAATTCATTTCAGGGAAATAAAAATAAACCCCCCCCAACACAGTTCTTCTTTATTCAAAATATCATATTAGATCATAACTTTCTAGAAATTAGAAATTCTCTTTTTATCTGTAGAGAAAACATCCATTATAAAATTATCTTAGGATCCCTGTGCATATCTGACTGATTGACCATCATAGAACGCAATAAGTGAAGTGTGATGTCAAAAAGGGAGACAGAGATAATGATTTACTGTATAAAAAAACATCATTATTATTCCAAGAAAAGGGGGTAGAAAAATAGCTACATTTCCCTAAATGAGACAGTCATAAATCAGTAAGTTATTAATAGTAAAACTGGACAAAGAGTCTAGGAACATGACTTCTTTTTATTTACATTTTTCCAAAGGAAAGCAAATGCCTAGTAGGTACAAAATTGGGAGCCTGGGCTACACTTTAAGTTTACATTTATAATCACCTAGTCATGGAACTTCTTTTTTATTTTAATTGATAAAATTGAAGATTTATTTTGAAAAATACAATGATCTGCATACAAATACAATTAGAAGACAATTGAAAGGGGAAGTGGAGATATTTTCTGATAGAACTGAAGCTTTTCATCTAACATATGCATGATAAAATTGAGGATTACATAGGATAACTGATAATATTTTAGATTTTTTTGAAAAAACTCAGATACAATAATAGGCATCCAAATATAAATAGAATATAATTGAAAAAGGAGATGGAGATATTTCCTGGTAGAACTGAATATTTTAATCTACATATATATAAAATTGAGGATTACATATGATAACTGATAAAATTGAAGATTTTTTTTGGAAAAAAACTCAGATACAATTATAGGCATTCAAGTAGAATTATCACAAATTTGAAAATAAAGTACAGATATTTTCTGACCAAACTGAAAATTTCGTATAACATATTACTGATAAAGTAAGGGAAATTCATAGGAAAAATTTAAAAATTGAAAATTTTTGTGGTTCTTTTTACAGATACAATGGTAGGCATACAAATACAATTAGAATGTAATCGCAAAATTAAGTGGAGACATTTTTATTTAAAATTGAAGATTTTCCTCTAAAATATCCATGATAAAATTGAGGAAAACTTTCTTGGAACTCTTGAAAGTATAACTTGTTAACAGCGACAGAGAGACAATTTAATAGTCAACTGATTTACTACGCAAGCACTCCAGAGTTTTAAGACCTGTTTGGTCTATATGATCTGGGTCCAATTCTGAGATGATTCAGCTATGCATACTTCTGTGGTTGCTTGTCTCCTGCACACTGATGGTGTCTGTATACACAAGGACAAGCTGTTATTTGATATAATCTGACTAGTGAAATTTTAATATTAAATTTCCCAATATAAATAGAATATCCCTTTCCTGGTCCAGTCAGTGTTTAGTGTGCAGAACTAGTCACTCCTAACCACAGGGTAGTGTTCCCCAAAATTCAGTTACTTCCAAAAAAAAAAAGGACAATGTTAAAGTATTTCATCACACTTAATAATCAAATCTGGCTTCAGAAAAGATTATATATCACATAAAAAGAAGACAATGCAGTGACAGTGCAAGGTCAAATCGTTGACAAAGTCATTTGCATTCTGTCAGGAGGCTCACAGTTCGTGCTTAACAAGCGGAATGCAATTGCTCATTTGTGAAGCTTGAAATGACAAAAAATCTCCTCAGAAACATTTCCGTTCTACTGTTGACCAAGGCGGGACCACAGGCACATCTTCACCCACTCCCCTTCTGCCGCTGGCGTGCAGCAGGGTTTGACTATAACTGGCTAGAGGAAGAAGGAAAGAATGTGGATTTTTGTTTTTTAATGTCGACAAGCATGTTATCTATGTCATAGGCTCTGACATGTGAGCGTGTCAGGATTTGCCTTGACGGGGAAATGACTGACCTTTGCGCATAATTATCAAAACCGGGGAGGAAGAGTGATGGGAGAGTCAGCTGCCAGTGCTGCTGGCCCACTGCAGAGCCAATGGGTATGAGATGTGTTTCAAAGCCCAAGTGCTATAGGCTCGAACTACCTAAGAGAATGTGGAGCGTCACTTGCTGATAGGAAGTGGTCATGATGCCAGCATTCTCTTGAAATCATTGTGCTGTGAAAAAAAAATAATATATTGATCTATTTAGCGAAGAACTGTTAGACTATAGAACAGGCTCGGCATCTTCACCTTGCATATTTTATTTCCAAATCGATCAAGCAGTGTAGGATTCATGATCAAGCGTGAGGGGGTAAATCACATTTCCATGTCTAAGCTCTGGAGGTACTGGTACATAAAGCTTTGGCTATGTTTGGTTTCAGTACGAGAGGTTGGTGAGAATTGGTTTTAAAGGATATACCAAGAACAATGCCTTGCTAGACGTAAAATTAAGTAATTTCTATACTAATACATATATTTAACAGTGGGTATTTTCAGCCCGTGTTATGCTTTAGGTTCAACATCAGGAAATTAGTTCTGTGTGATGAAAAATTGCATACGTAAATTTGCATATGTGTGTGTGTGTATGTGTTTATTACTGTCTGTCTGCTGTCTGTCTGAGTGTCTATGAGTCTGTGTCTATATCTGTGTGTATGTGACAGTTTGGGTGCATACAGAGGGACAAAATTTATCCCCATTGCCTTTTCTGATCACTAGCTATTTTTGAGACAGGACCTCTAGCAGATCCCAGCGCTAACCAACCAGTCTAACTGGCCAGTTTGCATGGTAGTTCAGCCTGGTTGGCCTGAGGGGCTACTAGGTTTATAGGTACTACCATACCTACCTAGCTATTACCTGTGAGTGATAATCCAGCCACCACTCCTCAGGCTTCTCCAGCAAGCCTTTTATTTGCTAAACCAAATATCTCCCCAGTACCAACTTAATTTATTTTATTTTGTTTCAATCGGACAGTGACAAATGCTTGATTCTACTCTGCAATGGCTTTCAAGAACGTTTTGAGTACACATTTTATCCTTTTCTCCCTTCGCTGCTCTTTCTATCTAATCTCTACATATTTTCCAACAGAGAACCGGACTGGATTTTTTTTTTTTTGTCTGTTTATTTCCTAGTCAGTTACTCCAATATCATATCCGTAAATCTGCATTTTCCGCCAGATGTAGAAGCCCACAGTTAGACCAATATGTCAATGTTACTGATTTTGCTTAGAAAGTGTCTACCACATATTTGGTTAGTATCAAAGAGCTGTCAATACAAGGAGCAGCCACCACTGACAGACAATTTTAAATATACTGAACTGTATTTCGTTCATAAGCATTCTAACATACATATAGGCCAGAGTAAAATGCATCCTGTCCATCGAGTCTCACTGAACAAGTGGCTCTTATAAATGGACAGGCAACCATTAAAGAGACTGTTCTAAACAAAGACTTGTCTGAATTATGTGGCCTGACCACTTAGAATCCCTGGGTAACAGGAACAGACTTTCCTTCAACATCAGTGAGGAAAGAGCCAGGGAGTTCACGACTTTATCATCTTTTCTCTTATTTTTCAAGTAGCCAAAGGCAAATGAAAACAAAGGAACTCCAGATACCATGTCTTGCCATTTAATACCAAAGGCATGGCTTTCTGTTCTTGTGAAGTCAAAGAAGTGAAATGTCAAAGTTACTTTTAAAAATAGTACTTCCTTCACTGACGGTAGAAAGAAAAACAACAAATCCTTCACTTATTTTTTAGAGTTAGGAAATAGCTTTTTTTCTTACCTATTTTGCCAAGAGAACTCTATCAAGATAATAATTAAAAAGACTAATCTTCCCTAATAATGAAGACTATGTTCTCAAATGAAATAAAAAAAAAACAATTAAGTGATTTCTCATAGAAAATAGTATGTAAAAGTCTACGTCTGATTTAGATGGAGATGATTTTTGAATCAAAAGGAATGAATATTATTTTATCAAGAAACTAATTTCAAAACACTGCTGGTCCATTTTCAGTCTTTCCTGTAGGTATTTTACTACCCCTATCAGTTAAAAAATAACAATTTTGTTATCTATCCATTCGCAAGTGAGTTCTGTAGCATGGAAATACAAGACAATAGATACTGAATACTGAATCTAGTAGCTCCATAAGCACACATATACATGTGCATGTGTGCACACACACCATATTTATATTAAAATTTCAAGCTTAAATTTCTACAAACATGGAAAATTGTAAAATGCAACCCTATTTTCAGCCTATGTCTATGCAATGGTGAACTTTTTCTTCACAAAGTCAAGAATTTTGTGAATTTTTAATGAGAAAACATTTAGTAGTCTCCGGAAAAATAGTTCACATAAAATATTTTATAATCATTCTGATATGACAATTTTGCTTATCTTTTTTTTTTCACCAAGTTAAGATAAACTACTTAGAGATGTCAAACAATGTAAGGTAATGAATAAATGCTTCAAGATTCAATGACCATCATCACACTTCCCCAGATAAGCAAGAAGAGAAAAACTTCCCCCACAACTAATGCAAGCCTTCATCCAATTTCAGGAAACCACATACATACACCACAGACTTCAACAATTTAGAATCACACAATAACTCAGGCAGGGCAACACATTGCTGCTTAAATTCCACATCAACTCTTGTTTCACGTTACAAAGCAAGACCTCAAACAGCCACTTCCCCATCTATTGTTTGTTGTTAGAGCATTTACAACTAAAAATCACAAGCTCCGCCACTTTGCATGCAGAAGGCTGCCTGCAGCACTGTCAGGACTCTGCCAATGCTGGGCAAGGCAAGACTCTTAAGGCTGGCTTCACATTTGATCCATGGACTACTCAATCCCATAGCTGACAAAGTGCTGATATCAACTAGAGTCCTCTCTCCAGCTCGCTTACCTGCTGCCCTGAAAACAAATGGACATTCAGTCAGGGGAAGCACAGTGAACGGCAGATACCATATTTATCATAATCACTGTGATCCACGGTGGAAGAAAATCAATTTCTCTTAATCGAGTAGAGTGACTTATTAAGGGTTATGAGTTCTGACTGGATAGCTGTACTGATTTGATTATATTGGGAGGGAAATTAGCAATGGCCTTCTTACACAGGCTCTTCCTTTGTCTTCTGCCTTGGGGTTCCTTATTAAATTATTATCCTATGAAAGCTCTCGTGAGATCATGCTTTGATCAAACATCGGCTGGGAGAAAAGGTGATGAGAGTTTTTCCAAAGTGTTGACAGGTGAGAGATGTGAACCTTCTTAAAACCGTCTTTGCAGAGCTAGCTGGTGGATGAGAACTGGGAGAATATAGACAGAGCAGGTACCCATGCCAACCCTGAACATCACTTTCCTGAATGAGCCTCATCAGTTAGGAAAGTGCCTAAATGCCCGTCAGCTTCTACATTGTGACCTTGATAATCTAGCTCTTGGCACCTGCCAAACACCTTACTCTATAATGGCATTTGTGAGGAATGGATTATGGGTAGTATTCGTTGTCAGTCTTTAATCTTTAAAAGTTCTGATGGGCCCAACCCACGAAGAAGAAAGGAGAGGACCCTGGACCTGAAAAGATTGGATCCAGTTTTGTAGACCCAGAACAGATAAATCGTGTGTGTGTGTGGGGGGGGGGTGATTGGGGAATAGTTGGGGGGAGAGAAATTATGGGACATATGGTGGGGGGGGGACTGGGAAAGGGGAAAGCCTTTGGAATGTAAACATAGAATATAGAAAATAAAAATTTAAATTAAAAAAAAGAAATAAAAAAAGAAAATAATACAAAGAAATAAAAAAGAAAAAAAACAGTTAAAAAAAAAACTTCAAAGCCTAATTGTGATATTTCAAATTCCCAAAGGGTTTTAAAGCTCAAAACTAGCCTCAACCTCTGCAAAACATTTGAAGGAAAATACATTGAAGACGTTGCCGTATTATTTCTATGAAGAAACTTTGGGGAAAGAAAACAGAAGAAATCCCAGATATTTCTAGTTCTAGTCATCTCAGTAGTTTTTTGGGAGAAATTTCATATATATAAGTAATACCTAATTGATTTTGTTTAAATAAGTAAGATATTTATCTTTCCAACTAAATGTTCTTTGTAAATACTTGTGCTTCAGAAATTGTCCACATGTTAGTTTTTATTAATTTATAAATAGAATTTCTTGGAATACAAAGAAAATTACTGGGCAAAGCTTTTTTGTAGGTATGAACATAAAAAGCTAAAGATGACCAGGGCAGAAAGCATTTGAGTAAGTATAAAAGTAAATTGCTTCTTCCTGATTATTGAAAGGACTTTAATAATCACTTAATCATTTCCAAATGTTATCTGTGTGCATTATATAAGGTAGATTTCAGACAGTAAAGTATGCAGTACTGAGAGTTTTCTTGGTGGTATGAAAGTTCTTCATTTAAATTTTATTTTCACTGAGTGAAAATTTGTCACATAATTATGTTAACAAAGTAATGATTGAATACTTAAATAGTTTGGGCTTTAGAGCATATTTATCTTAAAAATCATATATTTTGTGCTCTGTCTCTGTGTGTCTATATCTATCATCTATCTATCTATCTATCTATCTATCTATCTATCAATTGATCTATCCCCACCTCTCTTGTCCTGTACCTTAACTTATCCCTTTGCTTCCCTCCCCTCTCAATCTCACTTGTTAACATATGAAATTGTTCATTAAAATTTCTGCCTTTAAAACTCAGCTTTCACTTTTACATTTTTTTGTATAAATGGCAGTAAATATTGGAAATTGTATTTATACAACATAATTAATACATCCTACATCAATTGTTCACTTGATGATCTATCATAGGTTATGTAGTTAAGAAGTTAAAACATATACACTCCAATTTTTTATTTTTTCATATTAGTACCTTTGAAAATATAAACAATCTCCCATCTGCTCCTCCCAACCTGCTCATTTTTGTAACTCCTCTCTTTAGCAGACACTCTCGTACATGGACATGATTAAAAGAGATTTGATGATGATAATAAACTCAATTTTAATATTATCATATCAAACCTGCTTCAAATAAATGCATCCATTTATTTCTATTTATTTTTATATTCATTTTCCATTTAGACTGTATTTAAAACATTTTCTAATCCTCCAAAAGGAAAAATAAAGGCATACTGTTATTCCAGTTATTAAGTTATGGTCAAGCAATATTTAGTGACTGAGTAGATACTGTTCAGTCTCTTGCTACTACAACCTCAAAGCTTGAAGTTCTGCAAGATTCCAGTTCATTCTGTGATAGGAAAGCACTCTAGGTTGATTACAAAAAAGTTGAGGGTCTATTTCATAAAAGTCACCTAATGCAAATATAATGATCACTCAGTCAGACAGCCTTCATGATAGCTTCACATGAGTAGAAACACCGAGAGCTTGATGATAATCTCGAACCTGATAAACCTGATCCATTATGCTAAAAAGACCATATTAATTGGAGAGAGTTGCAGGGGCGTTTACCACAGCTCTACAGAAGATACGTTTGTTGCTTATCACTCAATAATCACCAAGATTCCTTCCAGTCCTCTGTCTCCAGGCTCAGAATGATTAAAACCACAATAAATCTTCTGACATACAGTATTCCAACATTATTAAACACCATCATTCAATACACAAGCATTGTAAAAAAAAAGTGACAGCACTATAAATCATATAAATTTATTTGGATCTCAGTCTCAAATCCCCCAACAGAGTAATAATGTGTTTGAATACTAGGTTTCCAGGTAATGTTTCTGTTTTGGGGAGGCCACTGAAATTTGAGGAGGTCACCATCTGTGGATGGAGGGAAGTCAGGTCTTCACACTATAGCCAAACCCCAGATTAATATCACTATGACTTCTGGTTTAGCCTTAGTCAGGAATCTGCACCACTCCCAACATATGTGACCAACCAGAGGCTTTCCATTCCTGTGGACTGTACCCTCTGATATGTAATCAAAATAAGTATTTCCTCTGGTAGATACATTGTGAAATAGCAAATGAAGTAACTAATACCTATGTTTTATGAGTGAAAACTATAATATATCTCCTTCAATTTGTTTAGCTTTGTAAATGGGCTACGAAAATAAAATAGCTTATATTTGAAGTTAAAAATTATGTTCTAGTAAGCCAATAAAAAAATGAGTAGCAAAGCCTCATTTCAAGGGAATTGTGTTAACACTTAAGTACTGTTGGTTATTTTAAAGACAAAATTTTTATTTTTTTATTTTGTAGCATAAACACAATATAAACAAATACTCTCTCACAACGGTAGTACTATATTTGTCCAACAAATTTAGAATTTTGTTACTAAAATATCAAAAGATAAACCTTTTCTCAATTGTTTGTCTAACTACTGAATTATAATTTAAAAATTAAAAAAAATATAGCCATCAGTTAAAATATTGGACTGAGCTCTTGAATGTGTTGTAGAGACAAAAAATAATTAGAGGAGTTACTTCTTTCTGCCTTGATTTATTTTAGATCTAAACAATAATTCATGCATTTTATTTGACTTGTTTAATGATTGACTGATTGATCTGCTGGCAATCAAATGTAGGTCTTCACACAGCCAAAGCCTGTCCTCTGCCTCTAAACTATGACCCCAGTGCCACTTTTTGCTCCCTTACTTATTTAGTTTGTTACGTAGCTTTTGTTTTGAGCCAGGGCCTAACCACATTATTCAGGCTTTTCTTGAACACTCTCAGTAGCCCATAAGGAGGATTGGACTCATCAACCTCCTGCTTCTGTCTCTTAAGTAGCTGAAATTATAGTCTTGTGCTATCAAGACCAGCTGACAGCTTACTTTTAAATTTAAGATCCTGAAGGCTATATTTCTTTCTATATTCTTATTTTCTTGGCACTTGTAATACCTCCAAAAGTATGAGCCTTTAAATCTTTTTTGACCACCAACATTTTACTGTTCCGGACTCTTTAACTTCCCAGGCAGCTCTTTGTAATGTTTAGGCCAACTTCTGTACCACGTTACTTCCATGAGGACCGCCTAGTTCTGGAGATAAATCTGGTTTGAAATAACTACATAGTGCAAGGACTTAAAAAACAGTCTACCTGTACTGAGAGTTTTTATTTATTCACTGTAAAATATGATATTCACTGTGTGTGTGTGTGTGTGTGTGTGTGTGTGTGTGTGTGTGTGTAGGGGAAATCTATCAAAAGAATTTCCAGTGTTCATTTTGGGCAACCAGAAATATAAATGTGGAAATGAAGTTATAGAAATTGAAATAAGTATAGCGATTTCCCAGAGCTATGGCAAGCATAGAACAATGGGGAATTAAACATCATGATGAGGAAAAAGAACTTGAGAAAATGATTGGGAAACACAATTCATTAAATGACACAAAGGAATCACAAACCAGGCACACATACACATTCAGATAGAAACTTTGACATGAAATCACAGTGAGATTAGTACTTTTCCTCTTATCTTTTTACATTCATAGATTTCAGGTTTCTACGCTGATTTGCTCAGTCATGAGGGTTTAAATCCCAGAAAACTTAAGAGTTTTCTCTGGCTCATTAACCAATACATCCTGACACCTGCCTCTGATCTCACAAATAAGCATTTTGTGATTGTATGCTGAAATGAATTAAAAAGCCTGTTTAATGTTTGAACATTTACAATCTTAATGACTAATAAATGAGTCAATCATGTATAATTACAAAATATACGCTTAAATCTCTCAATAAACTCACATCATCCATCACCACTGGGGAAAAATAACCTAGATTCCAGTTCAATAATTTGCATGAGATCACATAGCTAATGAGTTATCTGTAGTAAATGGTTCAGCTGGAAGTGGGAGAAAGATATTTCTTCTCACTTTATCCTTTGGCATGGTACCTAAACATGTAACCTCAAACTGATTAATGGTTTCTTCACTAAGGCTCTATTATTAGCTCCTAAACTTTATAATTCACTCACTGAGAGAGAGAAATTTATATGTAAACACTAACTTTGATAAACCATGTGCTAATTAATGGGCAGATGATTGATATCTTAACAAATATTTAAGGGACTTTGCACAATGAGGATGAAATCATCGTGTGTGGCATGAATGTTGTAGAGTTTATGATGAAGGTAAGTTCTAATTTACACATACATGGCACTGATAATATAAAACACATGAGAAAAGCTGAGCATGTTTACGTGTAAGGGAGATTATAAATCTAACCCAAAGGATGAGAAGATGACCCTGTGCTCAGTCTAATGGATGGCTGGGAGCATCTGCTTCTGTATTTTTCAGGCACTGGCAGGGTCCCCAATGGAAGAGCTAGAGAAAGGACCCAAGGAGTTGAAGGGGTTTTCAGCCCTATCAGAGGAACAACAATATGAGCTACCCAGTACTCCCAGCGCTTCCAGGGACTAAACCATCAACCAAAGAGTACACATGGAGGAACTATGGCTCCAGCTTCATATGTAGCAGAGGATGGCCTTGTCGGACATCAATGAGAGGAGAGGCCCTTGGTCCTATGAAGGCTGGATGCCCCAGTATAGGGGAATGCCAGGACAGGGAAGCCAGAGTGGGTGGGTTGGTGAGCAGGGATAGGGGGTATTGTTTAGGGGGAGTTTGAATAGAAAAGGGGATAACATTTGAAATGTAAATAAAGAAATAACAATAATAATAATAATAATTAATAATGAAGAAGAAGAAGAAGAAGAAGAAGAAGAAGAAGAAGAAGAAGAAGAAGAAGAAGAAGAAGAAGAAGGAGAACAGTGAGATGACCAGGCATTAGATTTGCTACAAACAAGACTAAGCAAAATGGCTTTGCATAAGAGTCCTACATTGTGGTTACTGAAAGAAAGATTTCTGTGCTTGTGAGGATTTATGAACATGAGAAATATAGCAGCATGAAAATAATACATTAAAAAAAGTGAGGTAGAGATGGTCCCATTTTTATGGTGAGTCTTTCTCCATTTTATTTAATAATTCAAGAAAAGGGAGTTTCAAAATTAGCCATACATGAAATATATCCCACTAGATTTCAACAAGGGGAAAATAATTATGTGCCTTCATATTCCTTCTTTTTTCTCTGCCACACAATTGTAAGATGTGGTCAGAGTTCCCCTGAGAACTCACACTCAGAGCCTGACACTGAACTACTAGTGAACACACAAATGAAAAGTGCTGAATAATTTATCACAAACTGGTGATTGTGGACAGAGATGTCTAAAATAAACCAATACAGACTTAACGATCAGGAAGCAGAGAGCTGGAAACATGAAGTGCCCATGCCAAACCACAAGGCTTAGCCTCTTTGCTGTAGAGCTTGCCCCTGCCTCTTTCTCTCCCACAAATTGGAATCTGTAAATCTCATTTGTGAATTTTAAGTAGGCCAATTAGGGATCAAACAGATGATCTCTTCATCATCTTTATAATAATCCTCGAGGTAACCGGTTCAAACATATATCTAAATGCCACATATTTTCCTTTAAATCATCTTCCACATAGGTGAACGGAGAGGACCATGACAGGGCTTTGATGCCGTATGCCTCCCCTCAGCTACAAGTCATCACAATCCTGACTGTAATGAGGTTACTCTGCATCTGTCTGTCACAAATAACCCAGTAACTACTAAATGGATTGCCATCAATCTTTCAATTAGGATGCATAACTTTATTAGCACAATATTTTTTGAACTGATTGTATTACTTTGAAAAAGAGCTTTCATTTATTTTGTCGTTTAGGGTCAAATGTGTGCAATCACCGGGAGCGGAATAAATAATCATAACCGGCCTTGAATTCATAGACTGCAAGACATGGAAAATAAGTTTTACGGGAAATTCATAAGTGAAATGACTACTAGTAGTAAATATTTTGAAGGCATCACCTTAGGCATGTTTTCTGTGGCATGTTTATGCGACTTATTCTATTATGTGACTTTTAATTATGCTCTCAAAATCAATGGTTTGCCAACTTAAACTGTAAGAGAACTTTGTGTAAATCATTATGTAATAAGCATCTGATAAATATGTGTGTTAAAATAAGGTTATAGTTATGTTAGGGCAAACCTTTCTTATGCTTAAGTGACTTTATTTTCTGTAGCCATGCAATGACATGTTTAATGTCACATAGGGCACACGACTGATGAAACTCACTGACCTCAGTGCCACCATCGAGTTTAGATGGTGAGCATCACTGTTCTTTCTCTGGATACTTTGTCTTTTCTTTGTTGGAGAGTGAGAGCAGTGAATGCATCACAAAAAGCAATTGATGGAGACAGAGACCAGGAGTAGGAGTAACTCTAATGTAATAAAATTATAGTACCTGAATCAAATATAAGTAATTAATAATACCATGCATATTGATGATACAAGCTTAAGAAAATGCTGAATGTTGCCATGATTTATATTTTAGAGCTGAATTAATTCCTTTGATAAAAAATTACCTGTATGTACCTAAGCAGCAACTAAAAGTGAAATATAGACACACTCATGTGACCATCACATTGTGCAGCCAAACCACAGCTCCTATTGTTAACATGTTTAATCCAATAGCAGAAAAATCTGGCCTAAATTCTATTATAATTCCATATGTCATTGCCAGTAAATAAATATGCATAGAAATAATATAATCTTCTTGAATCTAAGAATTTATCAAAACTACTCTTATTTATAAATAAAAAGGAAGCCTAAATAATAAAAATATTGAGTTGTCAATCAAGTTAATAATTAAAATAAGAGTTGTAAGTCAATATTACCTGTTTGAAAAGTAAGTATGATACCACACACACACACACACACATGCACATGCACACGCACACACACACACACACACACACACACACACACCTGTAGTTTATTCCTCTTTATGTTATTTCACAACATGACTCATTCTTACATGATCTTGCATTATCAGAGCATGTCATATCTGTCTTTCAAATGTCCTAAATATACTCACACTGAACCCTAAATGCTTCTTAAAAGAAAAAAATATGCTTAGTGTTTGTGAACATAGTTACAAGCTGATTCCATAATTCAATGATGAACTCTCCTTCTGCCTTCCCAGTCACTGACAGTCCCCCAAGCACTGTTCCATCTTGTGTCATGGTTTGTCTTTTCAGGAATGATCTTCCTTCTAGCTACACTTCCTTTTCTTCCCTTTCAACTTTTCAAATTTGTTTAGTTAATTTTCTTTTTGTCAATAAGGAAAACATCACTATCTAGCCAACAGCACGTATTTGGCCCAGATGTCCTGGATTCTATGACACTGGTTGTACCTACTTGAACTCAGAAGTTTTCAGAGAGATAGGAACCGATTATCTCTACTTTTATTTTAGTCTACAACACAGGCATAGTGCTTTCTCACCATATTTTATATCAAGAAGGGGCGGAGAGAGATGATTCAACATTTAAGAGCACTGGCTGTTCTTCCAGAGGATTGGAGTTTGATCTTAACATGGCAGCTCACAACTGTCTGAAACTCTAAGTCCCAAGAGATCTTCTGCCTTCTTCTGCCCTCTATGAGCATGCCACAAACAAGGTGACAAACACTTGCTCGTAAAGTGAAACGTATTAAAGTCTCACAACATTTTAAAATAAGGTATTTAACAAACATAAAATCTAAAAAAAAATAAGATAAAAACACTACAGGATACTCATCTATGCTCTACAGAACCAAAGAAGTTAAACAAGAAGAAAGACCCAAGTAAGGATGCTTGAATCTCACTTTAGAAGGGGGAATAAAATAGTCATAAGTGGGAGATGGATAGAGGGAACTGGATGGGAGATGGGATGGGGAGAAGAATGGGAGTGGATTCAGGATAAAGTGTGGGAAGAAACAGGACAGACGACTAGATGGCCATGAGAATGAATGGAAATCTACACGTGATGGAGGTGTTGAGAAGGGGAGCATCTCCAGGGTAAGACAGAGACCTGGGATAAGGGGGGTGCCCAAGAATCGAGAGGGGTGACCTTAGCAATCATTCACAGCATTGGGGATATGGAACCTGATGAGGCGACCTCCTGTAGCCTGGCAGAAGCCCAAGTGAAGTGATAAGAACACAAAGGCACCTACATAACTTTTGGCCCCAAATCTATCTTGTCTACAAGAAGTGAAGAAATAGAGGATATAGAAGAGATTGAGGTAATGGCAAACCAATAATAGGCCCAACATGAGACCTATCCCAGTGCCAAGCACCAGTCCCTGACACTTTTAATGATGCTTTGTTATCCCTATAGATAGGAGTCTTCCAAGGCAGTCTTCTGAGAGGCTCATACCTTCAGAGGTAGCTGACTAAGATAGGTGCAGACACCCATAGCCAAACAGTGTATTGAGCTTGGGGACTCTTATGGAAGAACAGGAATAAGGATTGCAGGCCCAAAGGATGTAGGAACTCCATAGGAACACCAGCAGAGTGAACAAACCTGGACCCCTGGGGCTCTCAGAGACTGAACCGCCAACCAAAGAGTATACATGGGTTGTACCTAGATTTCCCTGCACATATGTAGAAGGTAGCAGCTGTCTTTATGTTGGTCCTGAAACAACTCGGGCAGGGGCTATCCCAAAAGATGTTGCGTGTATATGGGATATTTTCTAGCTGGGCTGCCTTGTCTGTCCTCAGTAAGAAAGGATGCACCTAGCCTCACAGAGACTTTGAGTGCCAGGGTTGGGGGGATAAAAGGGGAGCTCCCATTGGCTCAGAGGTGAAGGGGAGGGAGTAGGAGGAAGGGGTTGTGGAAGGGGCAACTGGGAGGGGCCAGTGACTGAGCTTTAGAGTCAATAAGTAAAATAATATAATTAAAATTTAAAATGTTCATATAAATATGCTATCCGTACACATGTGTGTTATCATCTGAACATTCACAGTCATATGCATATATGTGTATCTTCATATATGAGAACTGTTGGCCTATAACATTGTTTGTGTTATTCCTTTCTTGTGAGTTCCTGGGATGTGTCAACAATTTTTCCATTGCTAAGAATTAGCAACATATTTTAAATCTTCTTCCTTCTCAAATTACTGTACATGGACAAAACAGAATTTCCCCTAATACAAAATAAAAGAGTCTACATTTGTAATAACCTCTAGGGATAATTTTATTGATTAAATAAATAATAAATTATTAAGTGAAAACAGTATTTCAAAAGGGTTCTAAGAAATAAACATAATTACATCCTCAATATTTTGAGTTTGCTTCATGTCTTCAAAATTACTAGACCATTAAACTATTTGAATTATATAACCAAAGGAGAGAAACTTTTGATTTATTAAGAAGGCCACAGGAGAGGAAATTTCTCCAGGAATTAAAACCATGGGTACACACATGGGTATCATTATTCTTAAAAGCACTATGTATTTCTGAGGTCAAGAAAAATAAATAAATCAAAGAATATCTTACATTTCTGCCTTCACTTTTGTTAATGAAACATGAATATACATTTGTGAAGTATCCACAAGTAAACCAACTGTGGAAACACTGGCTCACATACACAAATTAAATATCTTCATTGTCTAATGCTTTTCAGAGTTCAGATCCTGTAAAACATTTTTCTTTTATATAAGAAATTTTTATTCTTTTATTTAAGAAAAATTTGCCAATAAAGTAAATATCACTCATCAAAATTAGCCAAGTGCAAATTCCTAATGAATGTCTATTCAGTGAGAACAGTCATTTTGAATTTCTGCACTTGCCTAGAATTGTGAACTTCTAATAGAGTATATTTTCGTGTCCTTATATACAACTAAAGGTAAAAATTTCATGATAAAAGTAGAACTAGTAAATCAGTTCTATTTTATATAGCCGTTTAGAGTTTGGGACCATTGTTTTATTCATATCCTTGTCAATCCTTTGTTCTTACTGTAATTTATTTCCAAAATGTTCAGAATTACACCTAGGGATTACCGTGTGCCAATCAACAGTGCTTCCCCCAGCCCAAACTAAAAAATATTTACTGCCTGGATTCAGCATTCCCACACCTTTCTTGGAGTTCCTAGGTCAACTTGCATGTTGGAGGCAGTAAAACCAGCACATTGACACAAACACCACTGGGTGCAAGCAAAGACTAAAAAGGCATTTAGTTTTAATTTTAAATCTATCAGACATGGCTTGTCAACAATATGTCATTGGCCTGTCAGAATGAAAGAACACAAGACAAAACTCTTTTAATACTTCAGTGCTTACAATATTACCTCCATAACACACGTGGAATAGATCTGAGCCAGGAACCTTGGGGGAGGCATCACAAATTCATTTTTTATCTTGTCATCCCCATAAACAGAGATATTTCCATCAGACATTCACTATGACAGTTCTCTTGTTATATTAATAATATAATTTCCAGCCATCTAACTTTCTTACTTCAAAATAGAGCTAATACATAAATTGCACGTAATAATAGAATAAGTGAGGAGCTTTTGTATTAACTATTTCAATCCTCATGAAGACAAATGGCCAATAAGAGATGTCATGACCCCAACACTTAGGGTAAGCAATGATTGCTCATTTGTATAGCTGACTGAATGGCTATCAAATTTACCTAGCCTAAAAAGGCAGAAGACAACAATTGCATATTTACAATTAAACAAACAAGCAAAGTAAACTAAATGTAGCAGTTTGAGAGCAGAATAATAGTTCCTGCCTTCTTGCTCTATACACATATAGACTCACAGAATTTTCAGGTTCATAGTTATCTAATTCAACCACAAAAACCAGCACAATTACACCAACATAAAACAAGTTCTTAAATACACACATAATCTGATTTACTGCTTGTACATAAGGCATATTTTAAAATAAACTTCTGGTCAACCAAACAGTGTCTCTCTCGTGATCACACATATAACATCCCAGTTGGGTCAGTTCAATCTTCTAGACAAGATATCACTAATAGTAAACATGGCATGCCATGTAAGTAAATAAACAAAGCAGTATTTTAATGAGATAGTGTATTTTCTCATAATCTCAGCCAATATCACAACCACAACCATGCAAGCTTTGCAAATCTATCCACTTTTATAAATTATTCAATCAAGCATAACTCCCTTTTCCCCTTTCTCCTTTGCTTAACACTTTGATTTACCTCAACATTTTGTGTTTCCTTAATGTATCTCTAAAGCCTTGCTGTCTACCATGTATTTGGTCATTATTATGCCAGGATAAAGGGCTTAGCATCAGTTTCCATCTCTTAGTTTCAAAATGTGAACGATTCATGTAGATGTAGACAGACATAGCTGTAGTCCAGTGGTTCTGAGTCTTCTTAACACTGAGCAGTAATGCAGTTCCTCGTATTGTAGTGATCTCCAACCGTAAAATTACATCCACACCTTCTTCAGAACTATAATTTTGTTACCATTGTGAATCAGAGGGTAAATATTTTTTGGAGATAGAGGTTTCACAACCATGTGACAACCTACAAATTGAGATCCACTTTTGTAGTCACATGACTATTCTCAAGTAGTATCAGATAATGTCAAATGTAATGACAATACTTGAACATATAACAAGTTGGTAGAAATACATATCTACATTTTCAAGCAATCAATTTTCCTGAATATCAATTAATGAAAAGAGTTGGTATTTATATTTCCCAGAAGTTCATCAAACGATGGATGGGGACTCCAGTTAAATTCAACTTCAAAACAAAACACAATGAATGCTTTACTTGACTAAACATCCCAAGACAGCCAATAAATTTTTAATTTTAAGTTTCATTTGTCACCAACAAATAGGTGAGGGCTATGCACTTGGCAAAGTTATTTTCATTCAGTTGAGCACCTGTTACTATGATAGTAGCTACTCCATTGAATCCTTGCAAGTTTTAAGGAGTTAGGTGGTTACAATTCTGCCCTTATTCATAAATTCACAAAATAAAAGCTATCTGAACTTCTACATATTGTTTATTTACTACAGATTAAAATGTTTTACTTTATCACTAGTTTTTAAGAGATCATTACAAAATGGATTCTGGGTAAGGAGTGTAATTGGCTTTAATCTTTCTGCACATATTTTAGAAATGCCATAATTTGCTAGCTTCCTCAATGCCTAAATCTTTTTAGAATAACAAAGTAATAAATTAATGAATAAACATCACAGACTTAAAGATTTTCCAGTTCTTTCACAAATAGTCTTCAGAAAGAGAAATGTCCGTATTGGAACTCATTGGGATAAATGCCAGTGAAGTCACAAATTAAACATGCTGGTTTATTCTACTCACTGATTACCATCATTGGAAACCAAAGAAAATATAATTCAAATATAAATATAAAGTATCAATGGTGCAAAACCATGATCCAGTAATATAATGACAAACCATCTGATACTTAAAAGGATCAATTGGAAAATATAATTTAATGTGGAAGTCATTCAAAATTGCTGATACAAATTGATTCAAGTATAATGCAGAAGGCTGTATGATAAAAGTGCCTCTTCCTGAATTATATTTAAATTCACAAGCTTGGCTCAGGTATAAAAAAAATGTCTACAAGCCAAGATGAATTCTGGAGAATGTAGAAACTGTCACAGAAGGCTTTAAAATAGATTTTTCTGTATTCATATTCTTTTGGTGTCTGTTCTGACCAACTCACACATCACTAAAATAAGTCATATTGTTAAAGCTCTTTCAAGGCTCAAAGGCATTCACGTGCATCACATAGGTAACTTTTCTGCCTTTGTCAGTTAGCTGATGATTGGACTCATTTCTATGGAGAAGTTCATGGTACTCTAATATAACACACTCCTTTATCAACAGAAACTTTGGCACACAGAAAACTATATCAATATGGTTTCTTATCTAACTTTGATAAGAAATTCAGCATTTATATTAATTGACAGAATCATGTAATTTCATTACAAAGTTATATCTGTAATTATTTTGCTACTGTTACTTGTTTAATAAATTACTATCTAGATTGCTTTTGACAAGTCATAGGTGAGATTACCATGGGGAATAGCAAATGAAAACTATGATTTTTTAAAATGGTAGGTATAAGAACAAAGTTTAGGTATTTAGCATTTAAATGAAAAGCTAGGCATCAACAATTGGAAAGGCCCAGAGTAAGAGTCATTAGCACCAAGCATCCTGTCCTAGGATTTTCAGAGAAGTCCCAGGGGCAACATTCAGCTTTGGGGAGGAGTGTTCCTGAGAGAACATCAATACACTGGCTTCTCTATGATGCCACGTGAACCTTCATATCAAACCTACATTTCACTCTGACCTCCCTCACATTTCATTGCCTTATCTGAAACACCTTAACAGTTTTTCTGACATAAATTTCTAAATTCTGGAACGTATCCTGAGATTAAGATTTATCTATGGCTTTTGGTAAGTTGATCAATTACTATAGTCAAAGACTGGAAGACATTCCACCAAGAAGAAACACTTTTGCAAGAAACAATGCCAACTAATCTCAGATGCCATCATTCTATAAAAATGTTGATCAATTTTAATGGCATATAACTGTCATTGATTTCATAAATAAATGGCAATGCAAAAGATTTCGGGTTTTGCTTTTGGTAAAACTAGTAATATTTATGTTATTAGTTTAGAGTTATTCAAGAGAGTTTGTCAAAATATACATTTGAACTTTAAAATCATTTCTCAGCTTCATAAGAATTTTTGATTACATAAAATTACAAAATAAGCTACTTTATTTTATGAAACAAAAATGTAAAAAAGTCACACAAAATATTATAGATGAGAATAAAGCCAAATGGTTAACTACATTTAACAATTTATTAATTTATCTTAAAATGTGAACTGCTTTGAAACCACCATAATACAAACTGGTAGCCTGAATCATATTGTTTGGAAAGCTAATCACAAGGTAATTTCACTTATGGGGGGGCACTTCAAATAGTAATATGAATAAGATTATATTTTCATATGTAATATTTTATATAATCCTCAATTATATTAGAATATATCTTTATTTTAGTTTTGCACTGGTAAGAGGTACCTATTCTTCTTATAGATTACTTAGAAGAACTAATCACCCAATAGTAAAAACAAAAAACAAGTGAAAAGGAGTTAAATACATTTTATCTCAAGTCTTGCTTATGATTTAAGATAACTAAAGCATAGGATATATGGTTTGTGTTTTCAGTTTGGTAATTCAGTCACTTCAATGAACCAAATTTTAAGAATCATAAGACTGTATTAAAATTCATTAAATTATTTAAATAGAGGGACAATGAGATGGTCAGTGGGTAAAGGTCCTTGCAACCAAGTCTGACAACCCAAGTTTAATACCTAGAAATAACTCTCTTTTAGAAAGAGATAACCAACCTTCTAGACTTGTCTTTGAGCTCTATATGTGGCCCATGGTATGCACACACATACATATACACAAGTATATACATTCTGTCATTATTTCTATCATACTTCCAAGTAAGTATTTTTTTCTGATCCAAAATAAACCTAGTAAACAAATAATGAAGCACACACACACACACACACACACACACACACACACACACTCACATACACACACTAAACTGTAATAAATTTAAAAATTAAAATTTTAAATAGAGTAGTTAGAAATAGTCTTCTTTCTATATGTGTCATTATTGCTATCATACTTCCAAGTAAGTATTTTTTTCTAATCCAAAATAAGCCTAGTAAAGAAATAATGAAGAAGCACCCACACACACACACACACACCACACCCCCACACACACACCACACACACACACACACACACACACAAACACGCT
The DNA here is from genome assembly GCA_964023405.1 of Apodemus agrarius. Taxonomy (NCBI): domain Eukaryota; kingdom Metazoa; phylum Chordata; class Mammalia; order Rodentia; family Muridae; genus Apodemus; species Apodemus agrarius. The sequence continues at coordinate 24,099,631 of OZ030018.1, read as the reverse complement.
CACACACACACACACACACACACACACACGCTCACACACACACACACACACACACACACACACACTGAATAGAACAGTTTGGAGGCACCAGTTGCTGCTTTAGCAAGTGGAAAATGGTGGATACCACTCTGTGTGCTCAGATTTTCTAGTACAGGTGTAGAACTCATTTAATTTCTACAGTCTGACTTATTAATTCAGTAAAGTATTTCCAACACTCATCTCTGTGATCTCACAGGTAGCTGAGCATGTTATTGTCCAAGCAAATATGTTATGAGTCCTCAGATGATGAACTACATGGAGGCCAGATGTCAGAGGGACTGAAATTGATAATCCATCAGTAATTTTCCATCTGTCGCAATAGCTCTGACCCATTGAACTAAATAAATATGTTTAATCACTGACTGGTCAACTGATCAAATAATGTGGATGGCTAAGGGGAAGAACCTGTCAAATGTGAGACAGATATGGCAAGAACCATAGCCATAGGCAAGATAGCAGCACCCTTCAGTCCCAGTGCTGCCAACATAACTTGGGAAAACTGACTTAAGCAGAAATCATACTAAGAAAACAACCCAGTCTAAGGTATTTAAATAAAACTTATGTAACTTCTACCTCATCTGTTCTGTTGTTTTGGACACCAGTTAATTATTTATGTCTTTGGAAGTTTAGTGTATAAAGGCATGCTAATATTCAATAAGAGAAAACACATGTAATCCAGTAGAGCAACTCAGACTAGAACTCCATCATACACCTCTCAATGGAAATGATAATTTGAAAATCAGGCTGGATAATGTTCTCCTCTGGAAATGGCCTTCACTCATCGTGTAGGGAGGAGGTACTCAACATTGCTGAATATGTACGGTTACATGACAAGCCCATGCCTTACAGACATTAATCACAGTTAATGAGATAAAAGCTCTAGTCATCTGTGACACTGGATAAGTGATAGATCAGCCATCGTTTCATTGACTGTGCCAACAGCTCTGTGATTATAAAGGCCAGCCACCATCACTGTCCAGGAATGGGTCAAGCTAGGAGATTAGCTACATGACATTCAGCAGAACAGGGGTGATTTCTCTAGCAGGATGCATGGTGCTGCCTGGGGCACATTGCCAGTGTTAAACTCTCTATGCCTTTCTTTGCCACTGCCATGCACCAGCAGCTGAGGCAGAACACTCGTGAACTTGTTTATTCACACTTGCTTAATCCTCAGTCTATACACTCACTGCCTCAGCCTGTGGGGTTAAGAAGATGGATGAGAAGAGCAAGGGCCAGGAACGGGTCAGGGTCATGATGTCATTACATCTCATTAAGTACATCACTCAAGACAACAGTCACTCCAAAGGTCAGACCAAGTGAAGGCCCTGCTCTAGGTAAAAGAAGACATGTTGAACAATGTAATCCAGTCCCTCTTTTATGCTGATGTTACATATGACAACAAATAGTTTCTACATAGCTACTACAATTTGGAATGCCATTGAATGGAAATAAATGATTTTGGAGAATGAAGAATAAGATACCTTGAAGTTCTCCAGAAAGTATGTGATTTATTTTAAAGGGAGACATAAAAATTTGGTTAGTCCATGAACTACCATTGACCCCAACAATCTACCCTGTAAAATTAATAAGAAATTTTGAATGTGTTAGTTTGGTCTCTAAACGTTGCATGTGGACTAGTATTCACAAATATATAACAAAAAAGTGAACATTTATTATTATTGTTATCATCATCATCATCATCATTATCATTATCATCCTACCATGCTATAAGCTAAAGATATTACAGAGGACTTCCAACATATATTTTGGAAGGATTAATATATGAGTTTAAAATTAGAATATGTCTATTTTCACAACATGTGTTGAGCTGGGATTTGTGTTTTTAAAATGTTGTTTGAAGACTTTTAAAAAAATGGGCTAAAAGTATCTGATTTGATCGAATATACTTGTTTATTTATATGTGTAGCTTTTTTGTCTTTTACTACAATATTAAACAAATCTGAATCAACTCCACAGAGTACCAATAGCTATTAAGTTTATGTGATTATAGTAAGCTAATGATTACTAAAATCAAAATAGTAAAAAATGGTACATAGTTATAAAGATAAATTTAAGAATTTCCTCAGGCTTATTGCATTTATAAACTAGTATCTTGCATATAATCGGCAAAATAGTGCAAAATAATTTTTTAAAACTAATAAAAATCCATAGAAAAGCAAGTATATGCAAAACTAATATCAAATTGTATTTATTTTCTCTCAGAGATGTTTTTTTGAAATAGTATAAAAACAATTCTATATAAAATGATATTTTTGATTAATTCTTTGATAAATAAAAAGTATGAATTTTACTAAGTAAAATTTAATATATAAGCCAAACAAAATGGTTGAAACAACATTATTTTTGTTTTGCTTTAGGAAAAATCAAAACAGAATTTAACCTATGCTAGGAATTTATCCTAGCTTCACCAGACAAGAAATATTGGCTTAAGACATATATAATTTTTCAAAAAACAATTTACTCTAGACCTGCATGGGTGATTGGAAAAGAAAAATGACTTAATTCCATGGCCACAAGGTGAACAAGAGGTGTGCATGCGCGCACACATGAGAGTTGATTCCTCAAAAGAAATGTGAGATTAAGGAAAAGCTCATTCCATTCATGGCCTTATCAATTGTTGTCAAAATGTTTACATGGAGAAATACTGGAAAAAAAGGAGTGTCCAAGCCGGGCGTTGGTGGCGCACGCCTTTAATCCCAGCACTTGGGAGGCAGAGGCAGGCGGATTTCTGAGTTCGAGGCCAGCCTGGTCTTCAGAGTGAGCTCCAGGACAGCCAGGACTACACAGAGAAACCCTGTCTCGAAAACCCCCCCCCAAAAAAAAGGAGTGTCCAAATAAACAACAATGCTTTTATAACAACTAACAGAATAGCAAATTCTAAAGAACTGAAAGTTGAATTTGCTTGACATTTAGAGCTGATAGCTCAAAAGTTCTTGAAGCGATTTCCAGTAAAGTCAGCAAAAAGCTACATATTCTCCTATAAAAGATCTTACTCAGTCTCCTCTTCTCTGAAGAAAAAAATGCCCTAGTCTAGCCATTTTATCATATACTAAGAAAATGGATAGAGAAAGTTAAAAGGTTTGACAAAATCACTGGCTAGCTAATCACTGGACAGGACCCAAGCTGATGGTTTCAACTCACACAGCTATCCTTCCCCTATATTGGTGACTGACGGAACTGGCTGCCTCATTAGTAGATGAAGATAACTTCCTGTATCCACTGCAGGCTTTCTTACGTTATTCTATCTCTCTATTCCATTACTCTTTTATCTGAGTCAAACTGATGTAGCTGCTCCCTAAGTTTCCTGACAACTCACGGCCAACTGCTTTTATGGTTTTATAGTCACCTGACCCACAAATGCTGTTTCTTCCCCACACTCCCTAGTTTAACCCCAGGATCATTTCTTATAAGAAGCTTCTATTAATGTTCCCGTAATTAACATCAACCCTAAATGGAATGAATGGGAGATTTTCTTATGCACAGGGTAAGCACCCTTAAATAAGAATGAATAATGATCATATTTCCCAGATGACATCCATGGCAGCCCTCAAGTGTGATTAACTAGACCACTCCTCATCTCTCCTTTGCCACGGAAATAGAAGAGTTCATTTGCATGTCATCTGGTGTAAAGAGAGACTCTAGCATATAATGGGTTACTACCAATGAGTACTTCATTAGTAAAGCTTTTTCTTATGATGTGTCAGAAAAAGAAAAGGGCAAAGTAAATTGAGATTCTTGTATCTCTACTAATGACATACATATCTGAAGATTAGAGTCTATCAGCTTATCCAAAGAATCAAATGAGTGCTCAGAAAGGCTTTCTTAGGTTGACCCACTTATAGCTACCATCTTATAACAAAAGGCTACAGATAGAAACTGCCATTTTTAAATTAAAATCCAATATAAATATTAAACACAACTTTTTCTGCCTCTCTTTGGGGATATTCAAAGCAGATCCAGGAAGAAAGCAAAAAATAAATCATCCTTTTTTTTTTTCAAGCTTCTCTTCAATACAGACATGTGCATGCTGGGAAATTATATGTTCTAAATGAAGGGATGGTTTACAAAATGTAATTAATTTAATTGCTTGTATCTCCAAGGATTTCAAAATAGATATGTAAGAGGGCCTCACAATTTTCCTGGGATTTTTTTTCCCAATGACTTGTCCTGAAAGACAATAAGAAAAAGGAGAGAAAGGAATCATGAATTTACTTTCACTTTGTAGAATTTCTTGTAAATAGAGAAGTAATAAGAATTATTTCATAACTGAAAAGGCCTTGAGGTTCTCAGCCTCGTGACTAGTTTCATTTCCTTTAAAGGGGCCTATACAAGGTAAAGCCATATCAGCATATAAATTTGTACTTCAAAGATTACAATCATTAGGTAAAATCCTCTACCAGCTTGGTTAATTTTTAAACCCTTATAGTCCAAGGAAAGAAGACCCATCAAGGCAGCACCCACAAGAATCCTGTGAATCTGAAACTTACAACACTTTTTCCTTCTCTCTCTGCTCAAGCTTTATAGAAAGCCATTTATTTTCTATTTTATAAAGGAGCTCTTGGTGTGCTTGCAAATCCTAGAGGAACCTACAAATGGCTTTATGTGTCTGTTGGTCAAGTATCAAAATTTTCTTCTCTTTCAGCTTTTTCCTACAACCTTAACTTCTTGACAGCTGTCTTCAAGTAGGTGTCCAGTTTTAATGGTGAATCTAAATGATTCTCAAAGTGAGTATTTACAAAAGTAGTTATTATTGCATAGAAGCAAGCTGGATTATATTTCTTAATTTAAACTACTACTAAGAAGATTTAAAGTAAGAATTTACTTTAAAGAAATATGGCTGTGATGTGGTGAAATCTGTTTACTACATCATAGATCTGATACTCTCATGGAGCCTGTCCTCGTTTTAACTTCATTTTCTATTAATGATATGGAAGCATTAAAGCCATGAGTTTTCCACAAAACAAAGGAATATTCCATTGACACATTTATACATTACCGTATCTACCATAATAACATGATACAGAACCATGTTTTCTCTATAGTCTTCTCCTACTATTCCTTCTGAGTCATAATCAGTCCTGCATGACTCCATATCTTTGACTTTTCACAACCACTAATCTGTTTAGTATCATTATAACTTTGTGATCTTGTGAATATTATGTAAATGGAATTATATAGCCTGTGACCTTTAGCAATGGCCTTTAAAATGCCATTTTCAGATGCACCATAATACCCATGAGACCCATCAGCATCATTCTGTATATCAATAATTCAATTCTTTCTATTGCTGAGTAGTATTCCATAGTGTGGATACAGACTACTCTGTTTAATCATTCATTTCAACGAGGGGACAGTTCAGTGCTGTCTTACTGTCTGCTGTCACAAATACAACTAGGATTGTGTGTTTGTGTGCATGTGAACATTTCTTTGAGGTAAATGCTTAGATGTGCAATAAAATGGTAAGTAGAATTCAGCGGCTTTTTGGACCTGATAATCTGTATTGCACTGTCACTATACCATTTTGGGTTTTTATCAGTAATGCGTGAAAAAAAACAAACAAACAGTAACACTGCATCCTCACAAGAATTCTATGATGAAAGGTATGTGTATCTTTTTGATAATCTTACTGCACTTCCCTAAGGACAGTAATGCTTCATTGTGCTTATGTGTCATTAATAATATGTGTTCATGTGTAACATATCTTATTTCATCATGTGTCTACTTTATCATTTGCTGTTTATGTAATGTACACACACATGAATTCTCAGTCTGAAACTAGTCTTCTTATATGACTCAGAAAACTCTAAAAAGGTGTAAGACATGGGTGCTACTGTAATATTCTTCATTTCATAAACTTAGTCAACTTCTCTCTGTATCTGAAATCACAAATGACTCATCTTATAAATTGGATTGTTAATCTTCAAGACATCTTAACCTCCAAACATGTCAATAGCAACTGAAAGTGATGGATTTTCCTGATACTGATATTTGACAACTAGGAACTGTAAAGAGAAAATCAAATTACTTGAATAAACTAATGAGCTCTCAACTGTCAATATATAACTAAACAAAACACGGAAAAATATTGTTTCTTTTCTTTAATAGCTACATATCACAGAATATTTACACCAAAATAGTATCTTCTATCTCATCTCATCCATTCAGGGATCGCCATTGTGTACACACAACTGGGCAAAGGTCTCTGAATAAAAAACCCAAAATCAACACTAATGATTTTTTTTGTCTCTAAGTGCCAAATGATTTTGTTTGCTTGTTTAAATTAATCAATGTGTAAGCTTAACTGAATGATTAAGAAAACGTTCTTGAGAGCCAGGTCTGCCTAGGTGCAAATCTTATGTCTGTCTGAAAATAAGGAAGTGAGTTTTATATCTCAGATATATAAGAGAGAGAATGCACTTAAAACTAAACTTACAGCTATTTTTAGAATTCAATAAACCATGACCATGAAATTCTTAGCAAAAGTAGTAGTGTGTTTAGTAGACACAAGTGGTTCTTACTATTTGGTTTCTTCTCAGAAGCATCAATTGTCCAGCTCTGTGTTCTCTATCTTCTTGTCAGCAATACCTCTTACTCTTAAGCAATTCCAAAGTATGATAACAGCTCCTGGTCCGTGCTGCTTTTGACCAGGTACTATGTAATTCTGTTCAATGTTGACACTGTCATCAGAATTATGCTTCTCTCTGTTTTTTAGTCCTATAATTACGGTAAAATTATATACCTTAAATATAGAATCTAAACGAGGTTTATTAATCATTTTATCCATTTATGTCTCAAATGATATCTTCCTTCCTTGTTACCCATCCATAAAACCCCATCTAATCCACCTAAGTTGAATGTATCTGCTTCCATACTATATGTTTCCTTAGCACACTAAAACAAAGAGGGAAACCAGTGTCGTCCAGCAAAAGTGCAGCTTCCTTAATATGTTAGTTTAACACCAACATAAGGGCCTCTATGCCCTTATATATTGCCCTAACAGAACATTTTTACTATGCATCCTTTAAATCCTAGTAATCTAAAGGCAGTCTATGTCCACTCTGATGTCCTTGAGCAAGCCCTATTTAGGGTCTTGCTTCTTTACCACAGAAGATGGTGATAGCCAGTGCTTGAAAATTCAACTACAATAAAGTCTTTACAAAGCCTTACATGTAAGAAGACCTCACACATAAAATACAATGACGGCCTTTAGATATGCTGAGAAATAGTTCTGCATCTTGGAGTTGACCTGATTTATAGACAGAAGTAGAGGTGACAAAAGATCTCTCTCTATACTTCGATGCTAGTGTAAGATCAATTTCTAGCCGGTTCTTGAGACTGTATACAAGGTTCTCATGGCATCCTCCATTCAGACTTTTCTTGCTGCTTATTGTGCAGACCGATGTTTTCACACGTTTTGAATTTCTAAGGTCAATTTCATAACACACCTGCATGAATAAGTGGCCAAAAATTATTTTCTGTAGTAGAGGAAACAGGCCCTCAAACCTTAGCACTACTGATTTAATTATGTAGGTACAAATCAGGCCATAAAACTCAGCATATATACAGTATGCCCAGCCAAAATGAAAGAAACAGTAAAAATGAAAAAAAAAAAAAAGACCTAATCTATCAAATTTCTGGAATTAACCTTTCTTTTTGTCTCCTATATTACAGTTTCAAACTAACTATTTTTTTTATCTTTTTCTTTTTGGATATTTTTATGGATTTACAATTCCCGGTTTCCCCTCTGGGACCTCCCTGTCCCTTCTGCCCTGGCCCTGCTTCAGTGAGGATACTCCCCCTTTCACCCACCACTCCTACCTCACTGATCTAGCATTCCCCTACACTAGGGAATTGAACCTTCTCAGGACCAAGGACTTCTCCTCCTACTGATGCCAGACAATGGAACCCTCTGCTATGCAGCAGGAGCCATAGGTCCCTCCATGTGTACTCGTTAGTTGGTGGTTTAGTTCCTGGGAGCTCTGGAGCATCTGGCTCCTAAGAGGCTCTGGCAGAGCCTGACAAATACAGAGGGTGATGCTTGCAGGCAACCATTGGTCTTAGCATGGGGTCCCCAATGGAGGAGTTAGAGAAAGAACTAAAGCAACTGAAGGGGTTTGCAACCTAACTGGTTTTGTTAACTAAAATTGTTTTTGTGCTTCAGATCTCACCCTGAGAAAGCCTTGAAGCTACAGTGGAATCCCAAATACCTACTGAAGTAACTGACTGTCTATCAAAGATTTATTTAACTGGCTTAAACCTCTACAAAACAAAGTAAACAACAAAAAGCAACAACAAATAAACTAAAACACCAAAGCAATCATCAGAAAGAGTGCAGTAGTTAGTAGTCACCAGGGAAACTAAAGCAAACCCAATCATTCCACTTACAGTTCCTGGTTGGAATTTGCTCCAAAATCCAGAATATCTGAATGTCTATTAGCTCTTCCATAACTAATGTGTTTTTAAACAATTGGTATGTGATGTTTTAATGTTTAGAAGGGCATTTTCTCTCTTTATTTTGTAAAATTTAAAAGCAAAATAAAACAAACAAACAACAACTTTCTGAGATTAGAATCATGTCAGGAGACAGGAACAACCTTCAAATATTGGGTTCTATGAACCAGAAAGTAGTTTTATCCCAAAACGGTCCTATTGGCTATTTGACTACAGACTTTTCTAGAACTATGGGAAATCAAATTCTCTTGTGTATAGGGCATCTCTTTTATCTATCTTGTCACAGTAACCGAAAGAAAAAAATGAAATCATGTAGTCAGCTGCTGATGTCAAGAAGAGAAGACAGTGGAGAAACAATGAAATCCCAGGAGCTGTCTCAAGCCAAGACTTCAATCTTCACTCACACAGTGTGACAGTATGAAACATTAACAAAAATGTGCGTGTAACTTCTAAATGGCAAACGTGTAGGTGAATCTTCCAGTTAAGAACCAAACAGCCAGGATTCCCTTTGTTTTTAGACTTTCCAACTTCATTTTCAATACCAAGAATATGTCAATTGCATAATTAGCCTTACGCCTTGGCAATTAAATTACAAGACGTTATGGACTTCCATAGAGAAAAAAGAATTAGACTGATAAACATTCTTCTCCTACTTTTTATAAAGACTGACAAACATATAGAAAGAGTGCAACCTACTTTAAGGAATTCTACTTCCCTCGTTGGCTCCTTTGATCTGAGTAGAAAGACCTATATTAGTTATTAGGGGAAAAAAAAACAATGTACAAAAGCAGAAGTGGAGATGTGCTGTTGTCTGGAATCATGCCATAAAAGTTATAGGTTATGTCACAAAATTACCTTTAATGGGTATTTCTACTTATAAATGCACACAACACCAACTTTATTGAGACAGATAGTTGGTAGATATTTCCTAGGAACCATGGGAGGGCAGCATAAGAGAAATGGAAACTGACAGAAATTTCTTTTAAGTGTCAAAATATGATAGGGGAGGTTGTGGTGTTGGTAGTGACGCCATACAAATAAAGTTTCTTTCAAATTATAGCATGAGATATACACTGAATTTGTGAAAGACAAGCTATACGAGTACAATCTCATTAAATAATTCTTGCCATCTGTGACGGCACTCGAGAGGCTGAGCTAGGTTGGTTGGGAGTTTGAGAACACCTGAGAATGCCTAGCAAAACCATGTCTCAAAAATAAAACAAACAAGCAAAGAATTCAAGGGGCTCCACATAGCTTACATTTAAATGCCTTCACATCTCAATTGCCTTATGTCTTGATGAAAAATAAAACTGTTCTGACTGGAACAATTTTCCCCATGGTCAAAATAACATCACGCACATAAAAAGATGCTACATATTTGGAAACTTGAAACAATGAAGTTCACCATTCACCTTGTGCTCGCTTTTGATGTCACCTGTGCCCTGTACAGCAACATCCATCTCCGCATAAAGCCACTCTTTATGGTACAGATAGAAAGATCAATTTAGTCCTAGATTTAAAACAAACAGGACTATTCTGCGTGTAAAGTGTCCTGCAGCTTGGCTATCTGAGCAGTCTGTGACCTATAAATAATGCAGAGCCTTTGCTCTCTGGAAACTAAGCTCCTGCAGCCTAAGTCTTGATACATGGAGAACACAGGATGAAAAAGGGAGGGTTACTGGGAGGAGTCAAACAGGAAGCAGTGAGGAAAAAAGCAAACCATCTTGCCTCATGGACTTCACACTCATGACTGGTTTTTTTTGTTTTGTTTTTTGTTTTTTGTTTGTTTGTTTGGTTGGTTGGTTAGGGTCAACCCAAAAGCCACATTTTGAATATTTAGCTACTTTACTTAATTACCAAAATAAAGGTAATCTGAAAAGTTCTCTATTTTCCAAGGAAGCCATGTGGGTGTGAGTGTGGGGTGGTTTCCATGTGACCTCTGAACTTTGAACCACAACCTCCGGGCAGTAAACCGTTCAGCACCTCCTTCAATCGCTCTCTTCAGCACTAGAGGAGTGCTGGGAAAGGAAACGGAAAAAAAAATAATCTGGGGACTTCATCAATTTTTCATGAATTTTCATTTAGCCCCGCACCCCCTCTTCCCTTGGTCGATAGATCAAGCTGCTGTCTTATATTTACCACCTGGGGCTACAGCTGCCATCTCTTGAGGCCACCAGGCTGGCTGCATGTCAGGCACCCCCACCCCCTTCCTCCCTGGGAAGGCTCTGGTGCTTTTCTCCTCTCCACACCACAGCACTTGGTGGGAACTGAAATTCTATCTGCACCTCTGTGCCTGGCGCTCCGGAGGGACCCATTGGAAAACCACCTATTAACTTCATGAGTGCCAGGCCTCTTGCTGGTAACCCTGTGATTGTGTTTTTTGTTCCCGTTAAAATCACTTTCTGACTGAACGGCTGCCTCAGAATCCAGTGAGGGGAAAGGACGGTCAGAATTGCTCTGAGCGTCCTTTCATACATGCCTAAAATTAAACACACAAAACAGGACAACATCAACAACAAAACAGGAATTGGGTGATTTAATTCTAGCTAGCAATACATGGCCGGGAATGATTTTTGTTGTTGTTGTTGTTGTTGTTTGCTTGCTTGCTTCTTTCTTTCATTCATTCTTTTTATGAACTGTCCCATTACATTGGTGAAGAAAGGAGAGATAGATAGATAGACAGACAGAGAATGAATGAATGTGAGTGTGACAGAGAATATGGTATAAGAACAGACAGCAGACTTTCATACAAATAATAAAAATAGATTGCTATCCACAGAATTTTTTTTCATGGCATGACAGATACCATCTTTTCTCATTTAAATAAAAGTCAAGGTAAAGTAAAGGGAATCAAACATTTGCATACTGTTTCATCAAAATCATTTTACAATAAATATGTGCCATTTGTTATTGTGTGTTGTCATAAGGAAAGTGGACAGAAAGTCCTTCCATGTTACTGGAAAATTCCAGAGTCACGTTCAAACTCCCACTCGACCCCACACTCAGTAGAGTGGATCCTGAGATGGTTTTTCCCAAGGTTCCCGATGTTCAATACAGAGCTTCCTTCTAGAAAACAGGCACTTGCTGCTCTAACCACACTCTTCCACCTGCCAGGTGCTCTCGCCATTACCAGAAGCCATGGCTACTTTTATTGACCTCTCACTTTATTTGGGAATATTTTCCTAGTCACAACATTCTCTGTTCCTCAGACACCTATTCTTACACAAATACCTTCTGAACGGACCTTCTTTTCTTCTTTCTATGATCAACTGATGCTTGATTCAAGCGAATGGACTCTATATTTTAAAATGGTTTACCATTGACAGCATGCTTGGGCATTCTCCTATACTTTTACCTACGTGCATGGCTTCAAAACTTTGTTTCAGAATGTCTTCTTTGCTCAGCTCCAGAGGCTATTTTATAATGGAATGTGAAGTGTTTTAACTTCAATACCTCGTTGACATGCCAAAGCATACACCTGAAACTTAGCAAGGACTACATGGCGTTTTAACACTTCAATTCTCTATACCAAGATGAGGTTCAGATTCACTTTCTACCCAAGACATCACATAATACTAAAAAAAAAAAAAAAAAAAATCAGAGATCAAATGATGCTTCTGCTCTTAAGACATACTCTTCATATTATTGCCTGGAAATATTTAAGTACACTTCCTTTCAGGTTCCCATACTATCTATTATTTGTCCCTCTGATGAGCTATATTTTTCTCTCTATTTAATCTATAATAAAATATTTAAATTTAGGTCACCTGTAAGGTATCCTGAACTCTGAGAATACATTAGAATGTTTCCTTTATCCCTGTCCCTCAGCACATTATGAGGATAGCACAGGTGTTGGTCAATTCACCCCTTTCAGTTTTATGTACTAAAACACACAGGAAAATATAGATGATTTGTAGCTAATAGAAAATAAAAGAAAGACAATTCAATGAATATTATCTGGCCTTCAGTTGCTTCAAATCCTGTGAATCCTGGTGACATGGTATTACAAGAAAAAACTATTTACTAGCTAAATACAATTCACAATCTTTCTGGTTATTTTTTTTGCAATTATAATTAATTAAAGCATTTATTAAAGTTCATATGTATCAAAATTTTAAAAATGCTACCATTCTATTATATGGGAAAGAATCATTAGATTTTTCTCCTATAAGAGTTTGATTCATTATTTATGAATTAAGTTAGGGGACAGTAAAGTTTTCAGACAAAATGAAAGTAAAAGAGGGATGTGTTTGAGGACCAATCATAACAAAACTAAGACTCCAAAAACAAATGTTTATCACTATTCTACAAAGAAAATACCAGCCAACTTTGAAAAATTTTTTAATGTTCTGAAGTGAAATTAGTCATAGTTAGGTGGTGCTTGGCTGCTGAATAAAGAATAAAATAATAATGTTATGGAAAAAAGTAAAATTTCTTCATTTTCATTTTTCTAAAGTAATTCCATTTATCAGCAGTGTTCTAGGAATGCAGAAAAATCCCCAAAGAGCAAAAGTTACAAGAATAAAGATCTATTATTGAAATCCTCATCATCTCGTTTTCCACGCTTTGATTATCTTATCTAGCAGCCATGCACTCTGATTACTTACGAAATGGGAGGACAATACCTATCATATTTACAACAAGGAGATGTGGATCACTAGAACTTGACAGTGAAAGATTTCAATGTACTCAATGGTTTCAGAAAGTTGGCACTTTTAAGTGGAAAATGTAGGCAGAAACTATACATTCTTAAAGTTGTGTTTTCATATTATATTTCCTACTAAATTATATTTAAATCCTTTGTAAAGTATTTAAAAAAACAGCCATTTGGTTTTTTTTTTTTTTTTGAAAACTGCATTACTAGTAAAAGTTTCAAATGTTTGTATTTCATGGCTTTTCACACATGTATGTGTATGTATTTTAAGAACTTCCACTCATTTTTTATTGAAGTTACATATTTAAACATCAGTTAGTTCATAGTTTCTGCAACGAAACTTTAAATCAGAAGACAAGATGCTTGGGAATAAGAGCTCATCGAGATTGTTAAATAAAGAATAGTTTGATTTGATCACCGAAAGACCCATCCGGGTGAAAAAAAATTCAACTCACTGCACATAAGCAGTATAATCTACTGTGATACCATATAGAACATATGTCCTTTAATTAGCAGAAGGTCCAAATATTTCGAGCACCCTCCCACTTGTCACAAGGGGACAAGCATCACAACCAATGAGCAGTTGCCATCATCAAGATCACAGGTCTCTGAAGATAAAACCTTTCCTAAAAACAAGTAAGTTACTAGCTCCCCAAATCCTCAGACCAAAGCAATCAATCACATACCACCACCACTGAAGTCGATGGGGTGTATATTTAAATAAAAGCCAGACACTAAAATCTTTAATTGGTGACAGGGAAGGCAAATAAATATTTCAAAAAGTTCAAAGGAGAGAGAAAAGTTCTTATTTATTTTTAATGTTAAGATTGAATTAGAAATTAAAAACTCTGACAACAGCATGGTTACCTGTTCTATGATAAGGTCAACGATAAAAAAAAATATGAAGTTTTCTTTGTAGTTTGTGCTATATTCCCCCTTACATACCTACTATTTCTGGATTTGTTTTATAAGAAAATAGAGATACTATAACATAGAGAATAAGGTTACTTCAAAACCTTCACATGTATGTATACATACATATATGTATATATGTAACAGAAATATGCAATATTGACTTTATTTTTGCATTTTATAACGTTATTGTAAATAAACCTTTGATTTTAATGTAAGTAACATTGATAATCTGTTAACCAGCTCATCAATAGTTCAAATTCGCAGTACAATTATGTATTGCCCATTGCGTCAATACAACAACATTGACTTGATTCAAATTTAAGTAAGCAAAGTTGTTGCAGCCCCTATACTGACAGAGTTCTAACCATGTTTCCTCAGAGAAGAAGAGGCTGTGTATTATTCCAGTTGTTTTACTCTATAGTATCTAAGCATCAGTGAGAAACGACCAAACTTAGGAAAGCGAAGCCGAATATATGCGCTCATGAGGCACATGGTATTTACTTACATGCCACTTCCAGAGATGCGTTTCGACTCACTGCTTCACCAAGATAGTTCCTTGCAACACAAACGTAACTCCCTTCATCCGGTTTACTTCTGCGTCCGTGAACAATTCGCAGAAAGAATAAGGATCCGCTGGGCAGAAGCATCCTGTGTGACCTGGGATCATCCTTGTCGGTCTCCACCCTCTCGCCATCCTTGTACCATTCAATGGTGGGAGTGGGCCGTCCTTCTGCTTTACAGTTCAGAGTGGTGGGCTCGCCCTTGGAGACGATGACGTCAGAAGGGTGTTCCACGATCCTTGGGGGGAAGTCTTCTTGACGAAGACGAGATCCTAAAAAACATAATGGAAAGGAGATGAGCCTAATAATCTCCCCTAACTGTAATACATGTTTCTTTTAGATTCATACCCAAAGGATTAAACCTTTTCAAATATTTTTTTTATTTTCTATATTCTATGTTTACATTCCAAAGGCTTTCCCCTTTCCCAGTTCCCACCCACCATAGTTCCCATAGTTCCTCTCCCCCCCATCTGTTCCCCAATAATCCCCCCTCCCCCCTCGGTTTCTTAAGATGTAATATTTTATCTATATTTTACTTTCTTGGTTTTCTATACATCTCTAAATCACCACAACAGCTTTGCACAGGGAGGCCATACAACAGTAATGCTAATCTTAGCGGTGAAGCACAACACAGTCCATAAAAATGGCAAGCAAGAGAATAGACAACAAGGCACCCAAGCCGTCCTACCCCATGGGGGGACTACCCTGTTGAAATGAGGACCACGGTGAATAGGATTGACTGGCTTCTTTTTCTGTCCATACTTACTATTTACCATGGAAGTAAACCATATGGACAAGCCCAACCCCGTTAACAAAGCCCAGAAAAACCAGACAGTGTATATGCCATCTTGTCTCCGAGAGGAATGTGATGAGGCTAGTAAAGTTTCAAATTAGTCTGAGATGTGTGAACTTAATTCTATATGCACACTGAATTTGAGATGCAGTAACATGACCATCTGTGAAGGAAGGAAGGAAACAAGTCAGTAAATGAATAAATAATTTTGGTTTCCAGCATCATCGATGGAAATAGGCAAACTGTTGCTTGAAATTCAGAACATTAGCTAACAAACTTACTAAATACCCAAGACACAATCCACATATCAAATGATGTCCAAGAAGAAGGAAGGAGTGGCCCCTGGTTCTGGAAAGGCTCAGTGCAGCAGTGTAGGGGAATACCAGAACAGGGAAGTAGGAAGGGGTGGACGGGGGAACAGGGGGAGGGAAGAGGGCTTATGGGACTTTCCGGGAGCGGGGAGCCAGGAAAGGGTAATCATTTGAAATGCAAATAAAGAATATATCGAAAATAAATAAATAAATAAATATAAAGCTATATAAACAATAATTTAAAAAATCCATCCATGATAAATAATATTGTAGTGGAAAAGGAAGAAATATATTCTGTATGTTAATATAAATAGAGATAAAATTTGGTATTTCACCGTAGGGTAAAATTAAAATGTCCTACATTTAACTGGTTGTTATCTGTCCTCCACACTTGAATTAGATGAAATTATGGTGTCCAAAGTGGTAAAATGAAGATATTGGTGACCTGAAAAACAGATGACCTACCAAAGTGAACTTAGGTGACTGTGAGTATCATTCTTGGGCGAGGTTGTTTCTATTCTTATAGACTGAGATTTTGCAGAAGTGAATTGTTCTGAGATGGAGAGTGGCCTGGGAATGTCTCTTTCCTTTCATCTTTACTCCCCAATGAGTGTGCCACTTGCTACTCTGATGCAGGGAGGATGCCCTCACTCATGACCAAGAGTTGGTTCTAGGAGACAGAGCCTAAAGTATCCTTTGAATTTATAAAGTGCCCAGGTATTTTGTGGTACCAACCATAAATATACTAATACAAGCACTGATGATATTCGTACGGTGCAGCAAAAGCTAAACCATTGAATCGGGGCAATTTAAGATCAAAATTATGCACTGTGTTCTATTTTGGATACTTTTAAGTATCTGGGTTTTTTTAAAAGATTTATTTGATTATTTATGGATCTGTGTGTGCACGCCCTGGATCTAGTGTTCTCAGCCTCTGTGAGCCACACAGGAGTGCTGAGAAACAAACCCCTGGCCCTCAGATAGAACAGGAAATGATCTTAACCAGTGTCTCTGCATGCGTGTTTGTTGCATGTGTATGTGTGCTTGAATGTACTTGGCAGGCAAAAGGTATATGGTCTCTATCCTTTGATTTCTTTCCTCCTTGTCTTTGAGACAGCATCTCTGAAAGAAGCTGGGGTTCTTTGTCGAGGCTGGCTGGCAGGCAGGGGGGCTCCCATGACAGTTCTGAAAAGCAAAAACCCCTGGTTTCTACAATTAGTGGGTGGCTGTGAACAGGTGTAAAAGCTGTAAAATTAGAGTTCCAACCCAGACAGGATCGTGCATTTGTAATTCAGCTATATTCAAGCATCCCACAGGGATATCAACAGATGTCCTGTTGACCACTCTCCTGGGGATGCCTTCTTGCATAAAGAATAATTTTCATTACTCAGACATTTTCTAATGTTTTTGGAAAAAAAAATCCTTCTCTAAATTTGAGTGCTTAGTTATTTTTAAAATGCCGTGCCAGTGAAATATCCCCTAACCTATGAATGTTGCTACATTTTGCTTTCTTTAGTCAATAACCCCTCATGTGCTTTGAGCACTATTGAACTTTTTTTCTCAGAAGTGAGGTCACGTGAAACAAGGACAGTCAAGTATCTAGAAGTATACTTCTTGACAAAGGTTTCAAAGTAACATGCTCTTTCCTTGTTTTTGGAGCTTAGTTTTCATTCACAAAGCATCCATCTCTGTGAACTTTTGGAACTTCTACAGGTCAATGGCTTCCAAAATGTCCTGACTTTTTCTGATAGAAGAACTTCGTTACAAATTACAAGCAGAGTGGGGAGTTCTTTTGCTACAGCGAAATTTCCAGAGTGTCTATTTTCCATCTTAAAATGTGTGGAATTGTTCATCTTAGTTCATCATAATCATCTTTTTTGAAAAGTCAAAATTCAAAGTATGGTTTCTTTCTTTTTTTATTTTCTATATTCTTTGTTTACATTCCGAAGGCTTTCCCCTTTCCCAGTTCCCCCCTTACCATATGTCCCATATGTCCTCTTCCACCCCACCCCACCCCCTGCCTATTCCCCAATCACCACCGCACCATGTCATCATAATCATTTTTGTTTGCAGTAATTTGACATAAACTATCATACTGGCAAAATTAATACAGGAAAATAACAACAGTTATAGTGATGCCTAAGTGACTAGGTGAATATTGTAATGTTATCTTCATCCCAGTTTGAATTATAATAACATGTCATGGATTAGTGAAGGCTACCTGACACTAAAGTAAGATTCAGTATTCCAGAAACAATGGATAAGGGATGTTACTTAACTATTATTAATATTCTTGCTTATCTTATTTGTGTGCTATAGATCAAATATGAACATCTCATTTAAGTTTAAAAGAAACAGATAGATGATAAGTTACAGATAGATAATCTGATGATAGTGAGGTGGTTGACAGAGGCATAGAGAACTGGTTCTCAGAAAGACTGAAGCCTAGTGTGTCATTAGGATAGATAGTATGTAGTCAGCATGTCTTATCTTCCTCTATAAACAATTACAAATATTTTTTCCAAATTTAGCTCATAAAATAATGATCAATGGACAAGAATATATCTTTCCTGAGAATTTTTACATTAATCTTTTACTGCTTGTTACATTTAGCTGTATCCATTGAGAGCTTTTTATCTTTCCATCTAAATAAATCCAATTCAACATTTTCCTCAGTGAAAGAAATGAGACTCAATGTCACATTGATCAGCAAATTGAAATAATGAGTTATTTGACAAATAGTGTTATCCAAAGAAAAACTGGCTACATACATGTTAAAACATGGTTACATACATGTTAAAAGCTATTATTTCTTTCATAATTTAAAAAGCATGGTGACTAAATTCTTCAAAAATATTTTCTTCTCTTTAGAAAATTAGGATTTTGTTATTCTATTAAATAATTATTTTATTTATTTACATTCCATTTTTTTTTCATTATTCACAGGGAATAGAAGAAAACTAAGATTCATAAAAATATTCCTTTAAATTTCTCAATTGTATTTCTGCTATCACTGTTAAAAGAAATTGCCGGACATATTAAAATTCAAATATAATCTCCAGTTTTGTCTCCATTGTCCTGTCCTATTCAGAACCACTGTTAGGTAAGTTTTAATCACTTATGTGAATGTTATATTTTGGGGGCTGTTCATATCCAAAACATTGAACTTGCCAAATCAGGTGGCCCTGGTTACAGCTAAAGCAGTCCTCTTTTGTACCATTTTACAGTCAGTATCTTTTGATGATTGAATGCAGAAGCAGATACATGGGGATATATATATATAATTTATATAACATTAAAGAGAAATCTTTATGTAAATGTCTGAATGTATCCCCGATCATTTTAGTGGTAGTGTTCCTACAGATAAATTAATCTCCTACTTAATAAATTCATTTTCTGACAATTTGGTGTGAAGGCAATGCCTTCACCTGGCTATCCGTCCAGTGCAATTTCAAATCAATTCGCTCCATCTTAATGGTGGAAGGCACTCTGTAAAGAGTGATTTGCCACCAAATCAGAGGTCTTCATGGGCTAGACTGACTTGCCTTATAGTGGCAAAAGAAATCCCTATTTTTGGAAAGATACCTTTGAAATTTAGTTTCTTATTATCAAATTTAAAATCCTATGTCATGGTTAAAAATTGCATTGAATTAATAAGATATGATACAATGAAACAATCTCAAACACATTAACTTGTATAATAATAATGTTGAGCTTTCTAAGAAAATGATTGACATAAGTTAATGGCCATGATAAGCTCTTAATGGACAGGTCACATCAGGCCTGCTATTCTACTTCCTGAGCAATACATTATGAAAATTCTTCTCGATGACTTTAGTCTCAATGGTCATAACTACAAAAGACCTAAGATAATGTCTAAAAACAAATCCCCCATTTTTCATCACCACTAACATTTTAAGACACGGGATAGACATACTTTTAAAATATTTAGTTTTTATATTTGTTTAGAATGCTCAATGAATTTACTAACTTGAAACTTTTTTATCATAAGCCAAAATTAAATTTGAGAATCTTTGTTTAAGTTATATCCACATTCCATGAATCATATAATAAATAATGGAGATTTGAAAAAAAAACAGATTGGAGATATTATTATAAACCAAACAGCTTCTTGAAACAATGATGGCTACATTATAAAGAAAACAATATTAGCTATGAAACGTCAAATGTGTTAGAATCCTTAGATCCAAGAGATGAGCATGCGTGTAGAAACCTGACTGGGTGTGAAAGGAACAGCTCAGTGGATGAAATGTTTACAGTGCAAGTGTGAGGCCCAGAAGCTGTTTAATACCACCTGGATGTACATGTCTATAATCCCAGAAGTCTTACAGGGTGCTGAGTGGTTGAGACTGGAGATGCAACCGAAGCTTACCGACCATCCATCCTAACATAAGCTACAGGCTACTAGCAACAAAAGTGTCTCAAGCATGGGAGATGAGGAAGACCATCACTGAGGTATCATCTCTCCTGACCTCCTACATCACAGTATCATACAGATATCCAGGCTTACAGAGACACACACATATTCATAACATATTCTTATTTTACACTTGCTTATTTTCAGTCAACACCCAACCCTTGAAAGAGTCAGTTTAACATGACACCCATGAAGTGCATTACTTTAATTTCTCCTTAACATTATTTACATTGTATTGATTTGTTTTGTTTTATTTGTTTTGTGGGACAGGGTTTCTCTGAATAGCCTTGGCTGTTGTAGAAAACATTTTGTAGAGCAGGCTGGTCTGGAAATAACAGAGATACAATTGCCTCTTGTCTTCTGAGTGCAAGGATTAAAGGCACACACCACCCCTGCCTGGTCTTAATATTATTCTTAAGCCACAGAATGCTTTAAACGGGTGAAACCTAAGAGTATAATACAAATACATGCAGATTTTTTATAAATGACAAGCCCTATATTTGGCAGCTAATAAAGTTTCTCCCTAAATATAACAACTCAACTGAAAATGGCTCCTATTAAATACTGTGGGCAAGTGTGGAATCCCAAGTTCCTCGCCATGTACAAGTCTTAGTTTACTTCTTTTAATGCACAGTAGCACAAACCAGATAACAATATTGAATATACTGATATTTCTCCATGCATTGATGCGATCCATCAGTCAGTCAATGCTTGCTTCTGTTGTGGTGATCCATGGTTTAATTGGTGTAACCTCTATTGCTATACCCAAAGGAATTGGTCACTGTATGAACACAATAAAGTATCATTTCAGAGGATATGGTCCTTTTGATGCAGTAACTGGTCCTGCAAAAAAAATGTAGCTTGAGTGCATCAACACTCTTAGCTTCTGCTGCTGTCTATTTCTATCCAGTGAACTCAAAGCCATTCTGAGTGATATAATTAATAGGAGATCCCTGACACATCCAAGCCTTTTAAGCTCAACAGGTTGAACAACTTAGGTGACACACTGTCTACTGTTCTAAATATGAATATATAATGTCTCCCATTTATATGTTGTATAAGTTCATTAAGCAGTCAAGTAAATTTATAAAAACTCACTTCAGTGGAGATCAGAGAATTGGAAGTTTGATTTAAAAAAAATGTACAAAAGCCACAGAAAATATATATCACAGCTGACAATGAACTAGATGTTCAGGATTCAGGTAGCAAGCATTATTGTCTAGGCATGCCAAATAACTTATTTTTAAGTTGTGCTCATTTTCACATGAGCAAATATCAATGCATAGTGATTTTTTTTGCACTTCACATAGTGACTTTTGCATTGCTTCCAACTATTTAATCAAAATATATCTCTTGCAATATGAATAGGGCTTCGTGAAAAATTGTAACCTGACTGCCTAGTTAATCCTTGAATGCTGTCTATTTCTTGCTAGATTTTGCATCAGAGGTTTAGTGAGGATCAGGAGACATCAAACCATATTTTCTGAAGGCTCATTCACATGGATTTAAATTGCATAAAAGGAAGACGAATATTACAATTCTGTCTCACGCAACCAATAATTTCAATGGGTGGACAAAATGAAATTATACTCTTTCCCTCTGAAAACCCATGTGTTTCCTTGAAATGTCTATATTATCACAGTAAGACATTGTGTACTTTAAAGTAAACCTGCACTTTGTGAAATGAATGATCCACCTTGGGGAGCAACACAGCGATCTCAATGGATGAAGTGTTCTCTAGAATGGTGGGAGTGGCGGCTTTAAATTCATTTTTTTCTTTATATTGCATAATGGCATGTCCCAGTCTTTGCTGAAGCCTGAACCTTTGGGGGGAAAAAGGAACCTTGTAAAGGGAGCTAGCTAAATACAGCTTGTATTATCACAGTGTCTTTGCCTATCAGGCTCAGAGTGAACGGATTTCACAGCTCAGCAACCTGAATGGAGGTGATCACCTCATACTTCTGCAGCATGCAAACCCACGTTCATATTGTTTCTCCAAGCAGTAAAAGGAAAATGTTCATGATGCTGGAAGCACGTGGTTTTTTTTTTATTCAAAGTAGGTATGCAAAAACAGCTGCCAAGCTTCTCGAGTGTTTATGGTCCTACTGAAATAATTAGAGTTTAGATTTTCTTTAATGGTGTGTCCTTAATTCGGTAAAATAATAAGTTTATACAGTCCAGGCAATTGTCTTTGATGGGAATATTTTCCACCTCTTTATTTGGTTAAGCAGAATGATTCTGAAAAGCCACCCATAGCTAGGCTGTGTGAATGGCTGGTCAGGCTTAGACTACTACCTAGAGTTATGATAGTAGATAAGGCATATGGGTTACCTTAATGGCCAGGGCACATTTCATCTGGGGATCTACTTTCCTCTTAGTTCTTACTATTAATGATATCTCCTGAAGGCTTTTAAAGTGAGTGGTTTAACAGAACTTTAAATTTCCTATCAAGCGATGTCTTCAGTTTCAGAAGAAAATGACTAGCAGATTATATCACTGCCGCAGCAGAAATCTTGAGTTTTGTTTTCAGTGAAAAGACTCAGTGTGAAGGGGAAAAATAGGAGCTTAGTTTTCTACTGAATGGCAAAAAGCATCAGGTAAGAGTGCTGTAAATGTCTTCGGATGACCTTTTCTCTGCCTGAGTTATGTGCTATGAAACTTTAAGAGATGAAATTCATTGGGTCTTTTAAAAAACATCTTCCATCTTCAACTGACTTACAGAGGGAAGAAAATGTGGTACATTCCACTTGGTCCATTTACTTTGAAGCTTTACCCAATGAGGCATCATGTGAAACTGATCACCCTAGGTGTACGTGGGTTCTTAACATGTGGTATGGGATTAACATCGTTGACACACTTAAACTGCAACACTTTCTTGTTATGAGGCAAAAGGAGTAATACACAAAGAATGGTTCTGGAAGGAGAGACAAGCCTGAGAAACAAGTGAAGGAAGCAGCAGATAACTGCAGTGATGTGATAGGCATAGAAGAGACAGCTTAGAATAGGTTTTAAGAAATGCAGATGTTGCCTTCAATGTCTTTTATTCTGGTCCTGAACAGTGGGATTTTATAAAAGAGACAAAATGAATAAACTTGAAGAAAATGGAAAGTGTGCAAATTTAAGGATATAATGATGATCTTTAATATTTCCCATAGTTCCTTTACTGATGAGACTAGTAAGTTTGTGTGTGTGTGTGTGTGTGTGTGTGTGTGTGTGTTTACTTGTCTCCAATGAGAAGAGCACATTATATTATTTTCATGTAAATTTCTAACATAAAATGTAACAAAAAACATGAACCTTCCCAATCTTTCCGTTGTATGTAAATTACTGAACTGAGTTTAGACAGAGTGTTGTCATTTTGGCCTGAGTTAATGGCTCCCCAGGTAAGTGTGACTTAATCCTCTGATTCTCTCCTTCAATACTTCCCACAGAGCTCATTCAGTCTCCTCCTGTCAGTTATTATCTCTATGACAACAGCCTCAAATCTCTCTGATCTCCAGCTAAGGGGAGCTGTAGGCTTTTCTTAGGAGCTCACCTGCAGGCTCACTGATACTTCAGATTCTATTTCTCAGATGAATGGCCAAACTCCTGTCCTTGTCAAAATCCTCCTCCTCCTCCTCCTCTACTTCCTGGCATCATTTCCTGCTTTTTTCAAGTCCCTAAGTAGACATTATCCCAGTGGCGGGGTTAAACTCCAATGGCGTCCACATTTACTTTAGCTTAGTTCTCTTTGGAGTCTTCCTTTTTCTCTAGACCTATACCTGTCCTCCATTTCCACTGTCACCATTTCTCTTAAAACTCAGTTCCACAATATTATGACCCAAAGCATATAGTTTATCTGATATAAATATCTTCTCTCCATCCACTTTTGGCTTAAATCCTGCAAAAATATGTAAGAATTTCAGTTAACTAGGTGTCTCTTTATTGAAGTTTTCTGAATTCTTCCACCTTCTTGGCGAGTAGAAATCCATTTATCCTGCCAGCTGACTGACAAATTGGACCTTTCTAAATCCAGTTTACACAGTCAGGATTAAGCAAATTGCTCTATGAGTCTTACTACTGAAGTGCAAACTCTGAACCTCAATGCCAAGTCTCAGCTTTTATTTGGACATTTATTTGTGTTGCCAAAGGGCCTTTGTGTCTCTGACTGACAGGCCAAGGTGCCAGAAATCCTTTACTGCATTAACACTTGGCCATGTTACTTATTTTCTGAGTTTAAAAATTCATTGACTACAAGGGTAAACAATTGAAACGCAGAATCCTGTATTTCATGCCAGTAACTCGACCCTGCTATATTTCTCTAAATGGCCCACGTTGACAAGAGCACATGGGTCAGCTGTGTAAGATACAACTACTGAAGTAACAAAGCATGCAGTGGCTCATTCTGGATGATTGTTTTTCCATTTTGTTTATGAGTAGTTTTAAATATAAAAGAACATATATTATCTACTAACTAGGGGCATTAATTAACCCCTGGACATTACTCCCGATATCATTAGTAGAAACAAAGACAGTAGCTACATGAATGCTGTTGACATATGTTCATCAGCTTTGCTGCTTGTGTGTCCAGCATATGGAATTTGAGCTCTACTGCACAAAAACACTGAAGCAAATTTCAGAGGGAAAATATATCAATTACCTAAAGTCTATCAACAATCAGCAAAGGAGGAGGCTGTATCTAAGTTGTCATTAGTTTACAACCAAGCGATTACTTTAATTATCCTCATCGGGTCTCAGAAAGATATTAAACACCCCATGATCAGTCACAGAAACAAAGGCATGAATAAGAACACATGTATGATTCCTCCAGGCTCAATAAGCTCCACCTTGATGTACTGACGGCTGTTAATGAACGGCTACCACCAATTAGACAAACAACAATTAGATTGAGCACTGGAGTGTCAAAACAGGAACAAGAGATTGACCCCTGCAGTCTAAATTATTTTTAGGTGTCGTTCAATTTCTCACACAATAACATGAGACCAACTTCCCTCATTTTTCTCATCACCCAAAGTCATTCTGTTTTATACTGCACATTTTGGAGTCTTAAGGTTCAGAGTTTTTCCTTCTCCTGAATTTTGTGGCTTGCTGGTTGATACTCTCATTATGGTCAAATGAAATCAATGAGTATACAGATTAGAAATATGAGCCTAATACAGTATCTAAATGTGGGGCCATAGAAGGCAGTATGCATACACTCAGCTTCCTTCGCACAGAACAATATTATAGTCAGGCCTGGCTCTCAAATGACATGATCTTTACAGAAGAACCAGGGGTTTTAAAGGTATTAGGTGAAGCTAAGTCTTTGAAAGATTATAACAGGCATTCGAGTGGGGGAGCTGGGAAGGATGTATGTGGGGCCCCATTAGCTTGGGTCAGGAATATATTATACATATTTATTCCTATAGTAGCCATATTGCTGAAAGTGATCATGACCAGAGGAATATTCTCCAACAGACACCAAATTTCACAACACTTAATGTGCTTTTATACAAGCCATTGCCTTCCTCACGCTTAACAAAAATAGAAACTCTTCCCTCCTTCCACTGCCAAGCAGCCTGCGTCTGTCAGGACCACGATTATTTCTGAATGACTTGGCGCAACCTTTAAGGCTGGGCTTCTTGTATCACAGGATCCTGTGTTCCATTTTTGTCCCATCTTTACCTCCCCGCTCTCCAGGAGTTGTATTTCCCTGATTATTATTAATACCCACAGGCATTTCTCCATGGCAGTCCTCGGAGTCCACACATCCCCGAGCTGCTCTAGACGTGAGATCACATTGAGTCTCCACATCCTCAGGTCCCTTGGAGGGAATCCAAGGCACAACTGCCTTCCTTATGGCAAGTTTTGTTGTCGGAGCCAAAGGTGTAATGATGAGGCTTCACATCAACGACGATTGGGTTGTAATGGATCGTATTCCCAATGGTGCACCAGTATTTAGAATGATGCTTCATTTACTTCCCATTCATTGAATATTTTTTCTTTTACAGACACTATGTGCCCAGATATGATAGTACCAATAATCTGCAGTTTTCCATAAAGTTGTATAGCCAGTGAACTGACTTTAAGCTCACATATTCATTCACAGTCCTGAGAACCACATTTTACCTACTTCTTCTCAAGGAGGACTCTGACACTCAAGAGTCACGTCAAACGTATTCTATTAAACCAAATATATGGTGCAGGTGAATATTTTATATAAAAAAAAAAAAAGCAGTGTGTATAATATGCATACGTAATTATATCATCAGAGTTACACACACTTTCATGCAAGTGTACCTGGCCATTAATGTAAGACTCCCATCCACTATGTGTTTATAGAGAGAAAGACACAAGCAAATATTTTGAAATGTGCTGCCCTGGTGCCAGAGGCAGTTGTATGTATGAGGCCGAGGACACAGGTCTATCCTCACCGTCAACTGTAACGAGCTGAGCTGAAAAGAGCTTTCTAATTCTTGGCAGAATAACAAATTCTCAGGCAGAGAGGGGATAGGGGTGAGATTTTTCCTTCTGTAAGTAACTTAATGAATGAAGTACTAATTAACATTATGGCATTGATAAATGGAGAGAGAGATTAGGGATGTACTCGATATTCAGACCTTCGCAGATGGACTGTCAAAGCCACATTAATTCCTATCTCATTTGGAGCATCTGCTTCGCCCGTAATCCACTGGCCCTTGGTACGCACAACACAAACTGTTGTGACTCAATTCGATTTATATCAATCTAATTTCTTTTAATCCAATTTGTATTCCAATCAACTACCTTCTAATCACTTAAATCTTCAGCCTCCATCTGGTAAATTTTCCCTCAAAATTAACGGAGCAGATGCCTCCGCGATTGTCTTCCACAGTCGAGCTAATCAGACCCTTGCAGTGGCCTACAGAGTCCCCTGAATGGGTACGTGACTTAGAGTGGTGCCCTTCCAGTTACATACACACCATGAGGTAGGAAGATCATTTTATCTAACATTAATTGGTTCATTTGCATAACACTGCTTGGGAAGAAAAACCGGATTCAAAAGCCAAGAGAAGAGAACTACCAAGAGAACAGAACCAGCTCTCGTCAACAAAGCCTTACCACTCAACCTGTCCTCTGTTTAGGTTAACAAACCAGGGTTGGGGAAATTATTTATTACCTAAAGGACTCCAGGTCTCTTCTGCACTTGATTAGACTCCAGGAAGTTTGTCTACATTCCACAGACTCATATGGAGACGCTAGCTACTTGATCAACCAACATTTTCTTAAAGTAGGCGTTTGAATTTCAGGTACTATGCACTAATTTATTCCCTAAAACTTGCGGAATTTGAACAAAAAAAAAAACAGGCTCCTGGCTAGTGCTGACATTTGCGCCCAGGGAGCTTCCACACTGAATTGTAATTATGGTCGCAGATCAGAGCTCTGCGAAGGTCTGAACATAGACTGACCCCATAGACTGACCAGCACTACCTGTGGAGGAATACCTATTGTCGTGATGAAGACATATATAGCAAACAAATAAATAAAGATTTCAGGACAGAAAAGGCAAAAAAAAAAAACCCAAAAATAAAACAACAACAACAACAACAACAAACAACAATAAATTACACTTCCAGGCAGTCTAAATTTAGTTTCATTAATTTAAACTCATATTTGCTATGTTTCTTACTATTTTTAATCACTACATTTGTTCTTATAAATTTCAAGGCACTGTCAATTAAAGATGTTAAATTATCCATTGTGGGCCCATGGGAAATTAGTCTCAAAATACTTTTACTGTTAGGCAAACAAAATATATAAGATTAGACAATAAACTGGAAAATGAGAATATCAACTCTTCAGAGTAAATGTTGACTAGTAGGGACATCCTAATAGTATGAAAAAAAGCAACAGTATCAAAATCCCTTCCTAAAGAATAAAAAAAGTACCCTATCAATGGATGAATTAAAACACTGTTCAATCTACGCCTGTAGATCTGACTAGACTCAGGTCACAAAATGGCTTACTAGAGGCTAAGTCACTGGGTTTCCTAAGAAACCATTGTGATTGAGTTGAAGACTTAAGAGAACCCAGTGAATCTGGGGTGGTAAAAGCCTGCAGTCAATATATATCTCAGTCTTAAGACACTCAAAGTCACACAACTCTTTTTTTTTATAATTTTTTTATTCTATATTCTTTGTTTACATTCCAAAGATTCCAAAGGCTTTCCCCTTTCCCTCAACTCTTAACGAATAAATCTAGCACTTCTGAGCTCATCTTAGGGTCACTGACTCTAGACTCAAATGTGAGATGTAGACGTAGGTGTTAACAACTGTATGTGATTTAACTCATGCTCTTGGCAACTCGTTGTGACATTAGGAGAATACTATCTTATGTCCCATGTTGTGAGAAGAAAATGAGCTACTAGGCATGGTATCCTCAGAGGAGCATCTGGGGCCACATGCTCCGGAACAGAGGCAGATGACAGATGATCTCTATATGCCACTATATGCAGTTATAGTCTCGCAAGTGTCTGCAGGTATATTAATTGACCATAGCTAAAGGGCAGTGTCAGTTTTCTCAATAAAATTTACATTTTTCAGTGAAAAAATGTTATACCTGTACAGCAGTTTTAGGTACTAGAATGAAATCTCTCTGTGAATGGAATATAAAGATGGTTCATAAACTACTCTTCATTATCAATCTACATTAATTTAAAGTCCCACCAAGAAGTCGGGAGAAATGTGGTATGTGATTAAAGTAATCTGTCTACAGAAAATATGTAGATTACAATATGTTATTTTTATCATTATAAAGGTAAAAATTACATTTTTTTATCTTCATTCATCAGGAAGTTACTGGTTGAAGGGAGAAACCTGATAAATTAAATATTCCTTGTCCAACTTGAGACTCTTCATATAAAGACTAGAATATCAGATATTTCAACAGGTGTTACTCAGAAAAAAAAATTTCTGTAGAACTATTCTGATGTTACTCATGTCCTTGCTTATTGAAACTCATATATATACACACACATATATATGATATATAAGTTCATCACCACTCTATGTTATATACTGTAAAATGCAGCCATAACATGAAAAAAATTCTCAATTGGAATTAAGATGAAAAACCGTGCTATCTAATAAATATAACTGGCCATAGGTTGTATAAATTACAATCATAATGTGTAAGAGATCATGAATTCTATCATATATATACATATATATATATATATATATATATATATATACATACATATATATATAATAACCACTGGGCAAAAAGAGAGTGACATTTGTGCTATCATTTCATAGCTCACTTGAATACATTTAAACTTATTTAATATATTCAGATTTCCAGCTTTGAAACTATATGTGGTGTGACAGAGATGCAAACAGCAACACCTGTTAGCAGTACAAATTTTAATTCGATGTTATAAAATCTTTGCTTTACATCCTGGGCTCGAAGAACAGAGCAACACACCACACATTTCTCATGAAGTTTTGGAAGACTAGCATGGCACTTTCTTTTCCTTTTCATTGGGCACAGTCATCTGTTCTGAAATGACATTATTTCTTCAAAGACTATGGTTGTTCTTTAATTCATTATTTATTCATTTGCAGGTAATGTTCCAGTGACTAATATGTATTAGAGACAATATGTATTATAGTTGTTGCTTTTTCCAGAAGCAGGCAGTTTAAAATTGAGAATCACAAAGCTGGGGATTCACCCAGGACCTGTCCATTTCTTTTTTTCCCTTTTAATTGAACTAGCCATATTAGTTCTTGCCCCACCCTAAAGGAAACATCTGTCAGAAAAGCAGCTGAACCAATAAACACCCTGATGTGCCAGAAAAGAGTCTGCCTTGATTCCTTCAAAATATACTCGCGAAACACAAAAGACAGTTTGAGCAAGGCAGCTGATCAGATTAGTAGGCATTTGTAAAGAAGCAAGACAAAGAAAAAGTCATCTGCTCTTTGCTTTGTCCCCTATGGACTGGAGTTTGGTATGGGGGACAAGGGACATATTTTAAAACTAAACCCCAATGGAAAGAAAAATGTGAACCCAAGGTAGGCTGACACTGTAAGGTTCCCTTTGTCCCCCAACCTCCACCACAGACACAAGACAAGGGAACAAGATCATTTCTCCTACTAATATTTGTGAAATCAAAATTGAATGGTTATGCAAATCAATATTTAAATCTGCATCTATAATTCATAACAGTGCACAGTACTAGTGATAAAAATAAAATATTACCATTATCTGTTTAATGAGAATGCTCATTTATACTTACAGGATCTTAATTTGTTATGTAAATGCTTTACCTTTTTATATGTGAACGAATCATTTTTTATAAAATGGTTACAAAAATAGCAGGCTTTTATTTATTTCTTTAGTTAGTTAGTTATTTTTTTACATCTTCTCAGGCCTTAATCTCTGCTTAGGGATAAGACTTTGTGGCGGTGTGATTTTACAGGAACAAACAGCGAAATTGTATCAGGCCCATTGGAAGGCCTATGTGGTCACCTTCCGTGTGAGGGTCAAGTTGTGAATTCCCCAGAAAGTAGCAGTGAATCAGACAACTTAATAATGCACCAGGGAGGAAATCACTTAATATTCATGTTGACAGAAAGGAGCAAAGATTAATCACGAGGACTCTGGACTCGGGAAGGACTAAGGATGCCGAAGTTTGGGCTCCAGGAAAACTGATTGCTTTAAAGCACTTCACAGAACCCCTGTGATGAAATGCCGAGGTTTACTGCAAATTGGCACTAGGTGACAAACGAGGGACCTTCCTCCCTTTAACTTCAAATTAATCATATTGCCCTGTTGATCTTTGTTTTCTGTAATGTGCTATTCGCAACCTCTTTCCCTCTTCTGCATGCAAAGGCAATCTTTAACCACAGTAAAGAATATTTCTTCTTATATCTACTTTGCCCATCAGATGATTTTTTAAAAGAAATGAGCTTTTTCACTTAGTGAATAATGTGTTCTTATCATTGCGCTCATTTCTTATGAGGAATCATGCATTTGAAAGAGAACAGCAGTGTTTGCTTACTCAACACACTGAGGTAAAATCATTCAACCTGTTAAATACTATTTTTAATGATAGTGATTAAATGTAATTATATTCCTTTTCCCTTGAGCAATTTATTAGCCCTGTTTGGATTAAATACTTGTTTGCTATAATTTTTAAAGGGCAATTGTTTTCATATTTATTAAGTATTTCCCTCAATACCTACCTATAATCCTCTCAGAAACAGAAATATAATCATAAACGTAAGAAAGACTCAGAATTCATTTCTTACTCATGCTTTTGAAATTATTTCCTTTTGACTGACACTCTTCAACAGAATGCAGATAGCCTGATGGTTTCATGAAATTAAAATGACCTTTGTTACGGTATGTTTATAGTTTATAAATATAATACAACGCTGAGTTAAACTAAAAACAGAATAATTTGAGAGGAAATACTCAAAGTATATAAAGCTTCAGGATAATTATACTTTGTAATTATTATATTGAAAAGGTATACTCAGTTCATAACTTTAAGTTTAAAACATCTAAGAATGCATTTTTTTTAATTACTCAAGGTGTGATAAAATTGGAGACAGGAAGAAAAATTCTGTATCGTCTGTCAAGAAACTGTCAACATCAAGTCATTCACAAGTCCTGGAAGACAAACAGAGTTGCCCAAAGCTAAGAACTGGAAAAGAACATCAATGAGATAATGTACAGCATAGAAACAGTGGAAAGGTCTCCGTGTGCTATCGATAGTGAACTATATCAGTATAACTAGAGCACTGCATAAGGAAGTCACAGAAATGCTGTAAAAGTTAGTGTCAAGATTATGCAGCAGTTTAAAAGGCCACATTAACAAGTACAATCTTACTGGTAATGAATAGAAAGGGCCAAGCTACTTTATCGACATCATCTACATCTTCCAAGACTACTTCGGTTCACAGGAAGCATCAGAAGTGTAGATATTGAGGAGGCCCTTACATCTACCCAAACAGATGATAACATATAAGATGTGGGAATAGTGGGTACCTTTATTCTGTTTGGGAGGTCTATGCTGGTATTCTGGAAGTAAGAATATATTGTCTAGTCTCTTCCATTGGAAGAGAATTTTATTCCTTTGTAGAATGGACTAGAAAGACATTATAAGTTGCTCAAGAGGTAGATGCAGATCACAGAAAGGGAGAGGCTCCTCCATGCCCTCTGGACATGTTGCACAATGACTCTGCTTATGACACCATCACACAATCCAATCATGGACAAGAACAGATAGTGCAACCCATTCCATTCTCCGTTTATGAGTTCTTTTCATTTGGCAAAAATAATCTAGTTGGAAAAAAAATTTAGACAAGACTTTATCTTTAACCATGTTTTACCTAAATTCATCAAATATGGATTATTCAACAGCCATAAGAAATACTTATATCAAAAAAACAATGAGTCCTATTTAGAGATTAATGTTTAGCATCCTGACAAGAAGCATGAAGGATACATGAAGTTCCAGGTGACAAACACATGGGAAGACAGAACAGGAGAGGATACTCTTGCTACGTGTTTAGAGAAACCAGGGCAAGTGAGAAGTAGGAAGAGGTATCCAAGACCTACTAGCTACACAGATTATATTAACAAAATACAACAGAGATTTAAACATCTGAAATACATTGCAGTTCTAAAGAGTACACATCCAAATCCAAGGTTCTGACAGAAATGGCTTCTTCTAGGACAGTGGGCAAAAATCTTCCCTGTGGCTTTCTCCAAGGCTCTGATGGTATGCTGACTTCCCTGGTTAGTCAGTGAACTGTTTCAAAATCTGCCTCATCTTCCTATGAGTGCTTCCCACATCCTGGCCTTGTATTCATATTTCTCCCTCTTATAGAGATATCAGTAATGATACACCAGTGTCTACTCAAATGTCTTCACTTTACCTTATTATTTCTAAAAAGACGATGTCCAGAGAGTCTTCAAAGTAAACACTGTCCTGTGCTGCAAAGAACCCAGAGGTCCCTCAGTGGAGGAATGTATACAAAAAATATGGTATATATACCCAATGGAGTACTATTCAGCCATTAGAAATAATAAATTCATGAATTTCTTAGACAAATGGATGGAGTTGGAGAACATCATCCTAAGTGAGGTAACCCAATCTCAAAAGAACACCCATGGTATGCACTCACTGTTAAGTGGAAATTAGCCTAGAAGACTGGAATACCTAAGACACAATCCACATATCAAATGATGTCCAAGAAGGAAGGAAGGAAGGAAGGAAGGGCCCCTGACTCTGGAAAGGCTTAATGCAGCAGTGTAGGGAAATACCAGAACAGGGTAGAGGGAAAGGGTGAATGGGGGAACAGGGGAAGGGAAGAGGGCTTATGGGACTTGTGGGGAGGGGGGAGTCTGGAAATGGGGAAATCATATGAAATGTAAATTAATATATCTAATAAAAAAGAATAAGAAAATCATTCCATCTTTTTTATTGAATATTTTATTTATTAACATTTATGTTGTCCCCTTTTCCAGTTTCCCCTCTACAAACCCCCATCCCATCCTCCCTCCTCCTGCTTCTATGAGGGTGCTCTTCCACCCACCCACTGCCACCTCCCTGCTCTGCCACTCTCATACACTGGGACATCCAGTCTTCACAGGACCAAGGGCCTCTCCTCCCAGTGATGACTTGATGGGTAACTGCTCATATGCTTTATGCTTAAATGATTGAAGACTTAGAAGTTACTGAGTTAGAGACAAAAGATTCCATCACAGCATATTTCCCTTAGTATGCTCCTTCTCTTCAATTATCTTAGCATGCATTTTAAAAAATTTTCTGCCTATTGAACTTCACCCTAATATTATCTCTAGTTTATATGTATCACCTTGAGAAAGCCAGAGAGATGGCTCAGAAACTAAGAACCTTGTTGCTATGGCAGGGGGCCCCGGTTTGGTTCCCAGCAGCTCACATAGTGCCTCACACCCATCCAATACTCCAGTCTAAGGCATCTGAAGCTTTCTTATCTTGTGATAAACATGAACACCTGTAAGCCAAGCACCCCTTCACCTTAAATAAGTGAATCAAATATGTTTAAGACTTTGATGGCCAAAATTAAATTCTTTGTCTAGAAAAGCATTCCCATTTTCGTAAGTCCGTCTAGTTCTATGTTCCTAGAAAGCTCAACCTTCCTTCCCTTTTCCTTTACTATGTGTCTCTCATACAGTATATTTATTTTCTATCATTTATCCTTGTTATATATCTTAATAGCACACACTAAGGTACAAGTACAATACACTGTATAAACAAAAAAGTATAGCCTGGGACAGTAAAATTTTATTTGTCTAGCTGAACATTGGGGTTGGTAAAATTAACATATTATGAAAGATTGTTTTCTTGATTAAAAACTGTTTATAGGCATAAAGAACACATTATTGGAACTGGAAAGAAGAGGGAGTTAAGAATGCTGCTGTTTTTCCAGAGATACAGAGTTCAGTTCCCAGCCCTCACCATGGCTCATAACTACCAGCATTGCAGCTGTACAAGACCCAATACCTTCCTCTAGCATCCACAGACACACACATACACACACACAGATACACACAAACATATATAGAGACACACACAAATACACACACAAAACCAAATAAAGTTAAATATTTTTATAAAACAAATTCTTATTGGTTATTTTATTTATTTAAGTATTTTAAAGATACATTATTATCTTAGCAAAGCAGGTACCAGGACGAACTTGGACCAGAGATTGTACTATGCCTCTCTCCATGTTCTAAGGCATTCAATCATTTGAGTTGTATAATATTCAGTACAAATGCCTATATGTTACATTATGAATTTTACTGAATTTAATGATCACATAAACATAAAGTCTTCATCTGCACATTCTCTTTCCAATTCTTCTCTCTGTCCTGCTGTTTGGATGTCATTCTTCCTCCCATGCAAATGAATAACTAATGTGCATTATATATATAATAACTAATGTGTGAATTATACCTTGTAGACATATGTCCCCCTAGGAGAAATATGACAACTGACTCTTAAGTGAGGACTGGTAAGATGTTTCAGAAATTAGCAATAAAGCAAAAACCATTACTCCTAATTCTGTACAATGCTCATGTATACAAAGATTATTGTATTGGGTGATGTTTCCCTTCTCAATTGAAAAGAGCAAAAGCAAAATGGCTTCCATCCTTTCCCTTGGGAAATGATAGCATCACAGAAGGAAACGTCTCCATGAGAGCTGTCTAAATTTCACTCTTTGTTTCCCACACATAAGATTTACAGCTTTTCTCCATCACGAAAATATTTTCTCTCAGACCAAATTAAAGTTCACACCCTTGACATAAATATTAGCCATAGAGCCTGTGCATTTTCAGTGGTAAGACAGAAATGGCATTCCAAGCTAAAGGAAATCATCTCTATTTCTCTAGCTACGACTGTAGGGCAGAAAACGAATTCATCATGGATCTTGTAAACATATGCTCGCAATTGTTTTGAGAATTAAAAGCACGAAGGACATAAAAGGAATGGTTTACAAAGAGAAAGGCAGGGAACTAAAAGATTTTGACATATTTGGAGTGGGAGATTATATTTTGAGCAGGTTATACCATGCAAGAAATTGATACTGATGATTTAAACCAAGGCATGCATTTCTCATCAGTGAATGAAAAAAATGAAAATAGCATATTGACTCTGCATTCACACACACACACACACACACACACACACACACACACACACAGTATATAAATCTCACCAGATATAGAAATAATCTAGTGAATTTTAAAGAAACTGAAGAACTGTCCATTTTTTATTGGTTGTTTTATTTATTTAAGTATTTTTAAAGGTACATTATTATCTTAGCAAAGCAGATACCAGGATGAACTTGGACCAAAGATTGTACTATGCCTCTCTCTATATTCTATGGACTGTTTCTATAACTGTCCACTTCCAGAGTAGCCTAAGTTAACAACGGCCATGCTATCCTTACCTTTCAGCTTTGAGTCCTCTAAGGCCAAAGATGGACAGAGCAAGCAGTCTCTTCCTCAGCAGTTAGAGAAGAACACATTTGTACTGAGTTCAGCACTGGGTCTATGACAAGAGTGTTGCATATGTTTGCTCACATGCTACCCTGCTGACTGCTACACTCACAAACACTATGATGTTTCCTCTCACCTTGTTAGTCTGGTTCCCTTATCGAACCAAAAGCCGTGTATGTGAGAGACACAAAATTCAAATCCTTTTTGATTCATTGCGTATGTTTGAAATATTTCCTTTAGACCTTCTCCAAGTTATTTATTGTTTTAACTTCTGTTCAATGAATACTGGAATAGAAATATTTAGTACAAGTAAAAAAGGAAGGGAGAGTATTTAATAAAAATAATTTTCAACTACATGGAACCTTTAAATTAGAGGAGCATCAATGGCCCGCCCATTAAAATTAAACTGTCAATCCCATGTATTTCGCGGGTCCTTTTTCTGAGTAGGAGTTTTGCACAGAAAGTGACATTGTTGAATAATTCCCAATACTTCTACATATTAAAACCCAAGAAAAGGTTCGAACTGCTTGGATTACAGATAAACAGAAATGCAAGCTGTGTCATGGGGTCTATACACATTGCAAAGAAGAAACGTGGATGTGCTTTTTCTTTAGATGACACATAACCGAAATTAAAAAAAAAATAACTCAACAATCAGAGAGCCTACATGGGTCAAACCTAAGTTCTCTGTATATACATTATAGTTGTGTAGCTACATGGTTTTGGGGGGGGGGACTCCTAACAGAGGGAGTATGGGTGGTTTCTGACACTTTTGTCTGTGTTTGGGACCCTTGTTCTCCTACTGGGTTGCTTTGTCCAGCCAAAATATGAGGGAAGGTATCTTCTAATCTTATTGTAACTTGTTACATCATGTCTGGGTATAGCCCTGGGATGACTGCCCTTTTCTGAAGAGAAGCAGAGCTATAGAGGACTGAGATGGAGGAGGAGGGGTGAGGATGGAGGATGGAAGAGACAGATAGGGTAAACTGCAGTCTGTATGTAATATATGAGAAGATAAATTAATGAAAAAAATTAACTCAAACATGATATGCTGGCTGGTTTTGTGTCAGGTTAACACAAGCTGGAGTTATCACAGAGAAAGGAGCTTCAGGTGAGGAAATGCTTCCATGAGGCCCAACTGTAAGCATTCTCTCAATTAGATAACAAGGTGGGAGGGCCCCTTGTGGGTAGTACCATCCCTGGGCTAAGATTCTTGGATTCTATAAGAAAGCAAGCTGAGCAAGCCAGGGGAAGCAAGCCAGTAAATAACATCCCTCCATGGCCTCTGCATCAGCTCCTGCTTCCTGACCTGCTTTTAGTTCCAGTCCTAACTTCCTTTAATGATGAACAGCAATGTGGAAGTATAAGCTGAATAAACCCTTTCCTCCACAACGTGCTTCTTGGTCATGATGTTTGTGCAGGGATAGAAACCCTGATAAGGCATATGGGTATTAGATTTTAAATTTATGGAAAATATGAGATATTCATTTCTTCCTTTTACTTCAGTAGATAGATAATGGGGTAAATGTAGTAGATTTTCTTATAAATTTCCAATATAAAATGCTAAGGACCTTTATTCTGTAGAGTGTTTCCTTACATTATCAAAAATTTTGTTTCAAACAAATGTTTTTAAAAATCACTTTGTCAAAGAAATTTAACAAAAGTAAAATATCTTGAAGCTGAAGACATTCATCTCTGTATATTAGCTTATGTGCTCATTCTTAATTCTTTAATTTTTTAATCCTATAGTTATATCACTTCCTAGGAATAGACACAAGGATAAATATATGCCATATATATATATATATATATATATATATATATATATATATTATATCATCTATTTTACATGAAGTTTTACAAGGCCAATTTCTTTTTCTGATTGATGTGTTATCAAAACATGCAGTAAAACGTTTGAAGACTACAAAACTCAACTAGTATCAGCATAGGATCAGAACAGTCAGTTTTGAAACAATTAACATCTTTAGTGTTGTTACTATCAAGTGTATTTTGGTGTTTAACATTCTGACTGGGCAGTTAAATTTCAGCATTTAGGATGCATATGAAGACCTTTACATTCACTAGAGTCTTAATAGCAACCTTGGTTTTCCCCAATATAAATGATTGGCTATAGTAATAAAACTACTGATGAAATATATGTGGTGGTCTCTTCAAAATTATTCCAACCATTTATCTTGCCATTTCCCAGAGGTACATCCATCTTTGTAAATGTATTAGGTTTTTACTGTGCTGTTATCAATTACCAAATTGATTATGATGAGATATAATTTTCTCTTGTCACAAGTCAACAATTAAATTCTGAGCCATATTTAGGATTGTTTTAAAAATCCATGACCTAAAAAAAGAATTTCCCCTCATAATAAGATGTAGCTTTGCCTTTGATGCCAGCCAACTCCTAGGAGAATGCCAATTATGCCAATTTTGTAAAAACAGATATATGGTGATTTCGTGTTATGGACTATTTTACACCAGGGACAAAGGCCAAGCCATTCATCTCAATTTACTAAGGATAGAGGCTTAATTTGAACTCTGACCTCAGAGTGGAAAGGGCAACTGTATACCCAATAATTGCACAAGGCAATACTTTCAAAGAGGAACTTATAGATTCACCTTCCTGCTGAGTTAATTTTCTAATTAGCTATGCAAAGAACAATATTATTTCAGGAGTTTGATTGTTCCCTAAAATAACCAATTGTAAGAAATGTTTAAAATTTGGCCTATTACTAATGTAGCTAAATGTTTAATCAATAATATGGATGATGGCCATTGATTGGAATTCCCACATTTAAGGCATTATCAATCTTGATTGCCAATAGTCAAATGACACCTGACTAAAGATTGCTAAGACTCTTGTTACTCAATGAAA
Organism: Apodemus agrarius; assembly: GCA_964023405.1. Taxonomy (NCBI): domain Eukaryota; kingdom Metazoa; phylum Chordata; class Mammalia; order Rodentia; family Muridae; genus Apodemus; species Apodemus agrarius. The sequence continues at coordinate 24,060,545 of OZ030018.1, read as the reverse complement.
TTAATGGAATTTTGAAAATAGGTCATAGGAATCACAGGTAATTGAGTTTAGACAAATAAAAAGTAGAGAAAAACAAAGCTATTTTCACAGTTAATTTTGAATAAAATTTTAATTTTCTTTACTCATTTCTTGTAAAGGAAAAGTCTAAGTTTACTTTCCTGAAAGCAAGTTGTTGACCAATTCATACCTATTACAAAAATAACTGCCACTTAAAATAGCTCTTCACAAAGAGATTTATGACTCCTTATCAGGAAGCTTTGGAGAATTAATGAGACAATTGACAGGGGCTTGAGGTTCCTTGGGGAAAATGCCAAAATACTAGGAAACATCAGTGTGACTTTCTCTACTTTCTCTGCATTTCCTTCAAATGAGGTGGATGTTTTAATATTAATTTAGTTAATATCTTTGACTAACTAAGACCCAACTTTCACCAGAATCACCACAAAGCTACTTTGCAAGCACATATCATGTTCAGCACAAAAGAGGCATACAGATCTGGGGAGATTCAAGTTTCCTTTTCATGGATTCAATTGACATGACTACCAGTTCCTCCATAACCCATGAGCTTGAGGATGTCAACCTCATTGGAAAATAGTTCCTATGAATATAAGATAATAATTAAGAAAAGCATTTTATTAGAGAAAACAGTTCATGCTGGCTTTCTTCTCAAGAGAAAATCAAAACAGTTCAATGAGAAAGCACACGTTTATTATTATTATTATTATTATTATTATTATTACTGGTTTTTAACTCAGACTTTTGTTTGTCCCGATTTTTTAAGTTCTAACAAACTCCTAAACTTTTTGCCTTAGAATAATATGACTTTTATTATGTTTAGAACATCACTAGTCTTCTGTTTTTACTTGTAGTTAAATAAATGTAACTTAAAATATAAATTGTAAAATGATTTGCTATAATTTTTTGTATACTTAAAATTTGTCCTAAAAATTCAAATAAATTTCTAGTTCTTCCTTTTCCTTTTTGAAAAAATTACATGCAACATTTCAATATATTCTCTTTTTAAGGTCATTTTAAAATAAAGATAACTATAGCAACAATATAACTAAAAATGAAATAGTGGTTGTAGTCAATTTCTTTTAACAAAAACAATGTGAGAGTATTCATTTTTTTCTGCAGGTTTGTAATTTCACATGCAGAGAACACTCCTTATCACCTAGTCAAATACATTGGCAAGACAATAGATTGTGAGTAGTCCCAAAAGAGAAATAGATGCTTTCATTTAACTAAATGGTCTTGTTTTTATGAATAGTACAGAATACATATAGTATGCATTTATGTAGTACAATGTGTTGGTTTGACTCATATACACCTTGAGTACAGATCAATTAAGCATCACATCAAAAATTGGGTAATATCTTTATACCTCTAGAATTTAAAATTTCCTCTCCTGGACAAATATTTTTTAATATGCAAGGCTAAGAGATAGTCCTACCAAAACAAACTAATAAACAAATAAAAAAAGCATTTGAGTTATACATATATAGGAAACAATGAAAGTTTGCATTTTTAATTCGTACTCATTATGGATAAAATTCAGCAACAGGGATGAGTCCTTCTTCCTCAATCTAGAATAAGCTGAGGCAAAGCGAAGTTGAGGCCAAGGAGTGTTGAATTAAGGATGTCGTTTTAATGCAATTCAATGGAAATTTACTATGCATTTCTTTTATGTATGTTCCTTGGCTACTCACAACAAGCAATAACACGTAAGGAGCTAGCAGCTCCTGGCCTGAAGGAATTTAATGTGATTCATAAGGTGCCTCCATAAATCACCAACGTCACCGAGAGTTTTCATCTAGTGGTGAGTAAGAGAGAATTATGAGAGTCAACAAGCCGAAAAGAACCCGTGGATCTTTGGTTGGCTTTCCTATATTACAGCACCTAATTAAACTTATTTGGGGATTATTTTCCTCTTTATCTCTTAATTCAACCCTTTATCCAACTACTTCCGTCCAATCCCTTTGCAGCCCGATTTAGTGATCTGATATGGAGACTGCTCTCCCAGGCATTAGGTCCTTCCCTTTCTATTCCATGTTTACCATCTCTTCTTACCACCTCCCTCCAGCACTTCTCTTCCCTTGTATTGCTGAGGGTAGAGCCCGTGGTATGGGCTGTATAAGCCGGAACTTTCCAATGAAATGGCTCCATAGCCCCATTTAATTTTTTAAAATATTATTTTGAGATGCAACATTATACCACTTGCCCCTTCTCTTTGGTTGCTCCAAACACTCCCAAATTCATAACCTCTTTTCACTAATGTTGTCATATATATATATATATATATATATATATATATATATCTTTTCTAATACATAAATATATAGAACTACAACCTGCTCACTCTGTTCAAGGCTACCTATGAAGGTTTTCAGTACTCATCATTTGCTTTGCCTGTGGTTTGATGGCTGAAGTCGAGAACTCATGAGGTCATCTTCCCTGTCCTCTTTAGCATGTCTCCTTGTGTCCTCCTTATTAAGGTCACAGTTAAAGAACCATGTTGGTGAGAGTTAATACGCATATTTTTCTGATATTCTTATGAGTCACAGTCTCAAAGAAATGTCCTGTTCCTCTGACTTTTACAATCCTTTGCCACCAATCTCCAGTCTACTTATGCAATGGGCCTTTGGTACAGGAGTTGTGGTATACACGCATCATTTGGGGCTGGTCTCTACATCTCTGTGTTTTGATTGGTGGTATTTTTCAATTATTGTTCATGTTGCAAAGAGGAATTCTACTTTCTGATATGAAGATGAAGATTAAGTGATGGTCACTGCTGTGTCATTGCTTTGCCTTGGTAGGAAGTGTCGTCTTCTCCATTTCTTCCTTACACCCAGAAATATTTCCAGATCTACCCATTGGAGCCAATGTAAGCTTACCAGCTACTCCTGATTGGCAGAATTCTGAAATATATGTAGCGAAATTCCCTGAGGAGCACAACTACCCCACCATGTCTTGCTGCTATCATTAGAAGAATACTGGGAAGCGATACCTGAGAATCTGGTCCCTCCACTCCTGTCTCTTCCATGTCCCAGTTACAGCTTCCTCTGCAGGTGTCAAGTCCTCACATCCTCGCCTCTTGTGGACTTTACTTCTCCTTGCTCTTCCCTGCCTAGCTCCCCTCTTCTCATCCCTGCAGGTTTGAAGATTAGCGCCCTTCCCCAGGAAGCTTCCAGCACTCAAATATCAAATTTTGTAGCATCATTTGTGGTCCTATATTTTCCCTTTATCGCACTTAGCTTCAGGTTCAGGTACAAACCTTTTGATCATGTATTATGTATGTCTTCCACCAAATCAAAAAAAAAAAAAAAACTCATGAGATGATTGCAAGTATACATCACAGGAGAGGTGTTCAGTAAACATGGGGGTCAGTGTGTAAATGAGATTTTATGCTACCATCAACATTAATTAGGACAGACAAATACAGAAAGAATAAAAAGTGTGCATTCAAAAAGCAACTGCCCTTCATTGCGATACACCAGATGTGCCAAATTTTCAGTTGCCTTCTCATTGTACTGGCAACTCTGAGTTCTCAACAAGTCTTACAAAGACTATGCTTAGGCGTAGTAAGGAAAAAAAATTTACACCCTGTTTCAGGTGCCACGCAATGACAATCGCAATTCTATTGTGTTCAATAGATGGCACTTTGCAGCAAACAAACATAAAGGCACTATAACAAAAGTCTATGTGACTTGCCTCAAGGCAAATGAATAGTAATCCTTGACAATCAAATTTAAAATAGCTAAACTCAGTGCTTTTATTCACATATTCTATTCAGATGGTATGTTAAATGCTAGGAATAGTCTTTAAATGCCCTTCATATGCCAAATATTACAAAGATATTTTAAGCAACAAATTATAAATGAAAAAAAATCATATGATTCACATACTCCCCGCAATATAATCCAACCTCAGGCTTTTTAAAAATGCCCTACAAAATATGAAACTGAAAGTTTCAAAGCATTTGAACTTGAGTATTTTATATTATATCATATGTATATACACAAAAAATGTGTATCTGTGTCTCCTACATATACTCAGGTCCATATATGTTGTGTAGATGCACATGTATAATACTTTCAATATGTTGGTTAGATAACAATTATTTCTTCAATTTAGACATATTTGTCTTCATATTAGAAACATTAAGCATTATTAAGATATTTTATATATATTAAATCTATGAAACAACACAAATTAGAAAAACAAAAAGTTTGTAGTTTATTAAATGGTATGAATTTTGCATCAAATATACTCTTTTCCAAAATGTTCTGTTTCTAGTAGTATCGAATCTTAAAACAATATTGATTATTTATAGTATTAATGAAATACCACCCAGTCTCTGTCTGGAATGTGTGAAAGTATAGTGTAAATTTATATTAACAGTATGCAGAACGATATTTCATTTGTAAAACATGTATCTTTACTGTCTTTATTTTTATTGCCCAATATTTGTGAACTCATCAAGCAAAATTACTTTCTTTAGAAGTTCTCACAATTTTGTTCAATTCTACCTTCCTTGAAAACTGAAAGATCTACAGGGGAGTTCTTGAACAAATGGACCAAAAAACAATTGGATGACTTCATCAAAGAATGTCTTAGCTACATTGGGGGAAAATGCTGGGGACCACATGCTGGTACGTCAGCTGTGGTGTTACCTCCTTCACTCCAGTTCTCCAGACTTTGCCTTGTTGGAACTTGCTTAGACTGAGTGTGGCTTCACAAGCTCATACTAGAATATGCTAGGCCTTTCAGTTGATTTAGTTTCCCACAGAAGGAAGCATTTCCCCTTGTGTGACATAATATCTAAAAAAATGTGTTCTCAAGGTCCTATTATAAGTAACTTCCAGTTATACAAGGAGAGCTCAACGTCCTTACCTTTTGTAATTTATTATATTTCACAACTACTTAGAAATTACCTAATAGATATTATTTATGTTACCTATCCAAACTAGAGTGGGAAAACAAGAAAAGCTATTGCAATTATATAATGAAATAGAAATAACGTGACAGGAATTCATTGTGGGAATATATATATATATATATATATATATATATATATATATATATATAGAGAGAGAGAGAGAGAGAGAGAGAGTTTAGTTACATTTTTATCATGCACAGTTCCATCTAATCCAATTTATATGAGGTTGCATCCATATATTTTCGTTAAATAAGTTTGCATGCATATTTTTCTTAAGATAGATATAAATATAGATATAGCTATTTCTCAAACTCCCTGTAGCTATCACAAGGAATTAATACCGAAAGTAGTAAGAAATACTATAACAAGATATGGTATCATGTCACTGGAGAAAGAGAGACTTTGTCCTCCACATTTCTTCTGCATGATCCGTAATTCTATTAAAGATTCACTGTAAGATATTGCATAGCTCAAATCGCTTATACATGCCTATCAGCAAAGCTGTCCTGAATGAGTTTGCAACCCTTTATAAGGATGAGTATTCCTTTATCAGTTCCACTCAATGAGTGACATGATGTTCACATAAGGAAAATGAGCTTTTCTACATAGATTGCTAATACCTTGACTATTTTTCTCAATATGTGTATGTTCTTTTTTACAGAATATGAACACTAAAGACATCAGAATTTAATGTTAGTAGGAAGATGCAGCCAAAGTTGAATGAAAGGGAAAAATCCCAAACTTAAGCTAGTGGTGTATGTCAGTTATTACACGTGTGAATCAAGGCCGTTTATTTTGTATCTAGTATTTCTTTTAAGGTTTTTGTAAGGCTGGGCACCAATCCCATGGCCTTGTGCATACTAGTCGAGGGTATATTCATATGCTACAAGCCCAGTCAGTATCTAATATTTCTAAAATGATAAATGTCTTTCTCATTTGTTTCTATAAATACAAACTTAAAGTGTATGGAACTAGTTCTTGGCAAATCTAATTTCATTGTTAATATGAAACACACACTGGTGTGATGTGCATATTTAAAGTCTTTGGATACACTAGAATGTTTAAATGCTTCCTATGTGGTGGTCTCACAACAAACTGATAATTCCAAATTAATGAACTTGTTTTAACTTGTTTCGTTTCCGTATCACTGGTGCGAGGCCCATTCTTATCCATCATCACCATCATCACTATCACCATCATCACCATCATTATCATCTCTCTCTCCTCCATCTTCCCTTCCTCTCTCCCTCCTCCCTCTCATCCTCCTTTCTTCCCTCTCTCCTACCTCCTCTCTCTTATTTTCTCTCCTACTCCCTGTATCTTCACCCCTTCTTTCTTTTTCCTCTCAGTTCCAATGTTTCCCTTATCTTCTCATATCTAGTGTGGGGTTTTAGTAATAATGGCCTCCATGGATTCATATATTTGAATGCTTGATCTCCAGGTGTTGGAATAGTTTCGTAAGGACTAGGGGTGTGGCCTGGAAGGAAGTACAGCATTGGAAGAGTTGTGTCACTACAGATGGGCTTTATTTCCCTCATAATGGGTTCCTTTCTTCTTCTTGTTCTTGTTTGCTGTTTGCTTGCTTTTGCCATTCATGAGTGAATCTTTCCAAGGAAATCTCTGACAGTCATTTCAGTAATTCTCTTGTCTGATCCAGAACTCAACTACAAACAGTAGTTCATGTTTTAACTGTCCTCTTTAGGTTATCTCCAGAAACAGACCAATGATGCACATGACAGTCTGAACCTTCAATTCTTTCTAAACACGTGACTTAAACTATGTGTCAAATCCAGCTTTCTCTCAAGGCCCTGAACAGCCTTTCAGATTCTCAGTGAACTCTGCAAAGTCTTATTTGTGGTGGTCATTGAGGGCATCAACCTAGTTTAGTCAGCCTAGGATCTACAGATCTCAATCAATGGAATATAATAAGAGTAAACTAAGATCTGCTAAAAGGATGGAAGAAACAGGAAGGTGGTGAGGGAAGCTTCCCACAGTTCTGCCACTTACTTCATTCACTCTAGAACATTTGTCTCTGTTTCGTTTAATGGAAGGACTTAGAGAATATAATCAAATATACAATTCAATTTTACTGACCTATGCATGAGACAAAAATTCATTTTTCTACTTAAATGCATTACAAAAAGCCACATCGAGAGATTCCGAAGCAAGGAGCAGTGGGTGGCTCTGGACAATCATGTAGACCTGAACACAAATCCAGAAGATGCTGACAGGAAAATGAATAGAATCAGAAAGATTGTTGAAGGTTTGATGATCACCAGCCCAGCTTCAAGCACATTTTCACACCTTGCCTCAAATGCATAGGGTAAAGAATGATAAAGAACAACTAATATTCCCTTCAATCCCCTGACTTCTGGCTTCTGTAAGCATGGATACAGACACATAGGCAAACACTCACACACACACACACACACACACACACAAGATACTTTGAAATACCCAAAATAAAATCAAATATGAACATTAGCTCTGTGTAGGTGAAATTTCCTATTGCTTTCTTGCTTGCCAATTTGGATGTATTTGGATGATTTCATCTATACACACTTTCTCTCCAAAAATGCAGAGTTGAATAGTATGGTAGAGAGTAGATTTGACTGTGTCAAAGAGAAATATTCCATTCCGGCTTCATGGAGAAATTCCAATGTAGATCTATTTATACTACATTGATTGTACTGACCACTAGAAGCACCTGGAGACTGGCCTTAAAAGCCACAGAGAGTTGCTGAGGGTTATCGGTCAGTACTACATTATCTCTGTTCTCTCAGTTACCAGCAGTGTTATAAAACAATAACCAAAGTTCAGAGACCACATTGCATGGCATACCTTTCGGATATCTTCAAATGTTTCAAAGCAAGAGAGGCTATTTTACAATTGCCATAGGGTAATACTCTGCCTGGAACTATGCATTTAAGAAAAGGGGACCAGAAGAGAAATAGAATAAAAAGGGACTCTAACCTGGGTAGCTCTTCGGAGGTATTATTTTCCACACATTTGCCATTTTGCAGTTCTCTGTGGAACAAGCTATCAAGTTTTGCACATTCTCTTAAACTGTAGAGCCCCAAAGGGGTCATGTTCATCTACTCAGATCTCATTAATGTGGAAGGCACTAAAAGGATTATGTTCTGGATTCGGCTCAACTAGTTCATCTAATTACAGTTCTCATGCCTATATAGAGGGAGCCCACAATACTTCATGACTTCTCCTTCAATAATAAAAATCTCACACTAGGCAACAACTAGAGTCTGAACTAGCAATAACTGACATGAAAGTTTATTCATCAAAGAACACCTCCCTGCTTCGAAGGATCTTGATAATACCATCCTCAAGAGTCACTAGTGAAATATTTCAAATACTGTTACATTGTTGCTCCTTTGTGCACATTAGTTAATATTATTAGTTAATATTATTCATGGCAAGGGCATGCAGAAACGGTGTGACCATCTCTGCTTTCAGCTGACACATCTCTTTATAAAGGGCCTTTCTCAACACTAACTTGCATACCTAATCTGACAAAACCTGACTCAGGTTCTTTCCGTGGAATACAGATCTAAAAGGGAATTTCCACTGCATTCAAGCCATGTTATCTGATGCAACACTCCAGAAATGGCCACTACCACCCTATGGCTTGTACACTGGGACCTAGCAGCGGACTACTTGCATTTCTCTGTGACTTTTCTATACTTTTCCCCCTGGACCCATTCTCCCTCTACTTGGCTGTCTAGATTTCTGATTGCCTCCCTGAAGAATTAGTTTACATTTATGTACTAAATAAAGCATTGGTTATTACTCTAAGAGGAGTCTTTTCTTTCCTGTCAACATTTTAGTAAGGCATTAGGCATGGTTTCTGGGAGGGAGGGCAGGGGGGTCACAATGTTTTTCTGATGTGGAGGAATAGAATCTCTCCATCACTCTGTTCCTATATCACTAATAAAGATGTTAAGTCAGACCTCACTCAAGGCTGATCTCCAGACATCACTCATCAAACGGTTACATTTTTCCTCTCTGATTGCCCTTGGGTATTACCACCTCTTAACAAGATATTTCACCTGTACTGGGTGAAAAACAGGCTCTAAGAAGCAGCACCAGGGCGTTTTAAATGTTGCTTATTCTCACGGTTAGATGAAAGCAAGGATTATGGGATTGAGAAATGAACAGAATGATTTGAAAAGGTGGCCCACCTCGAAGATAAAAATGATGGGTAAGGGAAACATGTGCAAGGAACACAGAAACTTGGGCTCATGTCTTTCTCTCTTTTAACAGTTGACTAATATCAAGCTGAAAGGTGTCAGGGAAGTCACCAAGTCACATGCCCCGAGTGTTGCTCCCAGGCTTACCAAACCAGAGCAGCTTCGTAGTCAGTTGATTATCAAGAGTATTAATCCTCAGTTTTTATCTGAACCATGCTATATATGCTATGTAATAAAAAAAAATTAAAAGGACATGATGAGAATTGTAAAGGTCTTCTGTAGTTACTTATACCAAACTCTTCCATATTTAAAATATTCACATATAGTATACATACATATATATATATATATATATATATATATATATATATATATATATATCCAAGTAACAACTAGGAAAACCTCAACAAGTCCTTTAAATCCAAGTGTTCCCGGGTAAGTCACACCTGCCACCCGTAACACTCCCTCATTACATGCTTCTCTGAACTCTCCAGAGCATTGTAATTAGTTTCTTTATCAAACAAACTGAATTGCTATTTGGATATTGTGCAGCAGAACTGCCTAAACACCACAGTGGAGAAGAGACTAAGAGCAGGCTTTTCACTTCAGTGTCATGACAAACATTGCCAAGATGCAGGAGACGGGCTAACTGAAAATTTTTATAGTACTTCTGGGAATATTTGGACTGCTTCATTTCATTCGACGGTAGTCACAATTAACAGTTCATAAAACACTAAGCTTTGCAAAAGACTATCACAGGTATTGGACACTTAGCCACTTAGTAGTCAAAAGCGTGGACAAATGTAGGAAATCTCATTTGCAAAATGGTCAAAGTAGTATGAAGACCTTTCTCTCCTGCCTTTCCCCCCCATGAAAAGCAGAAGGTATTAATCACCCCATCTCAATGGCGGCTGACTGAAGCTATTCACTGAGGAGGGCTTTCTTGTTCATGTGGCCCCATGAATAACTCTCAAGGCTTTTATTATGGCTCTGAGTGGACTCTTAACAGCACAGCCACCCTTTAGTGGCTCCCATCCCCTCAGGCACCAGAAGGATTAAGGATAATGGCTGAAAGAAAGCATCACTGGTAAAAACAAAAGTTTTCACAGGAAAAAGAGAAAAGAAGAAATGGGACCAAAGTGGACACATTGGAGACAAGTCATGATTCATGGCCTCTGTTGTGTTCTGCCTCTTTCGCTCACTCAATGCACTCTTTAGTTTTACTGATGGATATGAAGCAAGCAACCCAGTGCACTTCTCCTAGCAACCGATATCAGCCAGGGAAGAAGGCATGTCCTCTGCTCTAAGAGAAAAACACAAGAATTTGGCTTCGTACAAAGCAGACACATGTTCTTTTGCATTTGATCCCAAATTGATTATCAAGAAGGATTCAGCAAATGCTAAATAATTTTGTTTTATGTGGATGTGAACAATTCCACGAACTAAATATCAGCTGGTCTACTTGCTATGTAGCTGGCTTTCAAATGCTAGGCCAGTCAATGGATTCAAAGGCTCAGTTTTGATTTCCCAGTGCACCCTCTTGGTGACCTCTTATAGATCAAAATCTCTACCCTCCCAGGAATATATGTGTTCAGTTATTGGATCATTGCAAAGGCAAAAAAAAAAATATGTATACATTTCTGGAGCAATCCCTGACTATAAACCTTAGAGTTGAATCCTGCCAGCAATAAGCCTATAAAAGCATTTGTCTGGCTTTCTTATTCATGTGCTATGTTCAGTTCCTGGTTAAAAGGATTAAAAAATTCCTACGAAAAGTTGGGCTACCTTCAAATTTATTTTCAACATAAGAAGGCACATTACTGAGGTCAACAACAGCTAGAAATATCCAAAAATTTTAACAGATAACTTTCATGCATGTGATAACCTCACAAAAACACAAGAAGACATCTGAGCTTGGAAAGTTTTCTTCTGAAAATGTGTATTGTCAAATTTTAAAAGCAGGCTAGGCCTTACTTTTATTTCTACTTTATACCCATGTATCTAGACACTCCAAAGGTAAAACTGCTATATTTGCTGTCAAATAAGTGCCCATATGTTATAAATATATTATTTCTGATATTACTGCCATACTTTAAAATTTGACATCAATCAAGTTTTCAAGTCACAATGATGAGAGTGAAACATGAGAGTATACCTTGTTTTAAAGACCCAATGTCACCAAACACAATGACCATGCTTTAGGGAGAAGAGACCAAAGAACCACTTCAATGTTTGGAAGTGTAAGGTCCAGGCACAACCTGAATGTTTTTGTACTGATGTTTTTTCAAACTGAAATTAAGATTGTAAAGAAAAAATATGCAGGCTACACACAATGCCACATTCCTTTACTCTTAGCACTCAGCAGGCAGAAGCAGGCAGATTTTTGTGAGTTTGTGGTTGCACTGAACTATATAGGGGGCTTCACATATTCTTCAGTAGTGAAACCCTGTGTCTAAAATGTCATGATAAAAACAAAATTGCAGCGACAAAGATCATTTTGTTACTGACAAAAGAAATGCTCAATTTTTTTTCAAATTTTATTTTTTATGGGAGGAAAAAACTGTTGATTAGTATTGGATCACCCACGTGGTCTGCCTGGTTTTGATCTTTCCCTCCTCTCTTTGCTTTGACAGACAAGGGCTCCTAACCCAAGTTGGCCCGAATGTCCAGTGTATTGGATAGAGGATAACCTTGAAAGTCTGACAGGCTTCTCTCTGCCTCCTCCACTAATATGTGCCGTCACACCCAGTTCATATTGGAAATCAAACCCAGGACTCTATATATGCTATGTAGGTACTCTACCTAACGGTATCCCCAGTGGTGTTATTGCTTTGTATGAGGTTACATTCTACCCAGACATGCTTATATGCCCAAGCACTCTGGAGGCTGAAGGCAGGAGGATCACCTTGAATTGAAGGCATGTCTGGGCCACATATTTAGACCTAGGCTGATTGAACAAAACCAGGAAGCCATCCCTGTTTCAAAAGAAAAGGAGAAATTCAATTGATATCTTTCTCTTTGGTATTCAGTTTCTCCTACAACCCATTATAAGAATGAGAAAGATAAAAAGGCATTTGGTTAATAAACATACGTATTGTTCAGATATGTGTGAATGTTTAGACACGGAGGCTATTGTGTGCAACTGTGGAACAGTAAAATGTCTTCTCAATTGGACCAACAATGCACATCGCTTTCAGTAACTGCAACACTATTATTTGGCAACACACAAGCATTCCTTTCAAAGTTCTCAAGCCTCAGACAGAAGGCTTGCTGCTAAATTCATCTCAAATTCCCCTTAATTTAGTGTAATTTTGAAAATTACATTCTAATTTTCACACACGTCAACAAATTATTTTAAGCATATTTTACCTTTTGCTAGTACCTGGGAACCTTAACCTCTGACCTTGGCTTTTAAAAATTTACACATTTTAAAAAAAAAAGCAATAATGATATCTCCAATTCCAAAGACCTCCCTTTTCCATGGTGCATATGGACATGTTAATTAGTTCTAGTTCATGCCAGAAGCTTTGGACAAATCCCTTCAATTCCAGGATGTTTATAACTTGGTGGTTGCTGTTTGGATTTAAATGTAGTGTAATGGAATACTTGAGTTATGTCCCATGATCATTAGCTAATTTCTAAAGAGCTTGTGACCAAAAACAAGGGAACGAGATCACACACCAATCCTAGCCACAGACATTTTAAAATGGCTCCTAAAGCCACAATGCTGCACAGGATTCCAGTTCTCAAGGTCAGGAGCTCACACTGCTTTTCTTAGCAGCTCCACTTATTATTTACAAAGGAAGCCTATTGCAAAGCCGGTTATTAATAATGAGAGAAAGGGGAACAAAAACCACAGGCTTGGAGTTTTTGCCCATTTTACACTACATCAATGTATCACTCCATCCAAAACAAAACACAGGCATAGAATACGTGCAGTTTGCTCAACAGAATGCAATTGTTTTACATGGATGGTAAGGATACAAATATTCATATCGTCTAGTCTAAATTTTTTTCTTTAAAACCATTCAGCTATAATGTATTTAACCAAAAGTACATAAAAGAACCTAAGATGAAGGAGGCCTTGGAGGCTGGACAGTCAATGCTTTTCTTTTTTGGTGTGTTTGGTTTTGCTTTTTGTTAGTTTTGTAACTATCTAGACAATTAATAATAGAAAGGATATGTGATTTGGAAAAATAATAGAAACTCACCATTACTCTTGAATATATGTAAAAGCTGTATTTGGAACTAAATAGGTTTGTCTTACACAAACATTTTCTTTACGACACTTATTTAAAAACCAAAAACCGTAGGTAAAATGTTAAAAATATAACTGTAAAATGTAAACCCACATGAAATAAACTACAGTATCATCATCTAATGTTGATTAACAAATGTGGCTGTTTGCAGAAGGCCTTTCTTATTTATCCCTTTCTGTCCTAACAAACACTATTCACTTGGGAATGCTAAATATTCTGTGATCAACATATAATGTAATAGAAAAACATGTCATAGCATGCCTATCACAGTTACATAGGTGTGGTCACAGATGAGTCCATTAAAGCAAAAACAATTTTTTTATCGGCTACCTGAAGACTCATGTTAAGAAAAATCTTATAAAATGTATTGTGAATGTGTGTCCCCAATGACAGCCAAAGCTAATGTTTCATAGCCAAAACGCCTTTCTAGTTATTCCCTTGTTTATACAAGACATAGATTGCAAATTCTGTGTAAATTCTGTATTTTCATCTTATAACTTCTATTCAACCACCAAGTAAAGTTTTCAACATCCGGTTAACTGAAGTGACCTTTCCACTTAGCAGAGATTTAAAGAATATGAAATGCAAAACATTAACAGATAGAATCTAAGAGAGAGAATACTCTAGTATTGATTTAGTACTTCCTTGTATTTCTCAGAGCCCTGTGAGTTTGCTATAAATCAGCACCCTATAAGTATGTGTTGAATCAAATGATAGCCACAGTACTGCCAAGCTAATTCTCTTATAATCAGAAAACACCTAGTCAAAGTCATCTTGGTCTCTAAGATTTGATTTGATTCCCACATGATAGTGTGGAGTCCAACTAATTACATACATTTTCTTGCTTTGGGTCTCCAGGTGTCCAAGAGGAAATGTAATATAATGTAATATATTTTGAAATGATACTTCTTCTTTGATTCTATCCTTCTATGATCTATATTTTATATCTTTAAATCTGCTAAGTACCAAGTTCACTTGTGTTAACTGAATGTGGAAAACTTCACAGGGTAATTGGTGAACATGTAAAAGAACAAAAGTACTGGTATGATTCTAAATTATGTCTACTGGAAATTTACAACATATTATTACAATATGAAATTGTTTCATTTCAAATCTTCATATGGAACCTGCATTGATCATTGAATTACTTCTTTGGAAAAATATATTTAGTTCATATATTACTGGTGAAAACTTTTTTTAAAAAGCTGATATTATAATTGTTCAAAAAGGTTAAATGTAGAGTTATTATATGACCAAGAAATCTTACTCTTGGTTAAATAAAAGCATACTCATGTTCAGAAATTAGCACACATTATACAACCTAAATATCCTTCAAATCTCACTCTATCTCCAATGAGACAGAATATTGAGGAATGAAAGAATGGAGTTCTAATACGAGATCCAATATAGATTGCTTTTGAAAGTATTGTGCTAGATAAAGAAATTAGTCATAAAATACGTGTGTATGTGTGTGTGTGTGTTTGTGTGTGTGTGTGTATGTGTGCAGTTGCGTGGTATCAAACTGATCAAAATTCCTTATCCTGTCTCTTAATTACAGATGTGTACCACTAGATCCACTCCAAAATATATTTAACATCACTAGTTAAGTATAAAAGTAGATAAGCAATTAATTAGAAACAAAATGGAGACAAAATTATTTTCCATATAAGAAGGAGAGCAGTATATAGGGAAGAAGGCAGAGGAGACACATCTAGGGTAAAGTTCATGTTAAAATTACATTGTAGTGAGATTGTCCAACTCTGTACTTTTACCTGACATCACCAAACCTTATGCTTTAAAGGACATTTTAGTAGCATTTGGAAGTTCATCTCTGTAAGACTAATTAGCAAAACTATAGACAGGCCAAAGGTAGAGAGTATGTATTTTTTTTACTTCATTTGAAATTTGTAAATAAATTTCTCAGTTAAGACTTTGGTAAGATATTTTCTTAAATCTAGACTGAGTATCAAGATGTATCAAAAGTTAATGACAAGGAAGGAAAGTACTGTTCTCACAGTCGTCAGGTGATCTACACATACAAACTCTCTATATCTGTCCCACCTTGAAATGTGTGTGTAAATGTCCACACACACATAAAAAATAAAAGTAACTTTAAAAATTACATCAGTCTTTAAAGCAGGTTCTACCTATTATGTCCCCAAACATAGCTCAGTGTAGCATCTATTGTTGATGGGCCCTTGATCAAGTCAACTGTATGTAGGGGAGGATAATGTTCATCTGGGTGACAGATGTTACTTTTTAGCTTCCTTTAATAATCTTATAATTATTACAGAATTCCATATTTGGGGACTAATTTTAGAACATATCTATTTGGACTTCGACTTCCAGATTAAAGAAATCATTCACATTTGTTGGAAACATCGTATAGAAATTGAAATATGTACTTAATAGCCAGAAAACTCTCAATTCTTGAATTGGAGGTCATTCCATAAGTCAGTGTTTCTAGAAAAGGTTGGTCTGTTACAGCATTTCAGAGTGATTTAAAGAACTTCGTTGTCAAAAATACGTTCAACACTCAGAGCTATGTTAAACAATTATAGCAATGTTCATGTGGAAGCAGAGAAAATATGACTGATAACCATTGTAGAAAATACTCTTTGCTCAATACAAAGTAGGTATACTAGAGTAAATGGCCTCAAGTCTGTATCTCTTGCCAAGGAGAAAGCATAACACTGAGTCAGCAGAAATCAAATAACTTCTTTATAACTGCATATTTAATAACATTCTCAGTCAGTTACTATAGACACACAATGCATACACATGCATTCTCTATGTCTCTCAAACACCCCCGCAAATATACACATCACAAATACACACACACCATCATATTTTTAGTATTTCCTGTGTTGGGCCTAGTTATGAAACTCAACATCACAAAAGCACTCTGTAAGCACATTTTCATTTATTCAACAAATATTTGACTATGTACTGTGTGTCCGCCAGTGCTCTGGGCTTAGGAGGAACACTCATAAACCTGACAGTCAAACCTGGCGTATGTGCTTAGAGCAGGTGTCTGATGACAAACAAACCCATGTCTGGCTACACTTATTGACTGCTAGCAAAGCAAGTTAGTGTCTCCTGTTTCTGCATGCCTTTCTAACAGAGGCACTAGCTCCTGGCTTTTTCCAAACTGTCTTCAAAAATGGTTATTAGAAGGAAGATCCTAGGACTTAGAAAATGCATGTGGTCACCTATGAGGTTATAAGGTAAATGTGTTTAGTGTCCCATATGTCGAAGACAGTATCACCACTTAGGGACAGGATTACATAAACTATCTTATTAGCCATTTTGAAATGTTCAGGTTACAAGCTGAGAGCTCTTCACAGTAAGGCTAAGCCACTGACTGTCCATCTTCCTGGTCTCCTTCTCTAGCTAGGTAACAAGAAAACTTGAAATCAACTAGGTACCTGTGGCCTGACTAACAAAGTTCATTACCTGTGACTAGATGACCTCACATGTTTTGACTGGTCTCCTGTAAGTGTAGCATCCTTAATTTTAAGTATAGACATGCTAATAGATTTATCCCTTTATATTTTTTAAAATGTAATCACACATGCACATTCATACCCCTACACAGCCAAACATGCACACACACACACACACACACACACACACACACACACACACATCCTTTTCTAACTAGAGGTGTGTAATATAAAATATATTTTTAAAGACAGACCAAGGTGGCATATAAATCGTACTTCAAAAGACGCATTTTTAGAAAGGTTAACCAACAGCTACAACTGAAACTTCTTAAACATCCCCCAAGGCCTCAAAAGATTGTGCTCTCAGGATCAGGTGGGAACCTCTGGAGTTGGGGTATAAGGTGAGCAGACTGGATGATTTTTTTGTATGATCTTGCAATGGGACTTCAGTGACCTCCCTTTCTTATCCTTTACTTCCTACTCATGTCACCAGCAGGTGTCCTTCCACCTGGAGCTCACAGGAAGTTACTCATTCTTCTATACCCAAACTTCCGGGGCCTACTACTGACAAGGACTGAGACTGCCCAAATGCTAAGCCCCCCAAATGTACATTTTCTCTTATTATCTTGATTATATCAGGAATCTATTATAGTAAATGAAAGGCTTTTTTGGCTTGTTTTTGTTTTCATACATCAACGTTTCCAAACAGATGATATTAAAATGCAACTCCAATATTAATAAATAATTGAGAAACGTTACCAATGCTATGATCTGGCTTAAGGCATTGTCTGTGAAGATCATATGCAAAGGCCCAGAGGCAGCTAAATGACTTTCCCCATGGTTCTACATGTATATTCTAGCTAGATTGTCTGAGTCATTGAAGTCAAGAGGCAGAAGAAGGTCTGTCCTCACAGTCTTGCATATATTGTTCAAGGCTTTGTGGAAGCCTTCAGCAAAGAGCTACAGGAGAACACACCTTTCATTTACACATGTAGGAAAGGTCCTACTGATTAAAGTGTGGAGAACTAGGAAGGGCAAAAGGTAGGGGTGCTTACCTAGCCTCATAGCTTATAGTATGTATTCATAAACCAGAATCAATCATTCTGGAATCTTGGTAAAATTTGACATCCATTAAAAAATAATTTTAGCTCAGAATGTGTTTTAAATTATTCATAAGATGGTGGATGAGAAAATATGATAAAATCAAGCTAAGTTTCAAATGTTCCATGAAGAGCTAGGTAGGTATGAGCCATGAGAACAAGCCAGGATGATTCACTGTTTTGGATCATCAAAAAAATGGGAATAATGAAGCTGTTTACGGAGATGGAAATAACTGCAAAATAAACATGTTCTATCTTGGGCTTAAATTTGCTCTAGTGTCATTAGGTATTCGGCTAAGATGCCACCTAGTCAGAGGGACCTGGCAAGGAGACATGCAGGGGATGGATGCATTATGGGAATCCAACTCTTCTGCGGAATGATTAGGCCATTTTAGAGACATCAGCATACATATGGATGAGATGAAAGATTGTAAGGAGTGGCAGAAATGAAGAAGAGCACAGTAACGGCCGAGGTCTGGGGACTCCAACACTATTTTGAATTATAGATAAGTAGTCGGGGTGTGTACAGTACGTGCCACAGATGATGTTTAATATTCATCTTGACATAGCACCCAACTGAAAGACTCAAAAAAAAAAGGATTTTTGCAAAACTTTCTCCTCAAAAAGAGAATAATCATTCAGTCACTTTTCATTCAATATTTCTTTTGAAGAAATAAATTAAGAGCAATCCATGTACTGATTGAGATTGGCAAGTCTGTACCTGGAGAAACTGGGAGAGAGATGACAATTTTGTTATTTAATGATTGGATTCAGTTTTGTAGGAGAGTACCAGAGAAATGGTGGGGAGGGATGATTGGGGAATAGGCCGGGGGGGGGGGAGGTGAGGACTTATGGGACATATGATGAGGGGGGAACTGGGAAAGGGGAAAGCCTTTGGAATGTAAACAAAGAATATAGAATAAATAATAAAAATGTTATTTTATAAGTTTCTATTTTTGCTTAAAATCAGATCTGGAAATTCTGTTTGTCTAGGTTTGAAAAACAAGCTATACATACCAAGCTTATTTAAAATTATATAGTTTTCTGAAAGAAAAGTGAGGATGTGTAAACCAAAGCTACAGACACCTAAAACAATTAAGTATTAGTTTAACACCCTTAGCTGCCAATCTGACTAATTACAATTACTATTCTATAAATATTACACACAATTTCCCCCTCTTCAAATGTTTCTCTAATTTCTTTTACAATGTCCAAAATAAAAAGAAGAAAAGAAAAATAGAAAGAGGGAGGGAAGAGGAATGGGAAGAAAAATGACAAAGGAAGCAGAAGAAAAATCAGAATAAAAGTAAGGTGCTGGAGAGATGACTCAATGGTTAAAAGCACAGGCTGCTCTTCCAGAAGACTGGAGTTCAATTCCCAGCAATCGCATGGTGGCTCACAACCATCTGTAATGGGATCTGATGCCCTCTTCTGGTGTGTCTGAGGACAGCTACAGTGTATTCATACACATAAAAGACAGACAGGCAGACAAAAAGAAAGAAAGAAAGAAAGAAAAGAAAGAAAGAAAGAAAGAAAGAAAGAAAGAAAGAAAGAAAGAAAGAAAGAAAAAGAAAGAAAGGAGGGAAGGAAGGAAGGAGAAAGAAAAGAAAGAAAGAAAGAAAGAAAGAAAGAAAGAAAAAGAAAGAAAGAAAGGTAAGATAATTCCCTCCTGCATTTTTCTAACATTATTCAGGAACCAAATTGCACATTGGAAGTAAAGTTATCTTTTGTTTCAGGGACATCATATATATATATATATATACATACACATATATATATGTGTATGTGTGTGTATATATGTATGTGTGTATATATGTATATGTATGTGTATATGTGTGTATATATATATATATATATATCACAAGATGTGGGTGTGAGCCTGTCTCCCATTATACACATATCCATGTATATGCTATTTCTTGCCTATCCATATTTTTACTGTCAAAGATGCTATTTTTACAAGCTGGTCAGAAGTAAAATGACAAGAATTGTTGTTCTCTCTCTCTCTCTCTCTCTCTCTCTCTCTCTCTCTGTGTGTGTGTGTGTGTGTGTGTGTGTGTGTTTGCATGATCATGATTTTTTACTTTGTGATTTTTCTAGTTTAAGGTTCTACGTAATCCTTTTGGCTTATGGTCCACATGTTGCGGAGCATCAAAGGTTATCCAAACAAAGCCAATTCAAATGTGATATTACTGCACAGCTTCAAGAACAAATTTCAGGTTACTTATATGCAATTCAAGTTCTTAAATGGGCTACATATGGCTACGATAATGAGCCCATTACTGAAAGGAGCACTTTAGCAAAATGTATAAACCTATATGAGATTATGCGTCTGCTCTGTGCACACACATTATCTTTATCTCCCCAAATACCACATGTGTCATTTTCATGTAGTAATAGGTAAGGAGTAAAGAAGAGAAAACCATTATCACGGTGAAAACACCTTTTAGAAGTATTGTAAAATTATCAAATTGATATATGGGATGGGATTATAATTTAAAATCTTGCAATCATTTAAACTGTATCCCTTTAACTGATTGAAACCACTGTTATTTAAAAGTGAAATCTACTAAACAAAGCCTAAATTCATTATACATTCTATATTACAGGGAGCAAATGCTTGATATAGCTATTTATCTGTTTCAAAAAAAAATCTTTACATCAAACATGTTTTGTTATTTTTTTTAAGTTCATCATCAGTTCTCAACTAACTCGGTATTTATTCTTCATGGCTTGCTATAGGGAAAGATTCTGAAAACTCATAAATAATATTAGCACAAATTTCCTACGAGGAGGCAAAACTCTAACATTTTTTCATGCACCATAAAAATGCACATATAAATAACCCACCGAGCAAATTTTAATGCAAATCTATGTATCATTTGTCACTGAATAAAATTAATTTGTATGTTGAGCACAAGGATAGTCAGTATATCTTTGGAATGGTACAAGCTTCTCTAAATTTGAAATTCATGTGGAAAATAAGCCCACAGCTCTGAGAAGGACAATAAGTAAATAAATATCACAGAATCCAGGATGAGGACAGAGATGAGAGATCCTATACAACAGCCTCCTCATTGGCTATGTGAACACAGGGTTCCAAGCCTTGCAACAGCCTAGATGGCAGTATTGTCCACATCCCAAATTTTCAACCATCCCCATGGAAGAGCTATTACCCTTCTGAAGTACCCAAAGACAAGCCAATGTCAAACGGATGGCTGTGTGCAAATTCAGTTAAGAATGTCTATAACAGCATTGACTCTGTCCCAGCAGATTCTAAACACAAACTAGTTATCCACATATGAAATTCAACATATGTGTCTCTTCAGTCTCTTTCAGTCGTAACTCTTTTACCTGTAGGCATTTTTATTTTTCATTTTGTTAGTATTGAACTCCCATGCAGATGATCCAGACCCAAAAACTGCTTTAATTTATAATGGAAAATCAGAACAAAGGTTCCAGACATGTCTTTAGAGAGGGGAAAAGCAGGAAGGGAATAAAGAAAAAGAGGGGGGAGAAGAGGAGGAAGAAAGGGAGGGAATGAAAGAGAAAGATGGAAAGAGGGAAAGAAGGATAAAACAGATGGGGGTAGTGAGAGGGAAGAAGCAAAGGAGAAAAGGAAGATAGAAATAATGTAACTGCTGCTGGTCTACCACACTGGTTAATTGTATTTGTTTCATATGTATCCAAACATCTTAGCACATTAATTACATTCTGTAACTAATCTTTTCCGATTCCCTCTGTCACTTCTATGAAGCAATTTAATTGTGTTCTCCCCCCCCCAGACTCTGATATTAAAAATGGTGATAATTCTATGTCCAGTATATAATTTTGAAACGCACTGCTATGGGAAAGTCTTAGTACAGCAATCAAACGTATTTGGAATACATAAGCCTTTGTGTTAGGAGGATATTCAGGTAGTGTAAAAGTAAACCTGTGAGAAATGAGATGGTTATGGATATAACGATAGAAATCACCACAATGCCCACTGACGGGACCAAATCCTAAGCGTCTACTACTTTCCAGGGAGAGAGAAACATTGTGCACACAGGCACCGCTCCGGGATCCCTATCACTTGGAGAGGAGCAATGAACTCATGCACTCCACCGCTGAAAACAGCCACTTGGCAATAGGTACACTAATCTTCTGCATTGCCTTGTGTTTATAGCGAGCCTTCCTTTTGAGTCTGCTACTCGGGCTCTGAGTAGCAGCTGCCAGAACCACAGTTGGCTCCTACAGATGGGCAGTAATAGGCAACGTCCCAAGTAATGAATTCAAAGGAAAGTTTATGTAGCAACATGTTACCGTGATGCCTTAAATATTTGGATTAATATGCTTTAGATTCTTTATAAGCATGAGAAATGAAAGCTATTGCCACACTCAGGCGTCTTAGTCCATTCTTCATAAACACTAGTCATTGATATATATATATATATATATATATACACATATACATATATATACATATATACACATACATGTGTATATATGTATATATATATAATATCAATGTCCCTAGAAAGCTAACATCAAATATGTTTTAGTTTCAAAGAAGAAACCCATAGTATATTTACAATTATTACTACTTCTCAGTCTAACAGCTACAAAAAGGATTGGGTAGTGATCTCACAAGAACCTGATATTCAGTGAGGATATCCCAGGAAACTAACTCTGAACAAAAGACAGAAAAAGCCAGAGGTTGAAAACTGTCTGCTTGACAGAGTGGCACAGCCTAGCGGGAGATACCTTACAGCACCTGTTCGGGAGTCTCCATTGTGTTTGCCCACTGGGGACCCAGCTTGCAGCCAGCCCAGAATGGGTACTGCCTCCTTCCTGGAGCCTCGCCCAGTCTCACTTGTGACAGTTTTTGCTCTGTGATCTAAGTCCTTCATTCTGATTTCGCGCTGGGATAGCATTCATTGACACACAGGTGACACACTTTGAACCTCGAGATACCCGGTATCAAATCCTCCTCACTGAACGCACCTTCAAGTATCAGCCACTATGGTTCTTCCATTGAATGCCTAAGTCAAAGTTTAGATACCAGAACAAATACCAAAGAGAGAGTAGCTACACCATTCTGGGTTCTTAGCATTGTTTTCCAGTAGTTACTCTTCTAAGCTGGGAGCCCATCACTTATTGTAAAAACTCCTCAATTAATCAATCACAATAACAATAGGTGAAGATCTCACCTAGAAACAAAAGACATAGTACCTCTGCCAGTGAGGAACTTGTGACCAAAGTGCACTACCAACTACACTGTCATTTTCTTTAGAAGGCACAACAGTCTCAGGAAGAAAGGGGTGTTTTAACTCACCATCAATCCGAATGCAGAGAAATCCAGAGAGCAATAGTAGTGTAAACATCAGAGGATTCATTTTGACATATGAAAAAGGATCCAGATTGTATAAGAAACCAATCCCAGAGAGCAGAAGTACAAAAATAAGTATCAAAAAGAAGAGGTAGGTCCGAAGTTTCGACTTTCCTAGAGACTAATTAAGGTCAAGAAGAGCAAAATGGCCACATTGGAAGCTGTTGGTGAAGAGGTCTGACACGGGACAGGTTGGGTGCCATCCGAATGAACCCAAGGGACTCCAGAGCTGTCGCAGGTCCACAGGCTGGCTTCCTAAATTCCCACAAATTCAGCCCAGCTGGCGGGACTATTCACGTGCGTCTAGCCCTGTTTCCTTAGACTCCATTGCAATCCAAACACAACTTCTTTCTTCAGAAGTCAAGAAGATGATGGGGGGTGGGGGACAAAAAAAAAGACCTAATTCCTAGAAAGTGTTCCACAAACTTGCCCACACGCTGCGGAGCAACCATTGACCTGCCCACCGGGTTTTTCTCTTCCCCTTGGTCTCCTCCGTAGCAGCAACACTTCGCGGAGTTTTGTTTCGTGTTGTCCTGTTCTCACTTAACTTCCATCCTAAGGATGTGTCAAAGCAGCACTTTGTGAGGCGGCCCTCTCCTCCGCAGCCCTGGTCGCCTCCCTCGGAGTCTCTGGTTTCCAAAAGGAAGGAAAGGGGGGAAAAGCAGAACGGCTTGGGTGGAGAATGGGAACTCCTACGTGGTGAGGGAGCAAGGAGGAGGGCGAGGAGAAGAAGCAAGGGAAGAGGGAGGGGCTGAGCCGAGGCCGCGGCCACCCCAGAGGGTCCGCCCCCGGAGAGAACTAGCGTCCAGCTGCTGCGGGCGAGCGAGCGGAGTTAGATCCAGGAGCTCCGGACCTGGGAGCCCTGAGGATGCTAGCGCGTTGTCCAGCTTCCAGGAGCAGTCCTGCCTCCAGCCGCTTTCGGGACAGTCGCTGCTTCTGCGGCGGAGGAGGCTGTGCTGCGACCGCCTCCTACAGCAGCTGCCGGGGGCTGGAAGGACTTGGAGGAGGGAAGGCAAGGAAGCGGGAGAGGAGGGGAGGAAAGAACTGCTCCCAGTATATCCCCCGGGAGGGGTTGGAGGATGGAGGGGTGTACCCGGATCTCCACCTCCACCCGATCACCCTTCCGTGCAGGGGGCGACAGCCCGCACCAGGGTCCGCGGAGCAAGGGTAGCCGGGCAAGCGATGAGTCTTACAGGGGAAGGAAATGAACCAATGTGGAACCGCTGCGGGCTCGCTAGGACTGCGATTAGCCATCAACTCTTTCCCATTCTGGGAGCCTCGTGGGTGTCCCCCTCCCGCCCTCCTCGCGAGGGGTGAGGTGGCCTTCCAGCCTCCCGTTCTTCCCGCGGCCCCGTTTAATGGGCAGGTAATTTTCTCGGTGAGTGATTTCATGGAAGCCCTTCCTAATTATTCATCGCTCCGTCTGCCGGAGCTGCACAAGAGCTTTCTCTACGGAAAAAAAAAAAAAAAAAAAAAAAAAAAAAAAAAAGATGATCTTCCAAGACCCTGGGCATAGCCTCATTACCTGTTAAAAATCACACAGCACACACAACACACACACACACACACACACACACACACACACACACACACACACACACACACACACTTCACCTTTTACCAGAAAGAAGCTGGCCAACAGGGAGGGAGGGCAGGAAAAGGAATGAAGTACCTACTGGAGCAGAAATGTTTTGTGTACATATATCCTATGTGGTTGTAAGTGAACACCACCACCCCTCCACACACAGACACACACACAACCAGCTGTGAGTGTAGGGGAGGGGGTATCCCTAACCTCTTCCGGCTTGTTTTAGCCAAGATCTATGGCTAACTACGGGATCCCCAAGAGAAACTAAGGGGAGGATTGTCATCCGGCTAAGGCTGCTCAGTTGCCTTCTGACCTCTCAACACTCGCTGACCATAATTTCGGACTGACTTTGTGATAAAAGAGTCCTGCAGAAGACTCTGGGAATGGAGGAGGTCGAGGATCAAAAGACTTGGAGGAAGTGGTTTCCTAGAGCCTTCGCTCTTTTTAGGACCTCTAAAAGGAAATTCAGGAAAGCAGCCTCTGATTTAGGAATGCTGATAAGCCAACTAGGCTAACAGGAGCCCGAGCGGAATTTCAACCCAAACATGATAAAGGGGAAATACATTCCAAGCGGGGAAAAACTCCCGAGTACATGCTATTAGGGCTGGAGACAGTTAGGGAAGACCGCTTTAAATCAGATGCCTGCCACTGTCTAAGGTGCCCTGACATGGCCGTTGTGGTCGGACCCACATGTGATCAAAAGCTTTGCCTGGTAGCGCTTTGATGCTTGTTCAGGTGATTATAAAAGCGCCTGACAGGAACTCACGCGGGTCCCTGAGCCAAGCCATCCTCAGCTCGGCGAGTCTTTAGTTCCCCCTACTGGAAAATATTAGGAAAGAAACTCTATTTGAGGACATTTGAGGTGCCTTTTGTTTGGTGGGATGTGTTTTGGTGCCTCCTTTGAACTTAGACCTCCTTTGCTTATAACGAGAAATGGAGTGTTTTCCCTCAAAAAGGCCAACGACAT
This sequence comes from Apodemus agrarius, assembly GCA_964023405.1. NCBI lineage: Eukaryota > Metazoa > Chordata > Mammalia > Rodentia > Muridae > Apodemus > Apodemus agrarius. The sequence goes on along the minus strand of OZ030018.1, from coordinate 24,034,670 downwards.
TTAAGCAAGCAATTAGGAGAGTTCTCTTAGCATTCCAGCAGGCTTGTCGATGATGGCCATAAAACTGTCTTCCAGTCAAAGAGCTGAAGTAAGCCACACTTCTCCTGAAGCATCCAAACTCATTTTTGTAGTTTTGAAGCACAATCTTTCGCCATAAATAAAAAAGAAAGCACATTTTTTTCCTTTACAGCTAAATATTGTACTTCAAAACTGCTAAATTCTTCAAGTATTGACTCCGAATAAGCATCATTTTAAAAAAGAAAAAAGAAAACAATTATTAACAAGTTCATGTGGTGCAATTCAGCACCACCTCAAGACAGGAGTTCTGTGTTTGATAACACTATGAAAAGAGAAAATTGCAAAAATTTCCTGGATTAACGTCTGTTACCTCCCCAGGATACTAGAAAATAGTTAATGATTATTTAGACCATTTGACTTGGACATTGTATTAGGTTTTAAGTACTGAAAAAAAAAATCTGTCTTGTTCTTCTACCCAAGAAACACCTCCTCTAATCTCCAGCAAACTATATTGTTCCTGAGTTCAAAAGTGTTTGCCTTTCCAACAAGCACAAGTTCTATAATGATATTCTGCAAGAGTTAAAAACCAAATAAGCTAATAAGACTTTTTAATTGTAAGGCAGATCTGGGAAAATAGATCTGACACATTCCATTCAGGAGTTTTCTTCTGGCTTCTAGTTTAACTACTTTTCAATTACAAGAGCATTTCTTTAAATAACCTATAAAATTATCCAGGAGTCAGGACAAATGTGTTTGGAGAATCTGAGAGAATGGATGGGAGACAGCCCACCCAACAATTCCTCCTGTCTTCAGGGTAGAAATTGCTGCATTTTATCTCACAGAAATGTATTCATATGTAGAGTAAAAAAAAATGACTTCCACAGAGTTTTATTCAATGATTGTAGCTAATAAATCAGTTTTTGCCAAACATCAGTATTTTATATTCACAACTACCTTATAGAAGTCACAAAACAAGGTCAATGATTATATTGATGCCTTCTTGTATGTAATTGTTTCTACTAAGAAATTTATATCTGGCCAGGCGGTGGTGGCTCACACCTTTAATCCCAGCATTTGGGAGGCAGAGGCAGGCAGATTTCTGAGTTTAAGGCCAGCCTGGTCTACAAACTAAGTTCCGCCAGGGCTATACAGAGAAACCCTGTCTCGAAAAAAAATAAAAAATAAAAAACAAAACAAAACAAAAAGAAAACAAAAAAAAAGAAATTTATATTTGAAGCAAAGTTATTTTGGAGTGTATATGTTCTATTTTTCTAGAAGACAAAGTTGGAATTGACTCATAAAAGAATGCTTTGTCAAGATCTCCTTTTATAATGCAGTGTGCCTCAAGAAAACATTATATATATATATATATATACATATATATGTATATATATATATATATATATATATATATCAATGTTATTTAAAGGAAAATTTAAGGTAATAGCCAGAACTTTCATATTAAATAAGCAACAGTAAGAGGTTCTTAGTCAGAAATTGAATGTAGATGATATTAAGGCCAAGAGAAGTAACATCAACATTTTCTGTAAGATATTAGAGAATCCGTGCTGGAGAGATGATACCTCAGTTGAACTTGATGTGACTTAAGTGAACACCAATTATAAAAGTGGGTTATTTGTTCTAGATATTGTTTCTTCCTTTGTAGGTAAAAGTCTTTAAAACCTGAGCCTTGTGATAGAAACAGGAAAATCCATTTTAGCATAGGAAGAAGGAAAAGAAAAGAAAGGAAAAGAAAAGAAAGAAAAGAAAAGAAGAGAAAAAAGACAAGAAAAGAAAAGAAAAGAAAAGAAAAGAAAAGAAAAGAAGGCAGAAAGAGAGACAGAAGAAAGGAAGGAAGGATGGAATGAAGGAAGGAAGGAAGGAAGGAAGGAAGGAAGGAAGGAAGGAAAAGAAATTGCTTCATTTATCATTAAGGAACCAGTTTTAAAGTCAAGGACTGTGCAGATGGATTTTGTTTTTCCTGTGTAAAATTGCCTTAGCATACAATTTTCCCATACCAAATTTAAACAAAATATATGGGTCATTACCTACAGCAAGACATCGGGCAATTAAAATAATGTGTAAAAACTCCTGACCAGACAAGAATGACTTGTTTGCTTCTGCTTTGGTTTGTTTTACTTTGTTCTTTCTCCAAAAAGGTTCTGAGACAGACAAGTATGAGAAAATATTATTCTTCTGAAATGAATTAGAAATTTCTGATTGCAATTAATTCATTTGGAGATAGTTATTAATAATTATATCAATATATAATAAATCTATTTTATACAAAATATATGCATCTGTGAATGGATAGTATTTTGGTCCATTCCATTGATTTATTTAATGAACCTCACTTCAGCAATCTGAAATATGAGTTGAATGAAATAAAGCAGTATTTTATTTAAAAATAATGCTTCTGCTACATATGTGCCACATATTTTCAGGAAATATGAATTTTCTCTCGCCAGAATTTTAAAAGTTCAAAACTAATTTTGCCTTTGATTGAAGAGTTTAGGGAGCATTCAAAACTTAACGATTTTTGAATAAATGAAATAGTGAAATAGCATAGAATACGGGGGCAGAAATTCTCTTTGCATGAATACTTTAAAAAGAAGAGCAGCACATCAGGAAGATATGACGCTATGGAGGGATAAACCGTGATGTCCAGCAGGCTATGGTGGGATACACAGTGAAGTCCATCACAGCTACACAGGTCCCTGCATTGCTTTTGTAGAGAACGTGTGTGACAACATGCAAAAGGCAGGTGTCTTGTCTGTAAATGCAAATGCCCATGCTACTGCAGCACAGCTCACACCTAAGTCAGCATCAAAGATCCTTTGTTCTCCAGCATTGCTGTCAACATGAGATGGTTGTTCTTCCTACCACATGACAGCAAATACGAAGGTTCTTCTGGAACCTCTTCTCTGTTACTGTGCATCTTCTAAGTTCAAACGAGTTCCTGGCATTGTACCCATATGCAGGCACAATTTTTAATGTGCTCAGATGTGTGTGTGTGTGTGTGTGTGTGTGTGTGTATGTGTGTGTGTGTGTGTGTGTGTAAAATTGTCACAGGAAGTTATGACCCATCGTACATTGCATTAAAAGAAGATCAATGGAGTTAAGTGAAGGAAGGGAGGAACATCACTGGTTAATCAAATTTGTGTTTCTTGAGACCTCTAGGTATATGGCTGCCCTGGACCTGTGACCTGCTACTGCTTAGCATGAGGCTTCTCCAGGGCTTTGAAACGTTCCCAGTTCACCTCATTTTAGAAAGTGTGCTATAACAAAATCATGAAATGGAATTTATTATTATTATTATTATTATTATTATTATTATTATTATCATTATTATTATTATTAGTTTGGAAAGTCCCAAATGAATTGGAAGCCCTGTTTAATCATCTAAAACTCTATTACAGCTCATTGGTGAGACTGGACCTTCATTATGTTGGTACAAGGTTTCACACAATCACCAAAAAGTGAATAAAAACAAAACAAAATAAAAACAAAATAAAACTGAGATGAAGGAATGAACGCTTGTTTCCTTTAGGCTAATGCCTGCTCCAATCTGGACTCGGAATCATCACCTCTTAGATATACATCCTGCAATCCTAAAAGGAAAACTTATTCTGTACCCCCAAACAAAATTTTGATATTTTTTTAAAAAGAACAGAGCTCCAAAGCTTTAAGGAAAACCCATTGCACTCATAGATCCTTGATTTGGATATATCTCTGCTCACTGGTTGCCATTTGGAGGTGTATGATAATGGAGGCTCCCCAATGAGAAAATGATGCATTTCCTCCCTTATAATCATATCACGGCATTTAGACAAGGGTACCTGTGATACAATCAGCTGGTATGATATGGACATCAATACTAACTTCTATCACAGAAGAACCAACTGGTGTGGGAACAAACTCTGGTTTGTTTCCAGTATCCAAAATATCTGATTTCTTCCTCATCCAATGAATTCTGACTTTCTGTGAAATAACAGAAAATCATATTAAAATTACATAATATTCATTGGGTTTTTATTGTTAGATACTTGCTGGAAATTTCAGCAATGTGTTTTGTTTAAATTGCATACGTAGATATGCATTCTCTTCTTTAAGGGGTGAAAGTTCATCACAAAATAATCTCCCAAAGCTTTGCATGATACAGCCTGATGAAAGTAGTGAGAAACAGAGAGCTTGTCCCCGACAAGGAGGAAGATGAGTATAGACAATGAAGGTTGTCCCCTCAACTCCACATACTCCTCACTAGAAGCATTCACACACACACACACACACACACACACACACACACACACAAATGTATGTGCATGTAAGTGTGTATACACACACACTCACACACACTCACATACACACATGCCACAAACAATGTTTCTAAGCAATTTGTACAAATGAATGCATCTCTTTAAAAGAAAAGACTAGGAAGTGATATGTTCTTTGAGTGACTGTGCCTTTTCTATTATGGACTAATATGGACATAAAAGCCAACAACGGTGCACACCTTAAGAATAAATGATATTGAGACTGGAGAGATGGCTCAGTGGTTAAGAGCACTGACTGTTCTTCAGAGATCCTGAGTGCAATCCCCAGCAACCATATGGTGGCTCACAACCATCTGTAATGGGATCGGATGCCCTCTTCTGGTGTGTCTGAAGACAGTAACAGTATACTCATGTAAATAAAATAAATAATTCTTTAAAAAAGAGAAAAGAATAAATGATGTGAATTCAGTCTGTCTTTGATGTGAACTGGATAAGTGTCTGTGCCCCTGTCTTGTTTCCTTTAAAGTTTTCATTGAGTAGCTCCTTATATTCATTATCAATATCAATGAGAGACTGATTATTCAGTATCTCACATGTGCTATGTTGAGCATGTCAATTCGTCTATGCTCTTCAGCAATCTGCCAAACATCTCATGCTATCTCTATCCTGTAATTTCTCATTTTATTTTCTAAAATTACTCATTATGAGTTTTTCCTTCAGCTATCTGACAAACATTAGTGTTTGAGCTGTAATTGATGGAGACAAGGTCAATGAAAATTATGAAGCATAATGAACAATTGAAGGGTTTGTGTTTTACTGTTGTGGTTTTTGAAGTCTGTTTCTACAGCTGGCTTCATTCCAGGTTGTTACTTACATTTTATGTTGTTTCTCTCATCTCTACTATCTACCAAAGGAAGACATTCAAAAGTCATTATATGATAAAGCTCAAGAAACATTTACAGGGCTTCTGATAGTCTATTCTTCAGCCTTTGTTGGGAATCATGACTTTACCATCAGAAAGAGATGAAAAACTATTTTATTTAAAGATTTCCAGATGATGTTTCACAGGGCTCATACATAAGCTATTTACTGATCATTAGGAAACTTTGGTCTAATGTTAATGGGACATTTCCACACTATTGTCTCTGCAAAAAGTGGGGATAACAAATGTGGTCTTGAATGGAGAAACAGCAGAGAAGACCGGATCAAAACTACAGCTTGAAATTAGCTCTGAAAGGCAGAGCTGCATGGTCATCCAGTTCTGCCATTTTAGAGCATGGGCTAACTGTTAAACTGTTAAACCATGCTAACAATGCCAGCTTCACTATAGGGAATAGCATTTAAAGGCTTTGGTAGTTCTGGGTGTCTATATTATTATAATGAATTTGTGTTGAGATGACAATATTATTTGTGACTCAAGAATCATATCTCGTCACCTACAAGAAGCCACTTAATAATCTTCTCAGCCTCACTTTCATTTACTTAAACCATGTGATTGAGTTCTGGTCCAAGGAATAGCAGCTCTTCTCTTTCTATTCAGCCTGTAACAGTCAGTATTTATTGTCATTTTGACAAAATCTAGAATCATCTGGAAGACAAACCTTTGGGCACATTGGTGAGGGGCTTTCTAAAGTGAGATGACTGAGTTGGCAAAACACAGCCAAAGTTTAGGTGGCATCCTTCCATAAGTTCAACTCCCAGACTTGGTAGAAAGCTGAAAACAAGCTGAATGTCTGCATCCATTGACCTTTGCAGTATTACCACCGATGCAAGGGGACCAACATTCTCAAGCTCCTGCCGCTGGGATGCTCTTTTTAACATGGATGTGAAAAGAACTCTTGATCATGCTGCTTTAGCCCAGTATTTTGTTACAACAATGACACAAGTAGGTAAAACACCTTTGGAGATACCTTCTCATCTCATTGTCTCAGGAACTCTGACTTTTCTCTCATTGATTAGATTACCAAATACTACTGAAAATACCAAGCTGTAAGATGGGATAACTTAAGCAAGCATTGGTTGTATATAGCTAATTCAGACCACCTTACATTTTTCCCTAAGACTTTAGACTGCAACAATTAAGTTGCAAGTTAATACTTAAGTTTTAAATATAATGCCATTTGTAATTTTTTATAAAATTCTCAGTATCAATCTATGACATTAATGTTCACTTTGCTTCAGAGGATATTATCATTAACTCTGTAAGTATAAAGTACAACTAATAAAATGTTTGTAGATGAAATTTATTAAGACTCTGAACAAAGACTCTCACCTTGCTTAGGGCAGGTTATTTTGCACCAATGTTTCTTGATATTTAAAAAAAATCTTTTGATCATCAACTCTCTAAGGAACAGTCACATTCGAAATGTCCAGGTCACCTAGAAAAGCATCCTAGATGGTATTTACTATCAGATGGTAGAACTTTGGGAAAGCAAGTGGGTCATGAAGAGAGGCTCCTTGTGATTGGTGTTAGCATTCCTATATAAAAGACTGCAGATAAAAGCCTGCTTAGCCTTTCAGATGAAGACAGTGGAAGAACAGTATATCAGAGACTCAGAAATCTATCACTGATGATACGTTCTTAGACTTCCAAACCAAAAAACAGATTAAAAAATCCGGCATTTGAAAGTCTTCCTATTTGTGGTACTTTGTTCAAAAGCATCCTAAGTAGACATGAAAGAAGTGTTTTTGGAGGTTGCCTTTCAAATCATACTTCCATGTAATTTCCACATCATTTTTCATGTATTCTGCCTATTCATGGACTTAATAGTTGGAGAGAAAGGGGGTGGAGAGGGAGAGGAAAAGGGAGAGGGAGAGGGAGAGGGAGAGGGAGAGGGAGAGGGAGAGGGAGAGGGAGAGGGAGAGGGAGAGGGAGAGGGAGAGGGAGAGAGAGAGAGAGAGAGAGAGAGAGAGAGAGAGAGAGAGAGATGTTTTGGTATCCAAGAGCCATTTCCCTGTCACATACAATGAGATGTGACATATGTGCATTGTGATGATCTAAGCAGCTTGAGATTTCAAGCAAGAAAGTCTAGTCTAGTCTAGTTTGTTTTCTCTGTTATGTCCCAAATGAGGAGCCCTATATACCACCTTTATCCAAGCTCCAAGGCTGGTACAGCACTGACTTTCAACAACTGCAATCTCCAAGGGTGCAAGATTTTCTGTCTGGACACAAATTTTATGCTTTCTTATGTTTCATTGTCAGAGCAAAACATATGATTTCCTTCACCTCCCCATTCACAGGGGACATTTGGGGAGTATCTGTTGTCCTCCATAATATTTCACATATCTACCTTCCACAGACCATTTAGCTTTTGGAAGAAATTATATACATCTGCTGTAGCTGGCTGAGTGACCCGAAATGAACAGCCAACATAGGTTTCTGTATTGGGTTATACAGTGTCTCACCCAAATCATGTTCACTCAGTGATGTTTAAAGATGTAGTTTTCGTATAACATAATCAGTATGAATTCATGGTAGATGCTCATGAGTCCATAAGCTTCTAATCACAAAAAATAGAAATGTTGATGCAGAGAAATCGCAGAGGAGAGCTCATACTATGAAGATGTTTCACAGATTGGCTTTAGGCAGATACAACCTAAAAAAATGCTAGACACCATCAGATACTGACAGAGACCAGGAAACATTCATTTTAGGGAGTTCTCAGAGACCATGGTTCTGTTAAACATTTCCTTGGGACTTTCTAATCTCTTGAAAGAACAAATACCTTTTGTGCAAAGAAACTAATGATTGTCTTTATTTTTTTAACCTTGTGAGAGAAGTAATAGAGCCACAAGTTTATTTAGACAAATTCAGAATTAAAATATAGTTTTTAATTACTGCCCAGGTTGATATATGCTGAATTGGCAGTCTTAAGAAATGCTCATTAGCATTTAGATCTACTCAATAAAAAATATATTATTTGTGCACACAAGCACAGATGGATATATTACAAAGATAATTTAAATAGAAAAATGTTGAATTAAAAATAATAACATTATGAGGCTATGGTATAGTCATGTGGTAGAGTTTGTGGTCAGTATATATAAGGCACTATATAGTCCATATAAAGTCTGGGTTCAGATTCTAGCATAACCCTCAAAATTGCATTCTGATTCTGAAGAATAGGAAACTAAATTAAACTGAGAATAGATACCTTCTTCATAACTTCGTCATTTAGACATTCATAATAATTCAACTAAAAGACTAAAAATGATTATATTAATGTTTATTATTGTGATTGTTGATGGACTCTGATTATGATTTATTTTCTTAAATATTTATAGTTGACTATTTTATATAAATATGTGTGTGAATGTGTATATATGTGTAAAATTGGCAAAATGTGCATGTGATAACCATTGGAGCTAAGAAGAATGTATCTCTTGGAACTGGAGTTCCAGGGATCTGTGAGCCATGGTGTGGATGCTAGCCACCAAACCTGTGCCATGTAGTAGAATGGAAAGCATTCTTAGCCTCCGAGACATCTTTTTCCTTACTTAAAGGCTGAGTGCTGGGAACCCCAACTTTGGTGTTCTGCAGGAGCACTGTGTTCTGTAAACCACTGAGATGCCCCTTAGGCCCTAAAATGGATTATCTATAAATATGTAAATAAATACTGATTTTTCAAGTAATTGAAACTTTCAAATAATCCTATAACATAAAAATAATAGAGAAAATACTAAATAGATATCTAAAGCTTTCTTGTTCATGTTGAAAAGAGAAACAAAAACATTGTCTTGGATGTATTGCTTTTTCTTTTTTTTCTTTTTCTTTTTTCTTTCTTTCTTTTTCTTTTTCTTTTTTTTTCTTTCTTTTCTTTTCTTTTTTTTTAATGCCTGCCTCTTGCAGAATGTGGTAAAGGTTATCACAGCGCCAAATGTACACAGATGCCTATGGCAGTAAAGAGAAGACTTAGGTCGTTTCTTCTGTTGATTTATTTAATACACTTTTAGACAAGAAGGCTTAACTCTCATCTTTTTATAGCCTTCCTGTTTTCAAACATGGATAAGTGTGAGTCAGGCCTCATGTCTTCTTCATCCACACACCAGTTTGTTTTTTCCATATCCTTCTAAGAACAAGAAGAAAAAGTAAATTCTCTCCAGTTGTTGACTATTCGTAAGTAGTCAACATTATGCTACTGGGGCAAATTTTTTTACACATATTCTAGCCAGGAGATGAGCCACGAGCCAGCTAACTATTTAATTGATAGAAAAGAATAAATACACACATGTACACGCACACGCGCGCATGCGCGCACACACACACATCATCATCATCATCATCATCATTATCATCATCATCATCATCAGTTGAGGTGATAGAGAAAGAGATCCTAGAAAGAACACCACCTTATGCAGAGTGGCACTAACTTAATTCTTAGTTTTAGTATAAAGCAGCATTTGCAGGGAAGAGGAAGATCTGCTATAAGCTGTATTTATACTAAGGTATGTACATAATATCCAAAGAACTTGAAAAATTCATAAATTTGATATACTAATGAACAGTACTGGGCACAAAACTAGGTGTCCTCTGCTGTACCAAATCAACGCAATAGGGAAATACTTAGAAAAGGAAGAGAACGATTCTCAATTTTAGAAAAATCACCAAGATAAGGAAGGAAGAAATTGTGGATATTGGATGATTTTTCAAAAGGGAAATGACAGTCCACGAACAGCCACAGGGAAACAGATACAAGGGAAAGCAAAGGGTGTTTGTTCTATGCACCAAGCCAGGAAGGAAAAACAGACGTGAAATGTCAAATGGCTTTGAGAAGTTTTTAAAGGATGTAAAACTGGTGAGAGCTGAAGCGACAAATTTTTATTCATTATGTCATGAACAAGGTTCTGAGAAAAGCAAACGACCAACCGACTGGAGTACAAGACGAAGCAAAGCGCCCAGACCAGAGACTGCCACCAAACCAAGTCCATCTTCACTCCATGGTGTTGACTGAGTGACTTTACTCATTGTCCCCCTCTAAGAGGGGGCTGTGCACAACACTCCCTGCGCTAAGATAAGATTCCTGTTGACACTCTTTGAAGTTCCCCTGGTTGTTTCTCACAACAGGATTGGGAGTGCGGTAAAGCAAACCAAAGAGCGGGAAAACAATAACTGAAGTGGGAGAAAGGAAAAGCGGGACATGCTGGAAGAAGCAGCGGCTTGGTTTCACCAGAACGGATGCTGGCATGTCTTCTTGTGCTCTCACACTTGTCATCCGGACCGCCATCAGAAAGACAGATAAAGGGATTATTCACATTATTCTTTGTCAGACTCACATTATTATTTTTCCATAAAATACCATTGCTGTAGCTGAGAATTAAAATTATGTTTACCGATCGCCAGACATGCTTTTAAATTAGACTTGATGTTGTCTACATGCCTTTTTAGGGCTGATATAATTTAGGGTTTTGTAATCTGGAAGTTCAATAAGAAGCAGCATGATTCTATTTTTCTAGCTAGAAGTCCATTAACTACCCCCAAAGAACTACTGCTTTAATAATGTTTTATACTAAAGATAAAACTCAATATATATTAAATGGAAGCATGGATCTAAGGTAGGAAAAGCTGTGGGTGTCAGAATAGTAGAAAGTAGGGAATTTGCTTGTTATTTTGTTAACTCCACTACAATATTTTCTGATCACTGATATGCACTGGGGCAAAAGATAATTGAGTCCTCTTTCAAGGATACTCCTTGTCTTTCTGGATTTTATCTTATCTCTAAAACTGCAATGTTTGTATAATGGCCTTTGAATCTGTCCGTGAAGACTTTAGCCAAATGTGTTTTGTACAGGTTCAATCTATTTCCAAGTATTTATCTTTGTATTCTATATATAGGTTTTTGTCCATCATTGCTTCTGGCTTCAGATTCTCATAAGAGTATTACTATGAGTGCTATGATATGAAGTACTGTGTGTTTTGATACTCGAGTACTGTTATATGTGGTCTGCCGTTCTTATATTTTGCTCTTTGTTTGTTGTGTGTGAATGATGTGTATACAAATATATTCACATGTGTGGTATGTGTATAAATGCTAACATATATTTCTATGCCCAGACATGCAGAAGGCAAAGGAAGACACAGAATGCCTTCGCTGAACCACCTACTGCATTTTTTCCTTTTATACAGGGTTTTTCCATGAACCTGAAGCTCATGGTTACAAGACAGCTCATGCTTTTCTGTGTTTTATACTTGGTTTGTAGACCTATGTAGCTACATTACTTCTTATGTAAATGCTGGAGATTTGAACTCAATTCCTTACCCATAGGCCCCAATGTGCTTGTTTTAAGGTGACACTAGCCAAGTGTTAACAGCTTCTCTGTCAGGCTAAGTGTTTATACAACAGGTCTTCACTCCCCATAGTAGATTGATGATACTCTTTCTGAAAAATACACCTGTCTCATGATAAAGAGTCATAAAGATCAGGGTATACCCCTAAACACAGATGCAGTATATATAGATTAATAAAAAAATAGATGGAAGAACTCATAAGTCTTCATACAGTTTAGGACTAGTATAGATTTGTGCTGCTATCTGCCACTTTACCAACCATTTTATTTGACTGTGGACTTGATGATGGTGATCATGGGGAAGCTGTTCTTTACACTTGATCAAGAATTGAAATGGGTGGTGACCCTGCAGTCTTTTATGTCCCTATCCTATTGTGGGCCTGCTCCCCTATCAAGTACCACCTACGAAATAGAGTTGTAAACCACCCACGGAAAAGTAGCAGTGATGGGAATGTCTGTCAAGGAATGATGCAGAGATTTACGTGGGCATCTTCAGCAAGTGCTCTAGGGATTGATACTTGTTAATCCCCAGATGGCAAGACTGCAAGCCTTCCCATCATTACCCTACAACCCCATTCTAAACCTGCTTAGTACAAATGATACCACCCAGGAGACTTCTTCTAAGAGACTTGTAAAGATTCCTTGTGGTCATTTGCATTTCAAAAGAAATTCACATAAATCAAGAATCTTTTGTCTGACCTTATGCTATCCCCCTTTTTGTTCTGCACAGAGCAATTTGTCTCTTCTTGGAGAAACTTGTTAGATAGCGTGTTAACTAAATTTCCAAGCACTGCAGGACGTAGTGTTGGTTTTGCCCTGAAAATAAATTCATATTTAAATGAGTTTCACCCAAGAAACTGCAAAATTTCCACAAATTTAATTACTGTTGTAATTGATGAAACATTCTATTACATCTTGTTTGCAAGGTCAGGCAAAGTGGAAATCTTATAAAGAGAGACAAGTTTAGATGAGGGTCAGATCTGATGGCAGACTGACATACTGATTAGGAAACAGATGTCCGAAATAACAAGTAAGTCTCAGGAGGCAAAGAACACCAGTTGACCTCACATGTGAAGCAACAAAAATTGAAAGAGGTAGCTTTTTAGTGCCACCAAAACACTTGTGCTTGCAGTTTATGACTACTTCCTTTAGATGGAACTATGGCACACACTGAAGGGTCACCACAATGTCTCCTAGTGTCACGCTTTTTACAGAAGAAGCACTAAATTAATTTACCTCCAAAGAACAGACCATTGTCCAAAATGAAAAAGAACGGAAAATACCCTCTAACAGGAAAAGAAGGGTAGAAAAAAGATAAAAGTATTGGTTACTGCACTGACGTTTCAACGCTGTCTCTTTGTGGGGGTTGCTGTATCTCAAAACATGTCTTCTCCTTGCAATATGGCGGGAATTCACAAATTCGAAGCAAAACTATAAGTTTGGGAACAAGAGTAAACATAAAACAAAGTTCTCAGGCAGACATATAGGATTCAGGTTTTAGAAACAAGACTTAAATTGATTTTCTCCTTAGTTACGTCATTACTATTTGAAATATGGACCAGGACAAATTAAATGCATCCAGATTCCAGGACAAATTAACTGCACCACAGATAAATTAATTAAATTTATCAGTGTAGAGTTCAAACTTTATCATTTTTCTCAATGCAGTTGATTCTGTCAATTTGTAACTCTGGCTTTTACTTAAAGTTCTTCATTCTCACTAAAGGCTTTATTGTGGCATTATGTATGCTACTATGAAAATTATTAATGGCTGTTTTCAGGATTCTATAGAGTTTTCCCTGCAGTCAGTAACACAACCCACTCCTATTTTAAAAATAAATGGCATAAGGGCATTTATGGACACAGTGTAAATTTATAACAGAATGCACTGATAACATACAGGTAAATGCTATTTCCTCCTTCTTATCATTCCTTTTCATCTGGAGCCTGCAGGCACCTCTATCCTAATTTATCCATAAACTATACAAGAGGTTACTGTGAAATATAGTCACTCTTAAAGTACTGTAAGACACTAGAATGTATTACTTTCTTCTAAATAAGAAGTCAATCTCAGATATTTTCCTTCCAAAGAAGCAGCTAAAATTGCTGATCGTAAGATAGGATGTTGGTTTCTAGAAGTTGGTAAGGAGGGGAAGAAAGCAAGCACAAACAAACATGGGCAGACACACTCAACAGATTCCCTACCCAGGTCTGATACCGCTCAGCTCAATGCTACCCTGGCTTCTTACTTGACTCTAACATTGAAAACACTGCATACATAATATCTAAGGGCTTTCCAACTCTTGTCCTTGACAATCTACCTTACCATACCTGTATTGATTTCCACACGATCCTCCTTAGATCTGTCTGAGTCCATCCTTTGACCTATGGTGAAATGTTAAAGCAAATGCTCTGCCTACTAAAACTCAGAAGTTGGTATGGAAATACCAAACCAATCTCTTAAACAACTATTATAAAGCATCCATAAAACCCAAAGGAAGCAGATGAATTCCAGGCAGAGTTTTCCTGTTGTATCCTACTAGCCAGTAATGTATTTGTCCCAGGTAGACATTGTACACAATAAATCTGAATTTTGAGAATCACAGAAAGCACCATATTAATGCCTTATTTCTCTAACCTGGTTATTCCAGGTATTAAATATTACCTATACCTACTATATGCTGTAGATATTCTTAATTTACAAATATGTACATATAAGACACTTATTGTTCAATTTTATATTACTTATGTAATTGACATAAGGAATATGTTGTACAGTAACCCAACAGGATCACCAAATTGAGACAAATGTATTTTCCATGAGAATTTGATCACTGTAGCAGCTACTAATTTCTTCTCTCTGGTCGTTTCTTCTATTTGAAACAAAATATTTTAGGCCAATTCTAAATTGATAGTGAGGCAATTGGTCTCTTTGAACTTTTTCAGAAAGATGCTGTATCTTTTAATCAGTCTTTCAATCCTTTGAACTCTAAAATTACTAAATCCATTTTAAGTATAAAAGGTCAGTTAAATTAACATAGAACAGTTTACAAATCTCAGTCCATCATAAATATCTTAACATTTGCTGCAACTATTTACAGCCTATTTGATATTTTAAGATGATTTTCATTTTTAACCACTTATTTGGTTTATATTCTAGAACTTTCAGGGAGCAGAATAAAATAATGGTTTCTTTAATTGTTCATATCCAGGCCAATCTCAGGGAACCAGTAATACTCTGAGTGTCCTTATTAGGTTCTGAGAATGGGAACATGGCTATGATAGCCAGCGGAAGGAATGGGGATTATTGCCTAATGGTCATAGAGTTTCAGCTGTCAGTGATGAACAAGGTTCTGGAGTTGGGTAGATGTGAAGACTGTATAACAAGGACAGGTACGGAGTACCATGAAAAACGCACTTTTTAAAAGGATGAACATGGTAGTACTTCTACCATCATCACATCAGGGCAGATTCTCTCCAACTTTTTACAGATGTTTAGACACTAATAAGCCCAAGGAAAGGAAATTAAAGCACTCGTTCTCCGACAGTCAAGAAATAAGCACATTCTTAAATCTATTGCCACTTTCTCAGCACATCACTGTAAATGGCTTCTATTTTTCTCTATCCAACTTTTTCCTAATTAATACTTAAGCATGCTTTTGGTGATTTTATAGTATAAAAGTTTAGACATGATATTTTTGCTTAACTCTTCCCCGTTGTTGGACATTTCGGATACTTCCAGCATTGCTTATACATAGTCTGACACAAACAAGTTAGAGAATAGGATTCCACAAACCATGTTTTGAAACTTCCATTGCTAATTAGCATCGAAGTATTTCCTTAATCAGATTGACTTACTAATTCAAAAGACAGGCACGCAGTTAAAGTTTTAAACATGCATTGTAAAACTGTTTCTGAGCAAAACAAAAAAAAATTTATATTCTCACTAGTTGGGAATATGTGCCTTGCCTTCCTGAAGACTTTTATGTATATGAATTTCCTTACAGATATTAGATAAATTATTCAGCGCTCAGTTTTACTGCTTTGCTTGTGGCCTTGGTTTTATATTTAACCATAAAATCGAGATGCATTTTCCATTTTAGTACAGGATATGATAAATGTCTAAATTATTTTTCCCAAAAATCTACTCAGTGTTCATTTCTTAAATAATTCTTCCTAGTCTTCCTTCACAAAACATCAGAACCCCTTTAATAGTTTTAAGTAGATTGAAAGTCATAATGACTAGAAGCAATTATTGCTACCATGTGTGCTGCAGTAAGCGTTTTTATAACAGGATCTTATTTGAACTTGACGAAGACCCTTTGCAGCTTCCTTGTCAAACCCCCATTACACCGAGTCCACATTATCAAGTCATACGGGTGCAAGGGATAGAGTTTCACTTCAAACCCAAATCTGTCTGGATCTCTAGGTTCCAGAACTTTAACCTCAGAGAGCAGTGCGGTAGCCAACTGGTCTCTTTAGAGTTCTTATGCAGTTTTCAGTTGTGATTTTGAGGGAAATGGTTTCAATTCTCTAACTTATAAAGGCTTGGGAAAGAAAGGGTCACTCAAAATTCATCTGAAGTAAGTGTTCAAATGACACAGAACAATAATTCCTGACTGTGGCTAACCCAATGGGCCATTTCCTCCTTTGGAATCATCCTCTCAAACTCTTCCTCTCTGTTTTCTTGAAGACTCAAAGGCCCATGCCATGTGTCCTGGATTCTAGCCCACACAGAAGCCTTGAGTTTCTTAATACTTAGGATTGAGAGACACATACATCGATTGAATTTTGTATCTCTCTGGAATTCATATGTTGAAATATCATCCCTAAGGTGATGGTATCAATAGGCAAAGCCTCTGAAATTTGATTAGATCTGAGGATAGGGATCTCAGGAGTGAGATTTATAAAGTTTTGTAAAAGACAACCCCATGAGAGTTTCTTTCTTTCTTATGTCTTATGAGAACACAGCTTGTAGCTGCTATCTGTACATGAACTGACGAAGCTGCTGGTATTTTGATTTGGGAGTTTTTAGCTTTCAAAACTCTTGAGTAGTGAGTTCCTATAGTTGGCAATTTATCTAGATTGTGGTATTTTTGAAGTAATCAAGAAAATTGACTATGTTAACTCATTTTAAATTTATAGTACCTTATTTGATTTTCTAGTAAAGGACCATTACTATGAGTGTTGATACTGGTGTGGGTGCAAAAAGATAGGGTGGGAGTGCTAATTTTAAAGCGATGTATTAACTGAACCACAAGAGTCATTAGAGAAATGCAAGTCAAAACAACCTTGAGAGTTCCCCTCACACCAGTCAGAATGGCTAAGATTAAAAACTCAGGAAACATCAGGTGTTGGCGAGGATGTGGAGAAAGAGGAACACTCCTCCACTGCTGGTGGGACTGCAAGCTAGTACAACCACTCTGGAAATCAGTCTGGTGGTTCCTCAGAAAAATGGACATGATACTTCCAGAGGACCCAGCCATACCACTCCTGGGAATATACCTAGAAGATTCCCCAGCATGCAATAAGGATACATGCTCCACTTTGTTTATAGCAGCCTTATTTATAATAGCCAGAAGCTGGAAAGATGTCCCTCAACAGAGGAATAGATACAAAAAATGTGGTATATATACAATGGAGTACTATTCAGCCATTAGAAACAATGAATTCATGAAATTCTTAGACAAATGGATGGAGCTGGAGAACATCATACTAAGTGAGGTAACCCAGTCTCAAAAGAATACCCATGGTATGCACTCACTGATTAGTGGATATTAGCCTAGAATCTTGGAACACCAAAGACACAATCCACATACCAAATGATGTCCGACAAGAAGGAAGGAGTGGACCCTGGATCTGAAAAGGATCAAAGCATCAGTGTAGGGGAATACCAGAACAGGGAAGTGGGAAGGGGTGGATGAGGGAACAGAGGGAGGGAAAAGGGCATGTGGGACCTTTGGGGGGCAGGGAACAAGGAAAAGGGAAATGAAATGTAAATAAAGAATATATCCAATTTAATAAAAAGATCTCTAAACAAACAAACAAAAAACCTCTCAGGCTTGGGAGATCTCTTAGTAGATAAAACAATTTCTGTATGAGTATGGGGGAACTAAGTTGGATCGCCAGAACCAATACAAATAAATAAATAAACAAATAAATAAATAAATAAATAAATAAATAAAAGCTTGGAATTACAAGTCTGTGTAGTCGGAAAAAATACACCAGTCTGTATAGTTGGAAAAAAATGCAGAGCAGATTTAATGGAAAAGTAAGGTAAAAAGAAATAGAAGAAATGCCCCACATCCTTCCCTCAGTTCTGCATGTATTCATATGCACATAATAACCCTGAACCAACCTGAAAAACAACACGTATGCATGAACTTCTGCACTGAATGACTGAGTTACTGATAAGACAATTAGACATCATTTGTGAATTGGTAAGACCTTGTAAAATTTAATCTCCCTTGTCAAATAGACCATATTAAGTTTTTCTACATGAAAGCAATATTTGAGTTATTAGACTTTAAATATTTACTTAACATAAAAGCTGAAAACAAAACATAATGCTAGAATATGCTACCTTATTGGTAAAGCTCATGAGAATAAGAAAGCTATTGTTAAAGGGTTGTTGAAAACAGCAGGTAATTCATAATAAATTTACAAAGATTGTGGTTTCTTGTCTAATTGATGCAACTCACTTTCCTCTCTCCCCACTGTGTAAGTAAATGTTTTATATGGAACTAAGGTGAAATTTTCTACAAGATGAAATATAATATCAAAGTAGAAATTTTCTCAGTTTTGTTTCAACGTCAGCAACTCTTGCCTATGCTTCTTGAAGCGGTTCTGTGAAATCATTGTGAAGGAAGAGCAGACCCGATCTCTTTCTGATATGATCTAATTTCTTAGGCCCTGAGAGCTATTTGCTGCTATCTCTGATGGGGTCAAATCATCTCTTCATAAATCAGGGTTATTTCTCCCATCTATTTGCTTTATCCTCTTTTCACGGTGAGGTTTTGTGTTGAGGTTGTTTTGTTTTGATCTCATTTCCCTTGAATTTAGAAGATGGAGGGTCATGGACTCAGAGGCTGATTATTTTTCCACTTCACAGTTTCTGAAATTAAATACAAAATCCAAGGCAAAACAAGCACATCCCAGCAGCCTTCCTCTCTGCTTTCTGGGCTTATAGTATTTTATTCTGCTTAAAAGCTTTGTACAAGATGCAGATTTCCTGACTTGATAAAAAATACGTATTGATATCGCTGTACTGTGCTTGTGACATGTAGCAGATTAATTAAGGCTGACATCTGATATTCTGAAGGTTCAGAGGTGACTGATAAGTCTCCCCAAACCACATAGCTGATAGAAGGTCACAAGTCTAGTAAGAATTATAATATATGAAGCTTACTTCAGAAAGATATAGAGAGTGATGTGTATGCTTGCAGATTTTGTGTACACATGAAGGTTCTGCTGTGATCTACATCACTTTCTACTCTATTCATGTTATCTGAGCACTTAGGAGAGCATGATGTCAAAGGAAAGCATAGGCATACTGAGCGGTACGACCAGGCTCCCACCACAAGGCTCCTGGCTCTAAGGAGTGGGAAAGCTCTTCTCGGAAAACTACAGGTTTTCTCACATACATGTAAATGCAATGACAGCAAGGATGAGAAGCTGAATTAGGTGAAAGCACATGAAACTCCATCTATAGAATAAAACATTCAGATACAGCTTTGATTTTGATGCAGAGAAAAACAATAATGAAATTTGTACCATCTACAGTCAGTAGCGAACATTTGTCCATCTTTATTATAAAGTCCACCTATCGATGCATGTATTTGACTCACTGTAGCAGGATCACAGGAAGAAAGCAAACAAAGGTAGAATCAGATAACACGTTATGGCAGAAGACAACCTATGAGCACCTTCACAGTAAAAAGGCCAAGCAGAACACAGAGAATTAATGAGTTCAAAGGTGGCTGAGATAGGTAAACGCAGTAGGTTTCAGTTCTCTATCTACCAAGTGAAGGCTGCAGACAGCTTCTCACTCTGAAGCAGCTGTGAGTCCCCAGAAAGTTAGAAGGAAAAAGATCCCAGAAGGCCTAGCTTAAATAACCCCTTCTTGCCATCACAGCAGATGCATTTTTAATTATTTTAAAATATTCTTAATTTGTATGTATATTTTTCCAGTATGTATGTGGGCTCTATGTGGATAGAGCTCAGAAGGGGGTTTGGAGTCTCCTGGAAATGAAGTTACCTGTGAGCCATTATGTGGATGCTAGGAATCAAACCCCAGAGTCTAAAAGGGCTGCCAGTCCTCTCAGCAGCTCCATTTTCCTGCATTTTTAAAGCATTTGCACATAGTAGGATTCTGATCAGGAAATAACCTACTGTTTAAGAAGTTTAGAAATAATAGGCTTTAAAGGTTAGTCCTTTTTTAATTCTAAAATTCATTGAGTTTTATGATCCTATCCAATACCACCCCTGTTAAATGCCATCCTGGAATACAATTTCCTAAAAACTGCATTAAGCAGGAATTGTTGCTCACCAAATACTTCTTGGCTTTTGTTGATGTTGTAGTAGTAGTAGTTGTGTTGTGGTTTGTGTGACCTTTGTGAGGTATCGAAAAGAGGGCATTCTCTTTAAACATCAAAGAGAGGGGACAGATATCGTCACTAAAGCCACATTAAATATCTGAACCTTCTGTAAACCCAGTCCGTGTTCACAAAGGGCTTTTCAGTACAGATTGGTCACACTCTTTAGAACTGAGAGCACCAATAAGAGCCTTAAATGATATTAATCATGTTTAAAGAAAAGAGAGTTTGCTTTAGTAAAACATTAGCCAACGCTTGTTAAATTGATTCTGGCCATCTTGGTTAATTGAATTTAAACATTATTTCCTCTGAGCTTTTATGATGGACTGGATGGAAAGGAAATGGTATGATTTGTCCTGGAACACCGGCTAGCAATGATAGATTCCCTTTCTTTTTCTTAAATGAATAATTTCAAAGACAATTTTCGTAAGTCGAGCTCCTAATATGCAGGGACAAAGATATTATTGAGAAAGAAAACAGCAATTTTCAAATGTGAATTTACGTGAATTCGTGAGTATGAAGACGATCTATAATGATCACATAATCAACCATGACAGAACAACAGTAACAAACAAAACAAGTACAGTCATCATTATTCTGGAAAACCCTAAGGCAGCAGGAGTACTGGCGTTGAATTACCTTCTTGACCATTAGCCTGACTTTCTTTATCTTCCTCTTTCTATAAATGATCACCATAAAACCATCGCTGATTTGCTTGCCGCTGACAATAGAGGGACACTTAGGTGGTCTTTTGACCACCCCAGACCTCAGTTGCCCCCTTGTTCCCTCCATTAGCAAAATCAAGTCTTTTCAGATACAGCAGCTCCTGTCTGACTTCAAGAGTCAACTTTCTAAATTAAATAGTAATATATGCATGCTGGTGAGGCTTCAAACTCAATGACCCCTTCCGGGGCTTTTGTACCTTAGAAAGGAATGGCCTGCGGAAACCACTGAGTCCAGTAGCACAGTGATAGGGTGGCCCCATTCAGATGTCAACAGAATATGAGTTCAGCTTGTGAATATGGAGTCTTGGGGTTCACATTGTGAGTAAGGGTCAGAATCTAATTCAGCCAGCTCTCTCCGAGGAATGTCTAAATTGTACTGCCTGCCATAGGGAACAGTTACATCACAATCTTCCAACAGAAAACTCACCTGCATTTTCTGGGTAGGCAGTGGGATATCATGGAAAGTAGCAACCCATCTGGCAGTAGTATGGTAGTGTAAAGTGGAAGGGAGGGTCAATTAGCATCCATTAAAAGCTCAGCGTTTTGTGCTAAAAGTTCATGGTCTGTTAAACTAGATGTTTATACTCACTAAAAGTCATTTCCCACAACTTTAATTATCCTGAATATATTTGGGGCAGATATCTCTAAAGGACATTAACCATGGAGGAACACACGCTCAACCAAATCCTACATCTAGGTACCTGATAAAACAAAATGTTCTAGGTCGCTTGAAATCCATTTGAAAAGCTGCCAACTTACAAACACAATTTCTGATACTTCTATTACACCCTCTAAAGTAGTGTGTACTCGGAGTGCAACAGAGTTATTGACCAAGACTAATCCTGTTGTGACCACAGGATCTTTGGAACAAAAGATAGAGGTGACACCTAGAGATAGAAACTTCATTGCTTCAATAATAATGAAGCAATAATTTATTTGTCTAGTGCATTTCTTCTTAAATAATCTATTGCTTGACTATGTCCAGAGTCTATAGGCATTAGAATTGGGGTAATCTATTCTTGAAATATTAGAAATTATTATTTTATTTCCATCTAATATTTATATTCAAATGTATGAGTTTTAAAGTAGTTTTACACCACTGTGGATATTTGTCTTTTTAGCTTCGTGACTATATCCAAACAGTTGCCTTTCTCCAATCATCCTGCCTCTCCAACAACAAGCTTTTGTCAATGAGAAAATATAATTTAGTTAATAGGAATTACCCCCACAGCCAATTTCTCAGAAACACATCTATCCTATAAATTAATATACATGTATAATTTAATTTATTTCATCATTATTTCTCTACTCTGTCTTAAAAATGCTTCGATTCTTATTAGATTAAGGATGTGATGTTTAGTGATTACAAATTACACTAAGACATTAATGTTAGCTGACACTTAAAGATAAAAGGATTTTATAGAATTTTATATTTCTTCTTCCCAATGAACATTATTCTTAGACAACTGCATCTCTAATTGTACTTCAAGACTCAATATCAAGGTAAAATCTCTTCCCAGTCAAAGAAATTGGGGGATGCTATTGAAGAAAATGAAATACTAAAAATAGAATGAGTGGAAAATATGAAAATACCTAAGTGACTTAACAAGAAATATTACCTTTAAGGATAGAATCTATTCTATTGGAATATGGAACTGAAAAAAAAAAAGTCAGAGAGTGTCTTGTACAGAACAACTGACTACCAGGGTGATTCAGGGTGTGGTGGGGATGAACACTGACTACAGGGCATTTGTTGCAAAACTTCTGGCCTACATCTGAAAACCTTCTAGGTTTCTCCTGACAGAGGAGCTTAATCTGTACCCCAGACTGGCTTCAAACTCGCAGTCATCTTGCTGCTTCGACATGTGGTTCTGGGATGAAAAGCTTGGGCCATCACCCCGACAAGCAACCAAATTTGAGAAGGATTGATTTACAAGATCCATTTATTTTTTCAATAAGACTTTCTCATTCAGTAGTTCTTCCATTTCTCCATTCACCCATATAATAAATATCCTATTATTAGATGATTCTTAATTCTACAAGAAAGTATCAATGCGGTTTCCTGGAAATGGAATTCACATAGTATTCAAATAGGTGCGATGATGCCACAAAATCATCTATCTTTTCTTTGCTAACATGAACTTTAATCATATTTTTTTTTCAAATAGGACACTACCTGTGTTTCTAAAATGCTGATGGAAAAGAAAACTAGCATGAGCTGTAAGTTCCTAAAGACCAACTTACAGACTTCTATTCTGTGACACCTTATTGCTCTGGGGTCATAGCACTTGGACCCATAATTTTAGGGTATGCAGTGTTGAACCTTGTCATACAAAGAGCCACAGTACTTACTTATAAGGTATCTGAATAAGCTTACTATATGCGCTTCTATCTGTATATATTAAAATACGCATAGCTATTCTAGAACTACATTTCCCTCATACATGTTTGTATATGTAGCTCTGTGTTGTATATCATATTAGAGAGTGTATTTCAAAGAAATCTCACAGATGCATTCATTTTAAGATTCATTTTTGTGTCATAGCAAGGGATGCTGTGCACATAGGTCTATTTTCCAGGATCCATGCAGACCAGAGTGTCTGCAGACAAACTTTGAGGAGAAAGAATGCACCTAATATAAGAAAAAAAGTCTTTTGACCATCAATGATTTTACAGACACACACACACACACACACACACAGACACACACACACACACACACACACACACAAACACACACACACACACACACAAACACACACACACACACACACACACACACACACACACACAGCCTACAAGGTGATTTGCATGTAAACTTAAATACTCTTTGAGCAAGAGATAGTCAACAAGTAATTCATGATACTAAAACTGAAAACCAGAGTACAAACCCTGGAAATCTCATGCTAAAAGAGAAATGACTTCCATGCTAGTTGCCCTCTGATTTCCACGCACACGTGTACTGTGAGAATACACACACACACACACACACACACACACATATACGTATATATATATATATATATATATATATATATATATATACATATGATTTTTTTGTTAGTCACATATTTTCCTAGTATATACATCTTAAGCATTAAATTTAAAATGGCATTCACACTGTCGTAAGGATTAAATTCTTATTATAATCAGAAGGAAAGACAGAGAGAGACAGACAGGACACAAACACACACACACACACACACAGAGAGAGAGAGAGAGAGAGAGAGAGAGAGAGAGAGAGAGAGAGAGAGAGAATGAAGTGTTTGTTTTATGAAGACCATAAAAAGGAGGGAAGTCAGGGAGGAATTGGGATGGGGCGGGGTTTGCTGTTGTAAAGCTAGACGCTCTTAAGAGAAGCCTCTACAATAATCAAATACCTGAGAAGATACATCCACTCTGAAGATGGCACCGCAGGAGGAAGGAACAACATGCCCATCGGGAATGGTGCTAACAAGGAGGAAACAAATTGCTAAGAAGTCAGGGAGTCAGTGGTGTCTTGTCGGAAAAGATGCTGGATTGATCTTTTGGAAGCTCTGGATCCTTATTGGGAGATGCTCTTTACTTGTGAAAGCAGAGAACTCTTTGAAAGGTATTCAGTAAGGAGAGTGGTGATTTAATCTCATGTTTCTGCTTTGTGTGTTCTGATTTTGATTTTTAGGAACTCTGTCCACTTTTCCTTCAACAGCAGAAACAGAAAGCCCTTTGAAAAACACAGAATAGGGGATACAGAGACAGCCCACAGGAAAAGAGCTTATCTTTCTTTAACAGAGGACCAGGAGTCAGTTCCCAACATCCAGGTAGTACAGCTCACAAGTGCCTGTGATTCCAGTCCTGGGAATGGACTCACTGCCTCTGACCCCGACAGATGCCTGCATACCATGCCTCTCCCACAACACGCAAACGATATGTGCCCACAATTACATCAAAAAAGCAAAGCTGAGGTATGAGTTCAAGATGAATTTCATAGTGATGGGTGTAGTAGTGGGCAGAGTGAATAGGGTCAGGTTTACCAGCATTGCCTTATGAGTAGTTCAATTGAATTGAAACTAATCTAATATGAATTTCAAAGGCTTAAGTCCCTTGTTTCCAAACTTAACCAACTATATGTTAAACACAAAATCACATTAGAACACTGATATTATAAGTAAAGTTTTTGATTGCAGGTTTTTTTTTTTTTTTTTTTTTTTTTGGAGACAGGGTTTCTCTGTGTAGTCCTGGCTATCCTGGAACTCACTCTGTAGACCAGGCTGGCCTTGAACTCAGAAATCCACCTGCCTCTGCCTCCCAAGTGCTGGGATTGCAGGCATGCACCACCACACCCAGCATTTGATTGCAGATTTATAAGCACATTATGAAAATTAAGAATCTCATTCACAAACATTAATGTTGAATATAACTAAAAACCAAGGTTTAAGTTACTTCAAGAGCAATACTTTGAAATTAGTAATTGTTTAGTAAGACTAAAACTAAAACCATGCAAATTATAAAATAAGCCCATAAGACACATTGTTTTTTATTTTAAACTTCATGTGGTGAACCACATTCAAAATTATAAGGTCTAACTGTGATCAAATATTTTTAATATCACAATGTACTCACATCATTTATGAAGTAGCTTAACAATTGCAATTCTTACAGAGAAAAAGAAAGAGCTCTCAAGGATGGAAATGCTGGACATAGAGCTATTGTTCAAATGTTAAGATTACCTATTAATATTGCAGGATTCCTGACATAGAGTGGGTGGATCACAAGCACCTATAACTCCATATCTGAGGGCCTCAAATCCCTTATGGTCTCTGAAGGCACCTGTGCTCACATGAACAGGCATATACACAGATATACACATATATTCACTCTTTAAAAATAATTATTAATTTTATAATATATATAGTGCAGAGGACTCATATAGAGGAGAGAACTACCTGATCTGGCCTCAGTGAGAGAACATTCACCTTACCCTCTAGAGACTTGAGGTCCCAGGAGAGGGGAGGCCTGTTGGGGTGGGGACATCTCTTGAAGACAGGGGAGAGGAGGAATTGTATGTTGTAGGACGGTGGAACGGGAAGGAGATAACAACTAAACTGTAAAAAAAATAGATTAAAGAAAATTTAAAAAAAATAATAAATATTAAAAAATAAAATAAAAATGGAAACACTGTATTAGATTATTATTTTAATAAAACAGCCTAAAATTGTATGTTTCTTGTTGAAATTTTATGGAAACTTCAAATGTATTATTCTGATTAACAGTGATTTACTCAATGGAAGATCAACTGTCTTCCTCATTTTTCCCATAATTAAGTAAAACACTGGGAGCTTGATTAAAAAATATTCCCAGATTGGAGTTATTGGTCAGGTTTATCCTTAATGAAATAACAATAACTGCTAGTTATTATGTAATATTTTAAATCAATTATTAGATCAGTTTAATTCATCCAATCCCTTTTTAAGTGTTAATTGATCTCGAGTGGAAAATGGGGAAACTGACTACAAGATAAATGTCCTATAATACCACAACCACTAATACTTTTGGTAGGCTGTTTGCCATAACTTTGTAATGAGTTGATGTGAAGAATGAAGGGAAAAAAACTAAAAGAACAGTAGTTGATATAACTACTCATTGAATATTTATCGTTTGATTATTTGTGTCACACATCATCCTGCACGTTGGAAATACTGTTGAAACCAAAATGAAAACATCTTGAATGTCTGCAGCTTCCCTGTTAAGCCCCGCCCAGGGTCCCTCCAGTATCCTTGCTATACTTTCATTCTGGATGATGTCATGCAAACCTGAAACAAGGCTCTCCAGTGCATAATTCAAGAGATGCTTTGTAGTTCCATATGTCTAGTTCAGATGTGTCTGCCCTGTACCTCTAGACAACCTCCATGCTGTCTCCAGGCAGGACACACTGACTCCTCCGTTACAAAAGACCTACAGTCTCAAGCAAAGATATTCTTCTATACTAATGTGTCTCAAGCAATAGGCTCATTCTTCTTCCAATCACAAAGAAGAAGAACTTCGAGCAGCCTTGATATATTTCTCCCTCATCTTATCTATAATTGGGCACAGCCTGTGAACATGTTGCTATTTTATCTATGATCCCATTGGAGTAGTACAATGGGAGCACTCATGCCTGAACGCCAGCAATGATGTCATGTAGAAAAATAAAAGTTTATAAAGGCACACTTGCTCTCAACTGAAAACGCCCCTCTCCAGTAACTTAACTCCTCTCTGCAGTAACAGTTAAAGTCCCAGGTTTGTTGTAGCTGTTTGATAATATACATTATAAGAAGATCATTCTTAACGTATTCGAGTTTGGGCTTGTTCAGTATAGATTACAAGGTCAAAAAAACAAAAAACAAAAAACAAAAAACTAAAAAACTTCCTTTCCCCACCCAGGGTTAACTTGTTTAATTTCTGAAAAATGTATATACATACATATATATATATATATATATATATATATATATAGTATGTGATTAATATATCAGTCACTTGTACTTCAGGCTTCTGAAGATATCTAAAAGTTCCTGGTGATGATAGGAAGTTATGTGCTCTAATTTTAAGTTCTAAATTTAGTATAGACCATATATTCTGATCATCTTGTCTGACTAATTAGATTGAAATGTACAGTACAGAATTCCAATTAAAAGAATTTTTTTGCACGATTCCTTAACTAGTAGACATTATCATTCTAATGTAATTAGTTAGGGTTTTAGGTTTCATGTCTACCGGAACAGAAAATAATAACAAGCACTCCAAGTACTCTCCAAGTTCAAGGATCTAGTCTCTTATGGGAATAGAGCTTATTCAAATATGTTCAAAGATGTAGAAAAATACACTTTAGGCTAATCTGTAAAAGAGAAACTGGGGTCAAATTTCAAACAAAAATTATAGAACTGAACAAATTGTTAATTATGCGTAGCATGACATATTATGCAACCACTTTAATATGAAGTTGATTTAAATATCAACCCTAGGGTTGTGTCTGGACTCCACCCCAGAGTCACCTGGCTACACCCACGTTTGCCCCACCCCACAGTTAGCAGGCAACAGCTGGGTAGCCTGGACCACCATGACAAGGGCTACGCGGACCCTCCTCGCTCTCTTGCCTGTGCTCTCTTGTCCCCCTTTCTTCTCTTACTCTCTCCCTTGTCTTTGCCCCCCTGTTCCCCCTCTCTCCCCATTCTCTTTCCATGTGGCCATGGCCAGCTCTCACCTCTCTAGCTCTTCTTTCTCTCTTCACTTTTCTATATCTTTCCTTTTCCCCCACTTTTCTATAATAAAGCTTTAAAATCATGGGCTGTCTCCGCTTACCTAACCCTCCATGTTGGAGCAATGGAACAGGTCTCTCAGCTTCTCCAGTTGTCAGTCCGACCGGACAAAGGACTCTCCCGCCCAGCCAGGCTTCCTTCACAGGTAACAGGCCCACATCAGAATGACCCACACTTACAGCTTTAGAAAGAAAGGAAATAAACTTTGTGTGTGCTTTTGTGTGTGTGTGTGTGTGTGTGTGTGTGTGCACACGCGCGTGCGCGCGTGTGCTAGATGTATGTGTGGGTTTGGAATGTGTATGTATGTGCATCTCTGTGTGTTAATACATAGAAGACAGAATGAAGATGTGTCACCTTATAGATGGTAAAATTAATAATAAATATGATTGAAAGAATGTATAAGTATAAAGATAAATGTTCATATTTTTAGTATCTTATATGATACATATTTTATATTTTAAAAAGAATATATGAAGGTGATACATAAAATGCATATACCTTCAAACTTATGATATAACAATAATATATTATAGCATATATAATCATATATGCTATAACATATACAGTGATTTTTATTCTCAATAGTCATAAAGTGAAATCTTTGAACACAGGCTTTCATCAGGGGCATCCCTCCTTACATAGCCATTTCAAGTATCAGTGATCAGATACGTTGTCTGTTCCCCCTGCTTCTGTGGGGTATTGGGTATATACTCTGTCAACTTCAAAATTTTCAGTATTGATTTAGGAAAATTGGGCTTCTGTTTTTGAACCCTGGATTAGTTTGCTTATCTTTCTTGGTACTGTAGTTAGAAAGTCAATCCATTTAAGTTGTAAAATTTCTTCTGATATTTAGCTTAAATTCCAAAAGTTTTCTTCTTAATTATTAAATAAGGTATGTTAGTTTAAAAGGGAGAAAAGATAATAAATGCCACAGAGTGCCAACTAATGCCACTTGTCAACTCATTTGGTGACATAGTTTTAAAATTTAAGTTTCATTTTGGCTTGTCATTACATGTTTTATAATATTACTTTAAAACTTTTTACTTATCTGTTATATTTTTTTTTATTTCTTGTGCCTTAAAAGTCATTTCTTTACATCCCATTATTTCTCCCACTACAGCAGTGATAATAAATATTTCAAGGGTGCTTTATTGTTTGTAAAGTTCATTCCTACACATTTTCCCCTTTGGAATACTTTTACCAGGACTATCCAAAAACTATTACATTATGTATCTTCAAATAAAGAAAACAAAAAAATGGGTCACTAAGAAGTAAAAAGGGTATGTACCTAATTATCATAAATACAAAAATATCATCATTTTAATTGAAACCATTTTTGTTCACTTTTTCCCTCTAATAATACTTAGGGTGTTTTACGTGGTCTTCATGTTCTCATTAGTACAGCTTTCCCCATCGTTTTTGCCTCCTTCTGTTCCTCTTTTCTTTCTTCTTTCTTTGACAGGCTTGTGCTCTGGAGGCCAGGATGGCTCACAACTTGTTATCCATCTCATCTCAAGCAAGCCTCAAACTCATGAACCTCCTTACTCTGCCAGGAGACATGGATGCTAATGTGTTGCCTGCGACCCAGTAAATGAAAGACACCCATGTACACAGGAACACTATTTAGACTCAAGGTGTTGAGTAGGACAACAATAAACAGGAGACATGAAGTTGAGAGGTGGAAAGATTGGGGTACTGTGGAATGGGAGGGCAGGAATGGTGGATATGATAAATATGTTGTATAGATAGACAAAATTTTCAAAGAATAAATTAAAATGATATTAAGAAACTAGATACACTTCAGAGCTCTGAAAGCATGTTTTGTTTTGTTTTAAATTCTATGGTTCTCTTGAATGCACAGGCCGACATGTAAATGCACTCTATCATTAAATTTACATCATTGGACTGGAAGTATAAGTTAATGGTGAAGTGTGTGCTTAGTGTAAATGAGGACTTCGCTTCCTTTCCCAGCACACAACTCTCACTACAAGATCTATCATCATCCCTGACCAGTAATATATATGTGTCTGTCTTTGCTTTATATATGCCTTTTAATTATATTCATAGCCCTGGTTGGATAATGCTTGAGTGCAAATGTATAGTGTGTCTTTGCCATGGCAACAGTCAGGACAGCCTTCTCAGACCACTCAAGTGTGGATGACCACACAAGAGGCTGTACTTGTTTTGATGTGGTAAAGTTTAACATCAGTCAGAAAAAAGTCTGAGGAAGGCTGGGAAGCAAATCAATTTATATACCAAGCAAGCCTGTCCTATTTTCCTATAGGATATGTAGTGTCAAGATGCTACTAAGTGGGTCTTCCCCTAAACCACATCTATGAAAACATAAAATGTATGAATAAAGTAAGGAGTCAGAAAGCCAGAGAACCAGACAGAATATTTATAGACTGTGCCCAGTTCTGTTGGATATGAGACTCAGTTCCCAACCTCCTTCAGGATAAATTCTTTACTGTGACTGAGGCCAACACAACTCCACTAGCCGTGTTCACATTATAGAATAAGTTTCTCTGAATCATATGAGCAAACCACAGATAACCCTTTGCTGTGGTTAGTCCTCATTGCATTATAAATCTACCAGTTTCTAGGCTTATCTCGCCCTCAACCCTCTATTACCTATTACTGTTTTCTTTACTTGGTGTAAGGTTTGATCCATCCTTTGGAGTATGTACATGTGTATCAAGACCTTAGAAAATCTCCTTGTGTTTATTGCTTACACACCACATTATTATAGCACAAAGTCTACTTTGAAACAAATTAAACAGCTGTAGAACTGAATGATAGCAACTTTTTTTTTCATAAACCCATTTTACTACAAAATATGTTGACAACCAAAGTTAAGGGTTTGTCTTGCTAAAGGAATCATACTGTCCCTTAGGAGGATAATGAGAAGAGTCAAATTAACTCAACAAAGTGTGCATGGTGGCATCTTATGTCAGCTCCGTACCTCCTGAAGAGATGTGCATGACATTGGCAACAAAATCTGGTGTCAGATATTGAAAATGCAGTACTGGGGGCAGTGAAGAAAAACAGGCAACCAATTCTAATACCCAAACCCATCCATGTTGAACTGGCAGCAGGCTGACAAAATCTGAACAATGGACAAGAAGTACAACTTAAGCGAAATGTTTTTTGCAAGGTACACAATATGCTGAAAGAATGAATCATTTGAAATGTGCAAGGTCTGGTTCAGCTTTATAATGTTCCTGTCATCTCCACGATGCTACGTTTGATAACATCCTGAGAAGAGAAATGTTAACAGTGTATGCAGAGAGATGGCTCGGTGGTTGATAGCTTTGGATGCACTGTTCTTCCAGAAGCCCTGAGTTCAACTCCCAGCAAACACATGGTAGCCTACAATCATCTGTAATAGAATCTAATGCCTTCGTCTAGTGTGTAGGCATATATGCAGAGAAAGGTCTCTTATTCATAAAATATATAGACAAATAAACCTTAATATAAATATTCAAACCAAAGCAAGAAACTGAAAGCAACAGTCTATAAATTCTTTTGAATCTGCATCAAATATCTCAGTAGTCACCACAGACCCAAATCTTAGATAGAAATATGGAGACTGTACACTTCTATGCAAGTGATTGACATTTCTATTTTTAGAGAGGCTAAAATTTGGAAATAGTTAGAGATTTAATTTTAGCCTCTCCAACTTTCGGAAATGAAGAACTACACCACCTAGTTGCCAACAGCAATAACCAGTAGCCATGGATTTCCATTTTCTCAATTCCTTAATTTTAGGGCATCATTAGGATTACAAGCCACAAAGCTTGTATCCATATCAAAAATTCAGCCAACAGAGTTTAAGGTTTTAATTAATGTCAGTAGATATTATGTGCCTAAGTTTTAAAAGTTTCACATGGCAATACAAATTTGCATTACTGATGCATAGTCTAAGTGTTCAATTTAATACACATTCAAAATGTAGTATTTCAACTCTAAAGTTATTTTTAAAAAGAGGGCTCACTATGTAACCTTGGCTGGCCTGGAACTCATTGTGTAGATCAGGCTGGGCCCTAACTCAAAGAAATCTGTCTCTTGAGGTCTGGGATGAAGGGTGTGTGCCACCACTCCAGTTTCTCTTAAAGATGTTAAAAATGGATTTACCAATGGAACCATTAAGGAATGGAGCATAGATTTCTGTGTAAATGAATATTCTATAGTTTGGTTATGTATTTCCAAGCTGCTAATAAGTACTCAAGTATGTCGGAGGACATTCTAAGGTGAAATGAAGCACATTTCACTGTTTTAAAAGAGTCTCTCAGATCACATTGAAGAATCTCTTTTTTGAAAAGCCTTTTCCTCAATCAACCTAATCTGGTAAATAGGTGGTAACAAAGGTTGGGAGAAAAAACTAACAGGAGAAACTAATGATTGACATGTTTATAGAGCATTTAATTTGTACCACATAGCATTCGCAATGATTCAGTGTTATCTGGTTATTTGCACAGTATGATGATTTGGTATCTCTAAAAATGTCCCCTTGTGAGAGATCTTATTACTTCACTACCTGATTTAAGTCTCTCCCAGTTATGGTGTATATAGACAGACAGACAGATAGACAGACCGACAGACAGATACAGATAAAATTAAAAGTAGCTTCTTCTCTAATACAATACATTCTGACTATAGTTTCCCCTCCGTTCATTCATCCCAGTTTCCCACAACCAACTCAGCTCTTCCTTAGATCCACTCCCCCTCCTGTTCCCTTCGGAGATGAGCAGACCCCCAAGAGACGATAGCCAGAGAGGAGAATCCAAGAAACAATAAGCCCTAATATTGAGACTGGACAAGACAACTCAATATGAAGAAAAGAGTCTCAAGAGCAGATAAGAGCATCAGAGATATACCTACTCCCACTGCTAGATGTACTACAATCATACTAAGCTAACGGTCATAACATTCACAGAGGACCTCATGCAGACCCCTGCAGACCTCCTGCTTGAGCATCAGTCTCTGCGAGGCCATATAAGTCTTGCTTAGTTGATTTGGTGGACCATGTTTTTCTGGTACCCTCTACACCCACCAAAAAATCAAGGAATGATTTCTAATAATATTTTGCTATACACATAAATCACATGCCTTTGCCAGCCATCATTACAGAGTCATCCTCAGGCAGCGGTGGGAGTGGATACAGAGACCCACAGTCAAAGTTATAAAGAGAGAGTCGCAATTGGAGACTTTGGTCCCTCCAGTCCTGCTTGAGAAACCCCACAGAAGGAAAGATGGTAGTTTTTTTCCATATATTTTTCAGCTATAAGGGTGCTAACTTTCAACTTATTCTTGTGTTTCCTTTTATAGAGGCTCTGCATGGAAGGAAGTTAACAAATTTTGAAGGCGCTATAGAAGAAAGAATATTAAGCAGCTTAGTCTCAAATTTATAGAGACAAATATTGGCTATTCTATTTATAGATATGAGAGAGTAGTAAAATCCACATACTCAAGTGACAGTGCACATTGTCCTTTGATTCTTCCAGTATTTACATAATAAAAGACTCTTGTGGGATACTTCTGTTCTACTTTAATTACAGTGTGTTTCTCGACATGTGGTCAGACATCAGTGTGCTTTGATCTTGTCCTTATATATGTATGCTTGAATAGGTATTTTCCTCCTCCTTTAATGTGTGTGCTGAACACGTGCAAAGTAAATATTATTATACTAATTCTTTGACTTTAATGGATGTGACAGATCAAAAAGAAAAGCATGAAAAGGTAGTATAAACCTTAGCTAAATTAATAATTATCTAAGGGTGGGATTTAAGAACTCAGACAAAAAAAGATATTATTGAAGACAAAATTCAATTTTAAATTATTTGCCAGTGTTTAGACAAGATTAGAAACTTCAAAGCTTAAGTGCATTTTTATATTTGTGTTATGTCTTTTCAATAACAAACAATGTTGCTTTTGTACAGTATTGCATAAGTAGCAATGTAACTATTGTATTGTGATTACAATTGTACTTTTGAATAATTTTTAGTAAGTTTAATTAGTAAGTTTAATTTTAGTTAAGTTTAGTACATTTAGTTAGTTTTAGAATGTAAAATATTATCCATTATTATGGAATATAATATTGCCAAATATAAGAAAAGTCTTCATATAAAACAATAATAAAATACGGTTTATACATTGAAGTATGACCTGAGGTTTTCAAATTTAGATTTAAAAAAAGATACACAATATTTTTTACACTGTGATCTTAATAGAATGAGTATTCTGGCTCTGAGAACATTACTGTTTGAGTCTTCTGTAAGAGTATAGTCTTCACACCACTAATTCATTTTGAATCCAGGAAGTATCATGGATTTGATGATTTATGGTTTCCTTATAAAATAGAGAACTGCCTATTTCAACCACATGGAAAGCTTTGCAAATCTCCAGGCTGAGTTCTTCTCCACACTCCTGTCTGGTTGCATCATGTATTACAAAGTAGTAATATTCTGGAAAGTAGTAATATTCTGGTAGAAAGCATATTTCTACTGTTTTGAGATGTTTCCATGGAGATGGGTCACAACCAGTTTTAATATTGACGGAATGATGCTTCAGTCTGTTGTAAATTCAAAGCAAATGTTCACCAGTGACAAGAACCAGAAGAATGCCATACATTTTACGAACTGTTAATAAGTCCGTAAAGCGATTGTTTTGTAGCCAAAACTCTGTTACTACTGGCATTGGCTGACATTCCAATTTGGATTTCTCCCTTTTAATGAGTCTGTTTAAAAGTAATCGTTCTGCGCTTGGACCATTTTATTCAAAGGATGGTATTAGATTTCATTCATGGAGCAAAGTCTTAGGGTGTAAAAGAGGTAGAGTCATACCATTTGTTCTTCACTGGGGATGAAACTTGTGTTCCCTGCTTTGGAATCAGTGCTTATTTCTAGAAATTCAGCAAATATACAAGTAATTGCTCTTGTGTTAGCTTATCAAATATGGCTCTCTTGGTTCTTTGATAGCAGAAGCTAAATTGGAGAGTCTAAGGCCTATGGCTTGTGATGCCATGTTTGTGGAAATTATCTCTGTCTCTAGAACAAACATTGTGTTCTTTCCAAATGGATGCAACAATTCAGATAGTATCTGAGAAATTCTAAATTAAAGAACATTGTGGATATGAAATATTGTTTTATCACTGCACTGTAATGATGCTTTGCAAATGTCGTTTTTACACGATTCTACTTCTTTACATACAAAATAACTTTTGTCAGAATCATTCAACAGGTTCACTAATTATTTGATGTACTAAATAAACTCCTAAGAAATTCACATATAAAGACAAGCATCCTTTGATCAAGAAATATTAAGTTATCAAAGATGAATACATAGAAAACCAAGTAGCTATAAACACCAGCGACCTTTAACCTTAAAATGACTAAATGCAAGAGTTTCCAGAGAGAGAGAGAGAGAGAGAGAGAGAGAGAGAGCGAGAGAGAGAGAGAGAGAGAGAGCTGTTCCAGAAGAGAATCCAGGCAGATGCTGGCCTGCTGTACAATGAAGGTTTGACTGTATATCTTTGATCATGGTCTGTTCATATCTGATAACAGACTATGTATAAAATGACTTCTCATTGGTCAATTAGCAATTGGTGGAAGTTTAAATGTCCTGGTTAGAGTGTTAAACCTAAATCAAGAACTAATGTTTTCTTTTGTTCACTGAACATTAATTAGACCATCGGGTCTAAGATAGGAGAATTACAGATCTAGGGAATTCAGTGAATGGTAATCCAATAATGAAAACAGTGAGACACTTGAAAGAAAATGAATTAAAAAAAACTTTATAGATCACATATTGTGCCAACTGCAATGAAGGACACACAACAATTAAAGCTTATCTATATACTTAAATTTGTAAGATAGTGATATACAAAACAGAACATGGAAGTTTGGTTTTCTCATTACTAGAATTTTAGAAACATCCTTACAGTGCGATGGTCAGGTCTGTGAAATGATGCCTGCTTTAGGAGGCATACAGCTCTTTAAAAATGTATTTGATATAAATCCCTAGAGTTCCTGATGCATGTCACCAGTTTTGTCACATATTCCTGGTTAAAGCATAGGCCTTTTCTGTATTTAGTCAAGAACTGGAATTCCTGTAATTATTGCCAGAGTAGATACCATTAAATAGGATACAGCCTCTCCAGGGAATAGAACAAGATTGACATTTCTAAACTAGGGAATGTTATTTTAACAGGGAATAATGTGACAAAAGCATTCGACTGCTCAGGCTATAGAAAGATACAATTTTTATAAATATAAATAACAGCAGGCAGGTTGATCGTTTTTCAGTTTAAGTTTAAGGAATGCATATTCTTGAATAGGGGGGTCTCACAGATGTGTCTAGATTTTTGTAAGCAGATCCTTGTGTTTATTTGCCATAACCTTAATTAGGGTGAGAATTACAGCCACCCAGGCTGCAGGTCACAGTGCTAGATAGTACTGGCTCAATTAAAGGCCCCGTGGTACATTCCACAACACAGACACACATTGGGATTTTTAGTTTTCATAACTATAAAGGACAACTTTCCCAAAAACAGATGACTGAAAATATATTCCATCTATAACATTGTTGTTTTGAGCAGTGAATCTAATCCAAATACAGAAAAACCAAGGATTTGGACCATTTGGGAGAATACCAATAGGCATTTCTGCTCACTTTCATTGATTTAAGAATTTAAATACTGATCTGGGCTAACAGTTAATTATTTATTTTTCTAAGTTGAAACACTGCTGAGATTGTTTCAGTAAATAGATACAGTTATTAAGACTGTTAAAAAAAACATTTTGTAAAGCAAATAAATATGTTCCCTACAATCACGTTTACCCTCCACCAAACTCTTGGCCATCTGTCTACAGTGGGAGAAGGTTCACTTAATTCAGCCCTTGTAGAGAATTACAAGCACACCGAATTCATTAATCACCTAACTCCTTTAGGCGTAAAAATTAGTCATAGGCTAGTTGTGCATTCACTTGGGAACATCAAGATGTGGAAGAGTTTGTACTGAATTAACTGCAGAAGACTTTTTTCTAACAGGAAATATCATTATACTTCGGAGAATCACGATGAACAGCATCTTATGAGCCACCATTTTCACACCTAAAGATTATTTGTCATCGTAATTTTTTTGTGAGCTTTAACTATGTTTTCTTTTGGGCTACAGAGGATTAAAAGTATCTGCAAGTTATTTGAAACTTCCAAACCTTGTGTGCATTTCAAAATGACTAAAATTACTTGACACTGGGAAATTGGCCTTTAAAGTTTTCCTCTAGATAATTTGCAAACAGTCTCTATATTTTTCCCCTTTCCCAAAGTTCTTGGGTCAAATTTATGGCATCTATTGGTTTCTTTTAGTTTGAATTTCATTTCCTATGCCTTTGCTTTTTACCGACTGTTAGCATCGACGCGTCCAAGTTATTCATTTCCCTAAAATAAACAATCTTCTAGTGATTCCTAGTATATGGGTCTGTGGGCTAGGAGATCTATTGGGGGAGGTAGCCACAGCTATTGGTAAAAAGTTTCCCATGAAGATCAAGAGTCTTCCACTTCAGCAGGACATTTGGTTCAATATAAGTTACATAAATGCATCAAGTTTTCAAATGATGTAAAATTTTACTGTAAGAAGATGTACTTTTTTTTTGATGACATATGTACAAAAAAGTAACAAAAATTGAGATCAAACCAAAACAAAGATAGATTTATAGACTTTCCTTTTCTTCACCATGGTTGTTCAGATGTAACACACACACACACACACACACACACACACACACACACACACATATGGTGAGCTCATATAATGGCTTTGGCTTTGAAATAGAAAAGTGTTTCACTGTGTTAGGATCCAAGGGAGCCAGAGTGGCCTTACTGATCATAGTGTTGGGTGCTTTTCCTGTTTAAACAGAGCCTTTAGGATGGAAATGTGCTAATTAAGCCAATTCACACCAAGGTGTGAATGACTGCAGCATTGAAAAAGGATGGCTGTATTTATTTTTCTAAGGGGGTCGCTAACCCAGATTTAGTTAGAAGAATTTCAAGCACCATATTAAAGTCACATTAAAGGCATTATACGATGTGAGGGACAACATTGGTGGTAGTGATCTAGAAGAAATAAATGTTAATTTTGAATGAGATCTGTGACTTTGCAGATCTCTAAATTTTAATTTCTCAAATTCTTTATTTACTTGAGTTAGCAAGATAGAATGGATATGTTGTCTAAATTGCTATTTTTATTATTTTATGACATAATAAACACTGAAAGTAGGTGGTTGGTCTTGTTAAAAGGTTGGTAGAAAAAAATGAAGAGACATTTGGAAATTCTAAAATATGCTTCGTATTTTTCAGCAATTTAGTTTTGTAGCAAAGAACACTTCACAGCTCTTGGTTTATTGATAGAAAGTGTTCCCTGCTCAATATCAAGACCCTGAAGTGCAGGAAATTTTGCTTCCCTGGGTCAAATGGGTTTGTTCTTGTAGGAAAAAAAATGTTTCTTTTCAGCATCAGGGATCTCAAACTTACATGTAGAAATAACAGCTTTCTTACTTTCAAGGAAATTTTGACCTCTAGCCTAAACTTTATTGTCATTTGCTCTAAAAAAAAATGGCCTAAGCACATGGTAATTTTTTCACTAAATTATGGATTGACAGCTCCGAATGTGCAATTTTTCAAGAGCTTGCTGCTATTTTTTACCAATGTAGCATTAAACACCCCTTCAAGGTTATAGCTCAGGGATGGTCCCAGGTTTCTGGGACCATTTGGAAAAGTAAAGCCTTGAGTTTAAGATTTGATTTAAGATATGAAAAACATATGCTATTTATGAAATTTTATATGTATGAGCACACATGTGTTTAGTAATACGTTCATAGACTTGAGGTTTGGGACGTGTTGGTAGTGGCGAGTGAAGAGATGCTAGAGTGAGCCGCCAAGCCAAGCTCCCTCTCTTTCCGCTGTCCCTTCCCTGCGGGAGCAGTGAATATATAAGTGGTGTGGGACCCAAACACTAGGTGCTGTTTTCCCTGTGGAAGAGTAAACCCTGTTCCCAGAAACAAAAAGTCTATGTCGTAGGTGGCCAGCATTGTATGATCACAACAAAACCAAGTATTAGCCTTGAAGACCTGAAGGCTCTATCTGGACATGTATTTATGAGAGGAGAGCACTTTGCACTACATATTTTCCCATATGTACAGCAGAGTGAATATAGGGTTAAAGGCTCGCACATAGCCCTGCCTTTGAGGATACATGCCTTCAAAGTTGGGGTCCGCAGCCTTCCCAGAATGAAGAACAGGAACGCAGGGCTTTGAACCAAGACATAGTTGTCCCTGAGAGTTGAAATCTTTCTACTTCCACTAATGGTCTACTTACTTAATTTCTAGTGGGCAATCAATAAATGTCAAGATACCCATGATGTGCATATTAATAGACTAAAAGCATAATATGCTAATTTAACACCAGGGATTTATTTCTATTTTCCATATTAAAGGCTTTTGGCTTTTTGCTTTGCTCTGGGTTGCTAGTTTATTGTGTCTTCAAATTCCTCAAAACTCAATGAATCTCAGGACAAAAAGCTAAGGAAACCAAATAGCACTGTACAATCATGATTTATATAACCTCCTTCAACAAACAGAGAAATCCTGGCTGATGGTGGCTATAAAAACATGAACAACATTTCATTGTAATTGGTATTGATGACTTAAAACTGCACGCAGAGAGTGAAAACCAGAAAACAATGCATACTTTGAGATGCTATTGCCTTCAGATTCATTACTTGTATGATTTAGAATGTTGTGGTACAACATATTATGCAAAGGTTTCAATTAACTCTTCACCATCATTTCCCACAGGAAGAAGCAAGCTTCCATAGTCCTTGGTATGCAAAAGTAACAGCAGTGGGGTACACATTGAATATTGAGATTTAACAAAACATGCTGTGCACTATGTGTTTTAAACTTGATTTTTATTTTCACAGTTTTAGGCTTCTATCATTTGTCATTTTGCACGGGTCCTATGCTTCTTCTCCACGTGTCGTGGCTAGAAAACTATAGACAGAAAAGGTAAGTAGCTTAACGAATGTCGATCTAAGATTTCCAAGTGAGAATTTTCAGGAGAGATGAAGAATACAGTGAATGATTGGGTGACCTCACCACATTAATATGTCCTAAAATTCTGCATGGCAGTCTTGCATTTTATCTTATCTTTTAG
This sequence comes from Apodemus agrarius, assembly GCA_964023405.1. Lineage (NCBI taxonomy): Eukaryota > Metazoa > Chordata > Mammalia > Rodentia > Muridae > Apodemus > Apodemus agrarius. Next base: position 23,994,288 of record OZ030018.1, on the reverse strand, counting down.
TGTGGAAGAGACAATGAGAAACAAAAGCAAAACAATTTCTCAACAAGTTTTTCAATTTCTGTTGCATAATTTTGGATAGAACTATAATAGCTATAGCCACTCTGAGGTCCATCATATCCCAAAAGAATAAAAAAGGCTCACAATTAAAGCATCCGTTCACTTAAATCCATGATTTTTTTTTTTTTTTTTTACTAATAATAGGACTCGGGAGAAATGAAAGTGAATAATTGATTAGATATAAAAGAAAGGTAAGCATGGTTTTATTCATACATGTTCTGTGACTCAATACTCATGGATAGACATGCCTGTGTGCAAGTGTGCATACATGTACACAAACACACACACACACACACACACACACACACACACACGCAGAGTTGAAATATGACATCATTCTCCATTGTCTTGTATTAGTGCTGTTTTACCAATTACCATTATGTTTAAAACATTGACTACAGCAGGAGTGAAGCATCCTATAAACATGGTACTTGTCTTGTTCACAGTTGTGCTACCACACAGTACTCAGTTTCATATAAATCTGTGTGTGTTCATAATTTACACAAAATCCCAAAAAAAGACATGATATATATATATATATATATATATATATATATATATATATACACACACACACATGTTATCTAAAAAGGTGGATTGGTAGTTTTTGAAAACTTCCAAATTGCATCCTAACACTACTGAGAGACAGCAGAGATCATATTGCATAGTCTTAACCTGCTACATTGTGCCATAAACCAGCTAGGCAGTCAATGATATTGCTTACAAGTATAATCAGCCTGCACAGAATTGAAACCTGCTTCCCACCCGTCTGTGCTGATCAGCAAAGGTAATTTTTCCGAGCCTCCAGTTGCAGATCTATAGAATGGGTAACATGATATTGCACACAATGTTCTTAAATGGGCGGGTTGGTGTAAGATCTCGGTAAGCATTACAGAACATCCTCATTCCCTGTTTGTACTTTCTTTACCTAACGCAGTAAAGTTTTCATATCAGATGTGGGTTTTCTCTATCGGCAAATTACCAATCCTTCTGTTGCTCAGTGGAAAAAAGAGTGGAGTAATTTTAGTATTTACTGCTTACCACATGGATTAGGACTTTAGGGAGATAAGGCATACGAGAAAACAGGACAAGTGTGCTCTGTCAGTCATGGATTACTGCATAGTATTTGAAGCTGTGTCCATTCATTTTCTGAAAATCGCAGCGGGGGAACTTGATGCTTCTGAGAGCAGCATCAGGCCAGGCCAGGGCTTTCTTTCCCCCATTCCCCACCCCATCCCCCACCCCTTATATGACATCTATGAAAATACAGTGCATAGCTCTCTTTGGCTAACATCTTTTGGCTTCCTGATCCTTGACTCCCAGAGCACAGACTGAAGTTAAAAAGGATTTTTTTTTCAGTAGGCTTTGTTGTCAGAACAAAGAATCAAAGTTGGGGATCTCCCTGTTCTCCTGAAACAAAGAAAATTATTCCCCTGGGCATGGTAGGGGTATTAGGAGGCTGGCCTCCACTGGAGAAGCAGGAATGGGGAAGAAAGACACAGATAGGAATGGAAGGAGGGGGAGGAGGAAGGGAGTCAAACGGGGAAGATAACAGGAAAGAAGGAAGAAAGGGGAAGAAATGAAGGACAGGGGGAAGGAAGAAAGGGAGAGGGAGGGAAGGATAATATTTCTTTTCCTGTCTCTGACTTTAATTATTGCTCCCTCTCCACAATGCGACCTAGGTAAATTATTGATAGAGTTTTGTGGAAAGTGCTTTTCAGCTGGACTTACTCGCATAATTGGCTCAACTCTCAATTTACTTCTCTGTGGTGGTGGGGTGTTGGCCAAAGAGGATTTTTGGCAACTCTCCATTCCCTCCCCTGACCTCTTCAGAATCAGGTTAGCCACAGCTGGAATGACATGATCTAAAGTGTTTTTATTTGGTTCTTGGCAATACTGGGAAGAAGGGACTCGGAATATTACCTTTTAGTTAATACAAACGAGCACTAAATATGATCAGTTTTTTTAAAAGCCTTCTTTTCTCAGAAGAAGATGGCAGGGCCTAAAATGTCCTTTCTGCAACAAAGTGGAGGGGTTTGTTTGCTTGTTTATTGTGAGGTATTCCAAACATACATAAACCCAGTCTCTGTAGGTACATTTTTGAAGTAAGACCGGAATAATTTTCAAAACCAAGACTACATGGCGAAAGTTATTTTAGTAATAAAATTTAGTCATTTTATTATTGTCTTAAATTCTACACGATTATAAAAAGTTAAACAGCTAGAATAGTAAGAAAATGCTTTTCTAAAAAAAAAATTGTTTTTACTTGTAAACAAAATGAAATTCATCATTTTGAGGAACTTGAAATTATTCCCTGGGGGATATCCATTTATGCACAAATTATCTTGGTAATTAGCAATGACACAAAGAATCTTGGAGAACCAGACCGGTGTGTGTCATTTTGTGTGGAGAGAATGGAAGGCAGAAATTCACCAGTGCTTAGTAAATAGGTCCTGGTTGAATGTAAATTTAAATTCTGTTTAAAAGACTTGGGAGAGCAGGCTAATTTTCCAAGGTGCCTGAATTCTTTATGGCATCACACCCGTTGACTGTTCCCAGGAGGTATACAAACACTGGGGTTCTGCTCATCTTTCATGATTTCTGTTTCCCAGAGAGAGAGAGAGGGGGGTGTGAGTACATTCAGCTAGAAGGCAAGGAACTTAGCCATAAAGCCTGCTGAAGATTTCAATCAAAGAGAAGTCACAGATGGAGCCCGGAGAGAGAGAGAGGAAGCAACACTATGGCCCAGGCATGCCCCTCCCCCCACTGCATGGCAGGGTGGAACTTAAACAAAATGGAGAGTGCAGATAGGTCTGTGAAAGCATGCTCTTTGTAAATGGTCAAGATCTCTAGAGAGTAGTGGATTAAATTGCAGATATTATCTAGCTAAACCCCAAATCATAAAAGCATGAAATTAGTAATTGACTCAATTTGCCTCATTTATTAGTAGCTCAGACCTCTGCTTGAATTAATATTGCCCAATGGAATTTCAAACATTGGTGACATGGCATATCATGACAGAGATTAGCGCCTGCTTCTATTACTGTATTTCAAATACCCCACATCCCCCAATTAGGTTAGATCTAATCTAATATGCATGCATTTGGCACTTTCATTGCCAATCAGATGTGACAGTGATTTTTTTTTTAAGTCATGTTCATGTTAGGCACTGTAGGGTTGCACATTCTACTTTAATGCGCTATGGTCTTTTCAGCTGCACGTTATTTATTTGTTGGACTAGGAGTTTAGTTATTGTATTTCCTATTGGCTCCAATCATATACAGCAAGTGTATGTTTTGGGCTCATTTTTTCACATTAATGATTCATCTTTAATATTCATAAATGCAAAAATTTGGTTTAAATATTAAGGTTATCTTATTTATTGAAATAAATTTTGAAATAATAATAATAATTAATATATCTGTTTTTTGAAAAGCTAACTTTTTAGGATAGATAAAATAACCTTTTTTCCCTTAACAATGTAAAAGTTTATTTGAAATAATGTTAATTGTTTTCATGGATGGTAGGCCTATATGGCATTGAATTAAAAATAATTATGATGCTTTTTCCTATTAGTAAGTAACTGAAAATAGAGGTTTTGATAGAAATCAGGCTTTAATAGTAGTCAAATAAAGCTTTGTTTCATAACATCACAGTGTGTTTGACCTGAATGTTGAGAGCAGAAACGTAAATCTTGAAGGCAGACATTGCTTCAGAAATTCAATCCACAGCGGTCAGAACAGAGCACAGTCTACATTCGGTAACTTGGACTTCATCAGTTTAATCTCTGACCAGTGAATACTATTCAGGGAACCATCTGCATTGATGTTTTGCCTCTGTATTATAGGGAACCAGCTTACTAACAGGAATAGAATGCCTATTTCTTCTCTTACAGTATGATAAGAAACCAAACAATGCCAAAGTACATGAAACTCACGCACCATCGCAGTCTGAGCAGACTTGAAATGTGTATTATTTAGTCATTGACATTACAAGAAAAGAATGGTCTCCCATTTTTAAAAAGGTTTAGACAAAACTCCAGCCAAAACTTGTATTAAGAGAAGGGAAGTGATCATAATGAATGCCCTTGCTGTAAGATATTTCCAGCAGAATTAATGACCACCCGGAGTTAATGGCCCTAAGACCACAGGCTCTTCCAGTTGATCATTAATCCTTAGGAAATACTGGCATCGTATATGTTATTGTTGAAACTATATATAGCTAAGAGTTCTGCTATGCTCTTTCATTGAAGCTTAAGTTATATGCCACCTGTTGAATCAAAGTTTAATATGTATTTGGCTAGTGCCTGCATAGCATGAAGTGTTACTGGCAATAATTATCATACTGATTTTGTCACTTTAAAACCAGAAATATTTCGAATGTCTATGATGGGTCACAGTGCTTTCATTTCATTGTTTCCTAGCCACAATTTGTGAAAGCACATATTTTATTTTTTAAATTTATACAATTTATTGCCATTGCATGCATGTGTGTGTGTGTCCATGCATGCATGCACTGCGTACAGGTTTGTGTGAGTATGTGTGAGTGGAGTATGAGTGAGGTGTGAGTGTGTATGCTAGAGCCTCTGTGGAGAGCAAAGCGTAACTCTGTTCAGCTAGTTCTCTCAATCCACCTTTACCTGGGTTGTAGGGAGGAAAAATCAGGTTCCACGAGTGCATTTAAGCTATTGTTGAACTATCTTGATCCTCCCAAAACCAAGCATGTATTTTAAAGACACTTGATATAGCACATATTTTAACTGAATTTAGTGTTTAATATAATTTAAAATGTGAGTATTAGCTAAAAGTCTAAAATTGTTGATTTTAGTAAATTCACCGAAGTAGAATGTATGAAATAAATGTGAAACTGAAGTTGGAGCATTGAAAGTTTGTGTCTAGTGGTAGCCAGTAGGAACATCATTCTACATTACTAATAATTATATCGTTTCTGTGTTATGTTACTTCTATAATGGTATTCCTGAATTTGATACAGGGTCTGATTAGAAAGGAGTCCTCCACCAGCTATAGATCTGAAGCAAGTTTTAGATATAGATCTGGAAAGTTTTACCTCACTCGTTCAAGTACAGAAAGTAGAACACAGTAAAGAGATAAGGGGATGTGACCAAAAGGAAAACAACACACAGTTTCAACAGTAATAGAGCTGACACAGTCATCCTAGAATTCCTACAAAATTCAAGTTGCACAAGAATCTTTCAAAAGAACCAAGTCATTATCTTCTAGTTTTTCATCCTACAAAAGGCAAATTTGGGGACCCACCGTCCTCCTTTCCCTTGCTGTCTGTGATGCAGCACAATCAGGAGAGAGTTAAATCTGCATAAATGCCCAGGTCACTGGGTCAAAATTCTGGATTAGAGATGAGCCTTTGCATTTCTGGGTTATATTAATTCATCAATTACCTTTTCATAACTATACAATACCTTTTAACTAGAAAAGAAAGGTATTTTAGAAACTGGTGCCATAACAATTGAATAGCCACATGTAAAAAGAACAAAGCTGCATCTTTGTCTTATACCAGTCAGTGGCTATTTTTGGTTGTCAACTTGACTATATCTGGAATGAACTACAATCCAGAATTGGAAGGCTCACCTGTGATCCTAATCTGGAGGCTGACAGATATAAGTTTCTGACCTGGATCTTGGCATGGAGATCTTGACACATAGTGGCTATGAATTCCAGAAGACCATGACAGGGAAATCTCTGAGTTCAAGGTCATCTGGGATTAAAGACATGGTGGCACATGCCTTTAATCTGGGCCACACCTTCTTCTGGAGGCCTACATAAGGACATTGGAAGAAGGAAGATTTATTCTCTTCTTGCTTGCCTTGTGGGACTGAACAATTGCTAGATCCTTGGACTTCCATCCACAACTGCTGCTGCTGACCATTGTTGTGGAGTTGGACTAAAGACTGTAAGTCATCAGCAAATTTCCTTACTATATAGAGACTACCCGTCTCTAGAGAACCCTGACTAATACGTACCACAAAGAAATGTGAAGTGAAAGTGGACCACGGGTGGACCAGCACAAGAGGGTGAGACTCATAGTAGAAAATGTGGAGTTAATATTTAGTGATTCTTTTTTTTATGAATTAAGAAATAAATCAATGATAATAAAACCCAGAAAATGTACTTCGTCAAGATAAATAGGTGCTTTGCTTTATAGCACAGCTTCAAGACGGCGGGAGACACAAACTATATAACAGGAGAAAACGTCTTCACATCACATACAATCTGATTAATGACACATGTGTAATCTTTAGAAATGAAACAGAAATTTTACCAATTATATGAGACAAAGATCTGAATAAACAGTTTGATAATGGTATGTGTATGTCCAATGGGCACACTAAAGGATATGGTATATACACCAGGAAAAATAACCTGACAATTCCTCAAAAATTAAACACATATTCACACTAGGACTCAGCTATTTCATTTCAGGTGTACAGACAAAAATGAGTTAAAGGGCATGTAAACACATAAAATCATGTATATTATTATAGCAATATTCATAATAATAAAAAATGTAATATGATCCAGATATCTATCAAATTGTGGATGGAACAAAATGGGTTAAAGTCTTAGAATGAAATGTTAGGCAATAAAAAGAAATAAAGGAAAAATAAGTGTCACGAATGAATGAACACCCATTGAAAACATGCTCGGTGGAAGAATCCAGTCTCAAAGAATATGATAATACATGAATATATTTGTAAGAACAAAAAACAGAGAAGGCAACTCTGTCTACATTATATAAGACAAGAAGATGGATACTAGCTGAAGCAAACAAATAGGCATTGAGGATGAGGAGAAGAAAGCTATCCTTTGGGTGAAGGAGGTGTTCTCAGTCTGCCAAAATGTTCACTGGGCAAAGGCATTTGAAAATATCAAACTATATAGATAATTGGTGGATTATTGGCAATCGAATTTATTTCAATAAATGTTTTGAGAGAAGAAGGAAGGAGAGAGAACGAGAGAAGGAGGAAAATAAAGACGGAGAGGTGGGGAGAGAAAAGGAGAGGAGAGGAGGGAAGGGGAGGAGGGGAGGGGAAGGAAGGAGAGAGGGAGGGAGGGGAGGGGAGAGGAGGAGAAGAGAGGAGAGGAGTGAAGGGGAAAATAAAATAGGGAAATAAAGAAAGGCAGGGTGGGAAACACATGGCACTCAACGAGGTCTTTTAATGGTCATTTAAGTATTAAAGCCATTTCCAATGTCATAATTAATTTGTATATAGAAAGAATAGGCTATTTACTTTCAATTCCTATTAAAAATTTGTTTTCTATTCTGGTTGAAGCAGCTCAGGGGTCCAACACGCTGAAGGCCTTAAGTTTTATGATGTAGCACTGAGGGGATTCTCTCATTGACATTTTGGTAACGTGATTACAGTGTGCTGTTGTAGCTCTTCTAGCCTAATTTTATCTAGCATTTCTAGATATTTCTTGATCCACCATTTTGTTTAGAAACTCAAAGGCAATGATGTTGTATTTCATTTTTCATCTTCCTCTTCATGAGTTGAGCTTTGGAGTCCCAGAAAGTGAGAAGAACGCCACAGAAAGACCAACAGAGTCAACTAACCAGGACCCTTGGGGTTCTCAGAGTCTAAGCCACCAAACAAAGAACATACATGGGCTGGACCTAGGCCTCCTCACTTATATGTATCAGATGTGCAGCTTGGTCTTCATGAGGAAATCAAACAACTGGAGCAGAAGCTATCCCAGGAGCTGTTGCTGGTCTGTGGAACATGTTCTAACTGGGCTGCCTTGTCTGGTCTCAGTGGGAGGAAAGCAAGCATGTAGCCTAGCAGAGACTTAAGCGTCAGGGTCCATCCTGGGCATATACCCAGAGGATTCCCCTGCATACAATAAAGACACATGCTCCACTATGTTCATAGCAGCTTTATTTATAATAGCCAGAAGTTGGAAGGAGCCCAGATGTCCCTCAAAGGAGGAATGGTTACAGAAAATGTGGTATATTTATACAATGGAATACTACTCAGCAATTAAAAATAATGAATTCATGCAATTTGTAGGCAAATGGTTGGATCTGGAAAATATCATCCTAAGTGAGTTAACCCAATCACAAAAGAATACACATGAAATGCATCACTGATAAGTGGATATTAATGAGCCCAGAAGCTCTGAATACTCAAGGCACAATTAGCAAGTCAAAGGATTCCCAAGAAGAAGGAAGGAGAGGACCCTGGTCCTGAAAGGACTGGATCCAATTTTGTAGGAGAGTACCAGAATGGAGCAGAGAAATGGTGGGGTGGAGATTGGGGAATAGGCGGGGGGTGGGGTGGGGTGGAAGGGGACATATGGGACATATGGTGAGGGGGGAACTGGGAAAGGGGAAAGCCTTCGGAATGTAAACAAAGAATATAGAAAATTTAAAAAAATGTAAAAAAAAAAGTGTCAGGGTCCAAAAATATTCAGGGGGTTTTACCTGGTCATAGAAGAAGGGAAGGGAGAAAGGAGGAGAAGGAGGGAGGGAGGGAGGGAGGGAGGGAGAGAGAGAGAGAGAGAGAGAGAGAGAGAGAGAGAGAGAGAGAGAACTCAATGTTTTCTAAATCACAACTGCACTATTTCTATAGGTTCAGGGAATCTTAGCTCCCACAGCTGCTGTGCATTACTTAGAGGCAAAGGCAGGCAGTTTAGTCCTCTCCTGTATTCACCTAAGCAACAGACTTTAACCACAGGAGACTAAGGCTAAAGGACTAAGGAGAGCGGTGTGAACAAGGTTAGCCTCCATCACGCCAACACCTTGGGAGAGCAGAGAGCAGACAAGAATGACCAACGAGTTAAACTCTTCTCTTTTTGCAGGTTTCCTGTGCCATTTTTACTGTATTTAATGAACTCATGAAGCAAGGAAATGTGAGACCAGATGTGTTGTTATGGTAGCATCTTCAAATACAACAAAGACGTCCTTCTCTTCAATCTCTGGGCACAATTCAGCAGAAGGGAGCTTTCAGGGACACATTTCCTTGTTCTTACTTAAGATCACTTTCTCTGTAGCTATCAAACCAACAAACACTTCTTGACCCTGTTTTTTAGAAATTTCAAGTTGCTGTGTAGTGAGTTTTCACTTAATAAATAAGAGTATGAGGAGAGGGTATATAAAGTTCATTGGGAAATGAAGAGCTTGTGTGTGTGTGTGTGTGTGTGTGTGTGTGTGTGTGTGTGTGTTGTGTGTGTGTGTTTGTATGTCTGTACTTGTGCAGGTAAGGGCAAATGTGTAAGGGAGTGCACACATACATCTATGTGTATGTGTGCGTGCATGTGCATAAATGCGTGTGTGTGTGTGTGTGTGTGTGTGTGTGTGTGTGCAGGTATGTGAAACTTTGCATACCTTTTCTCAGATGCTATCCATCTTGCTCTAACAGCATTTTTTCCTCATTTGGAACTTGGCAAATCATCTATAATAGCTAACCAATGAGTCACATGATTCTGCCCCTGAGCATGCCCCATAGTCTCTGCCATTTTTAGCTGGTTGGTTGTCATCTAGGAATTGAATTCAGGTCACTGTTTTTGTAAAGCAAACAGTTAACTAGAAAAGACAACTTCCTATCCCATGACTACACACACACACACACACACACACACACACATATATATGTTATCATTATAAGATGATATCATGACAAAGATACTAACTGGTTTCTAGTCATATGCTATATCTATCAGATAATTCCCACCCAAATATCACTTATATTTAGTAAACAGAAGTGAGTTCAAGTGAAGTCCTCAAATGTGCAGTAAATATGTAGATATAATTAAGTATTTCACCGAAATCTCTTCAGGTTTCAGTTTTCCCTTGTTTGAAGTCCAGTAATGAAATAAAATAATTATGATACCAGTTTATTTTGACTATTCGAAAATTTCATAAAATTTTCTTTGTTAGACAACATAAAATATTTCCTTGCACCAATACTTAGTTGAATATAGCTTCCAATAAACAAAATCATTTCTTAACTTGCCGTCTGTCTATGGTGATGGAAAAGGTCCTTTCTGCCCACAGTTGATCCACAATATTTTAAACATTTAAAAAACTATCTTATCAAATGTATTAGGATTTACAGACGTTGTAACAAGGACACACAATTTCTCCTTATTCATTCACTTTTTTTTCCAGTGAACTTATCAATAGTTTTTTCACTTTCCGTTAGAGTATATTATGGGCAGGAAATTGAACTTGGTCAGAAAACAATGTCTATGCTGTGCACAGAATGCTTGAGCCGTACAGCACTCACTGGCATGGTGTGAACTTGGTAGTTTAGGCCTTATTATTTCAGACACTGCTTACTTTCCCTTCTAGTATTTGGCTCCAGTTTCAAATTTGCATTCAGGCATTTATATTCGGGTGTCATTTCCAACATGAATAGCAAATGACAGTATCAAAATATAAAGTCTGGAAAGAAATTGTGTTCAGTCGCAAAGACTGGTGTCAGTATAAAGCATACATTATTAATATGAACACTGAACTTACACTCATTTTAATCACTTGTTATACTTCGAGCTTTGACAGGACTATAGGATAAACTCGATAAAATGCCTTTCTTTAAAACCAAGTTAAGTGTGATGTTTCACATATTTTGCTTTACATAAAATCCTATTCAGCTACAGAATTTATAAAACAAAATTAGATTTCCGATTTATTTTCGTGTCCTAATTTTTATAAAACATGACTCCAGTGGTCAGACAAATCATTACTATAAGCAGCTCGCAGGGTAGAAAAACACAATGGGCCTCAATCGAAATCAAAAGAAAGAGAACCATTATGTGTTCTGCCTCTGGCCAGGGGCTTCATGGTCCAGACAAGGTTACTAATTGTTATTAAATGTCTCCATTCAGTCAAAGGTGAAGCAGATTCTGAGCCCTCGGTATTGTTTACAATGGACTTAGTAAAAATACTCCCTGGACAGTTGCAGGAAGGGTTGGTCATTTTGGTGTCAAGTCAGTTGGATATCAATAAGCTCCACATTTCCCATCTCAGACTATGTTGATGGCAAAAAACAACTGTGGACCGGAGGGAAATTGGTACTCTTATGTGGAAAATTACTCAGAGGGCTGTGAAGCGTCATGACCTGAATTGGGGTATGAGGAAGTAAGACTCAAAATTACCGTAGGGAGTCTTCATGCAGGAGGTCAACCTGCAAACAGCATTCGCCTGTGTTAGTGTTCACACATTTAATTGTAGTCTTTATAATCTATTACGGTACTTCAGATTCTGTGAACTGAATTGTGCTCAGCTGTGTGAGACTTATTGTCTTTTGACAATCACAATGGAATTATAATCAAACATCAAGGGAAAAACAAGCATGTTTTGTCAGGTGAGGTACCTTTCAAAGAGTTAAATTCAGCATCTGACACCTCTCTCCTTGCCTATACATCCTATTTAGGGATGGCTACTACTGTGTCATTAGACTGTTGGAGCTCAGATATCACAAATGTATAACGTGTTTTCTGTATTATATATGTGTGTATACCATACATATGTATATATACACTTATGATGATACATATAAAAAATTAAGGCATTTTGTGAATATTATTTAGAAAGGAGGAAGTTTGAATCATTAAATCTCTATTCTCATTTCTCTCTCTCTCTCTCTCTCTCTCTCTCTCTCTCTCTCTCTCTCTGTGTGTGTGTGTATGTGAATAGGCATTCATGCAGCAAGGACTGGCCTTGATATCACTATGTAGATGAAGATAATCTTCAACCCCTGATATTCCTCTCTCTACATTTCAATTATAGGATTAAATGCATTCCTACCAGACCCACTGTTTTATACAATGTTGGGGACTGAAACTAGGGATCAGTATATGCTCGACAGGAATCTGCTACCAGAACACGATTCATGCAGTATATTTATTTTTAAAAATAATAATTAAGTTGATAATTAAATTTTATGCTTGGATTGAAAAAATAATTGTGCTGGATAATTGAACTAAAATTTTCATGAGGCCAAAGAAAAGAATTTAAAAAAACAAAACATATTTCAGGAAGCATGTTTGTGAAAGATAGAAAGAAAATAAAGGAATTTCTTTTTCTTCCAAAATTACGTTGGGAAAGGAAAGCTCACAGAAATTAGAAGAAGCAAGCTTTTTGTCACCCACCTTAAGTGACTCTGCTGTGTGGTGAAAGGCAATTCAGAGCAGTGGCGCAAATTCAGCCATTGCTAACATAAGGTCTGAGGCCATCTGTAGGGAGAGCTGTCACAGAGTTCCCAGAACACTTGTGCTATGAGCTCTACTGTCGACTAAAGTAGATTGCATTGGCCATCTGTGCCTGTTAGCTGTTTCCAAATGTGTCGAGATATAAGATCAGATGCAAATTCGTATTTATCCCCGTCTACACCATAGTCTCTTGTTATGTTGTGTTTAGTACTCTTCCTGGAAGATGGGTGTTAGCTTTATTTTTGTAATTGAAAGAAATGCACACATATAGAACGATCTGTTACAGAAGGGAGAGAAATGCCTTTTTCACAGTGTACGGGTTTGTCTTTTTGAATGGTATTATTTAGCGAGCCACAGTAAGCCTTTCCTATGTCACAAAGGCTGTGGAGGGCTGGCTACCAGTACCTGGGGAAGAGGGTATCCTCAGAAACATTTCCGAGGATAGGAGGTTCCAGAGATTAAGGATAAAAAGCACATTTTTTTTTTCAGAAATAAATTTGGAAGGGGTAAATTAGGAAGTGTAACTCAGAAAAAGTAACTGAAATATCAAGAGGCTCCTGTAACAGTCAAAGGGCTCTGTCAGGGAGGAACAAATAAGTAAATGAATTACAGAGCCTTTGAGAAACATGAGCTCAGGAACCAGACCATCTGGGTTGTAAGCCTTCTGTCTGCTCCTCTGGCTAGGTAACTGATCTTGGCTAAATTACCTTCTTCGTGTCTAAAGTCAAAGTTTTTTTTTTTTTTTTTTTTTTTTTTTTTTTAAGCTCTTCTTTTCAGAAGAGCCAAGTAATGAGTCATAGGACTTTCCCAGGTTCTGTTTCTAGTGAGTAGCATACCAAATATTTTTTCCCATTTAAAATGTAATAGACATTTTAAAACAAGATATTTTAATTAGAATTTGCCTTCCCATACCTATGTAGTTAATTTTATTAACTATATACTTAAAGGTCATAAATAGAAAGTTTTATGTATGGGCGTAATATGCTCTAAAATACTTACAGAGGTTTCAGATTTTTAAAGATTTCTATGTATTTCTATCTTTCAAATAAAAGGTGGGATAATAGACTGTTTTAACTATAGTAACACAGAGATGCTGGTCTGTGTGTAAGAAAGATTATTCCAGCAGCGGAAACCATGGCTTTCATTAGCAGATCATCAAATCCAAAACAGAACTGGTATGGGTTGTGATATGACTGATCATCTGACACGCATGGCTTCAGTCCCTCTTGTGTGACCATAGCTCAGTGTACTCATTGTTTGAAGCCAGGTTTGTCTCATACCTACATCGACTCAGAAACACAGTTTACGAAGTTCAATCAAAACTCCATTACAAGGTGATCTTATCATGTAATTTTGCATTAGAGCTTCCGGAATGGGGTTGGGGTAGAGACAGTCCTTAACCTGCCATGTTTCTTTTTCTTTGTCTAAGGCCTCGCTGTGTTCAAATTGGAAACAGTGTCTATAGAAAAAGTCATGTATGTATATAAAGCCCTATGTGTATAATAAGTAGATAGATTGCTGGTTATCCCTGGTATGCTGGAAAAAGTTTTCTCTCACTTGTGATAAGGCAAACCTGCCACAGCATAATTGGTGTCAAGCCAGAAGAAACTCATGGCTTGAATTTTATATTTAATAGTATATGTGAAAATTATTGTTATTTCTATACGATTTTATTCATATTATAATATTTATGCTATCTACATTCCCCTGTGAGGTGAGGACACAAGGTAATATTTTCATATTCAATTTGAGACAATAGAAAGATGATTCCTAAGCGAACACTTAATCATACTGCCCTTCAGGTTCTGATCTAAGAGTTTCCAACTAGGACTTTGAAAAGTCTAATTATAAAAGAAAAACAATGTAATGAAGGAAATGAAAGTATGAGAAGGAAATGTTAAGTTTTAAAAATTTATACTTATTTATTGTAAATAAATGTTTTTGTCTACATATATGTATGTGTACATATATGCACATATGTACACACATACTACACATACACACACCATGTAGATTCTGAAGTTTATGGAGGTCAAAGAAGTCATCAGATCTATGGACTTGAGTCATGGATGGCCGTGAAACAACATATTGATGCTGGGCATCTAATCCAGGTCCTCTAGAAGGGCATCAAGGTCTTGGAACAGTTGTGCCATCTCCACAGCCCAGATATGTTGGTTATTTACACAGCGGAACTTGGATTACAAGCTACCTTCTTGTGTGAGGAGACAAACTCTAGCTATAGGCCCTGTCAGCCTGGAGCCTAAGATTACTTCATGGACACAGTCGTTCTGTAAATTGGGAATTAGAGATGCACTTTTCTGTACAAGACTACTAAATGGCACTTTACAAAACTTTAAAGCTAAATTACAAATGAAGATTTGACGTAATAGAAGGCCCTTAGCAATGTATAATCTATGCAAAACAAAACACAAGGTGTTCTGAACATCATCTTGGAAACGATCTGGTCTCACGTACACATTTGACATTTGTACGTTTTGCACTGAAATGGAATTTAAAAAAAAAACATTCTAGCTGATCCATTTGCAATGCTAATTTTGAATTTCCTACGTACTTTGACTCACTGCCTGAGCCAGACATCACTCCGCATGTATCCTAACCAGATTTTATTCCTGGAAAGATTGCTCTGCTGGTCCCATTTAGCTGTTTTCCAGCTTGGATGTGTAAGCTCGTGAAAATGGACGCCAACCCCAAGGCCTGTCAACCAGCCATCCCACACAATTCACTTGTATGAAGACATTAGTTTTTCATTTTGTTGAAAAAGATATTTCTAGGGTTGATTTAGCCCTGGGATGAAGTCACTTCTCAAATATGCACCGAATCACCCAATTCTTGCTAAAATTATCTCCTGCCCATTTTCTTTTGTTAAATAACATATTATATTTCTTTTTAAGGATATATTGTGGTCACACAGTGGCATTTCCTCAAAATCTCCTTTCCCTAAAATAAAGGACATGGTAGAGTTTGGCTCTTGAGAAAGTGATTAGTCTCTGAGCTGTAGAGAAAACAAACTGACAACGTGGATAAATGCTTTGCTTTTTAACAGGAGTTTCGAGTGACTGTGGCTAGTCACAGAAAAAAATTATAATGAGGGGGTCAGGGAGAATGGTTTTCACAGCAAACCAGCAAAGCAATGGTGGGAATGTAAGAACTGATGGCCATCCCAGAGGAATCTCCTTTCTTAACAGCCCTATACTTTGATGCTTTGAATTCTGAACTTTTGAACCACGGTGGTTTTTATCTTGTCCCTTTGCTGAGATTTGCAAGGTCCTCATATACCATTGACTGTAATCGTATTCTTAAAATTAAATAATGTGATGATTTCTTTAAGAGAAATGACTGCTTCCACAGAATTCTTGAAGCAGCAAACACACACTCCAAAGATCCTCTTGTTGGATGATTGGTTCGGTAGCTGTTTAAGGGGGAAAGCATCCTTTGTTAGACCTCCGAAGCACCAACAATTTATAATAAAGCTTGTAAGTCATTATCAGAGGCTAGAATGTTCTTTATAACTAGGAGACAGACATAAAGGGGAAGCAAAAGGGGCAGGAATCAAGAGAAAATCCCAGCATGTGGCAGGCCGAGGATATACAATTGAAGCTGAAAAGTATTCTTCAAAAGAATTATTTTTAACAAATCTCTTCTCAGTTTGATATATGATTCAGCAAATGTCCTGGTTCTTGTGTTTTGTGTCTCTTTGGTACTTAGGGAATACGGGTGTATCAGATTCCCCAGGAATAATAAGATTAGGTTATTGGAACAAATAAAGCGACTGTTGCAACGAAGATCAGTGTCTCAAAGACCCTCTCTGTGCCTTGCCATCTACTTCAATTTCTGTTTTAATGTAATGAGAGGAGCCATGGGTACACAAAGGGGGCCTGGTATTTCAATTAGTCATTAAATTTTAAGGCCTCCGTATTTTAAATAATGATTACTTTAACATTTTTATGTATTAACACATTGAACATATTGAGTCTAATATCTGCAAAAATAGGGTCAAATTTCCCAGCTACCTTCTTATTGAATTCTGCTGCTCACAGTTATTTTCAAAGCTCACTGAACCATTTGACTGGTCTACCTTACAAACAGCTAAGCAAATTTATTTCTCTTGCTTCAATTCTTTCTTTAATGAATGTGTGTTTCCAAATGCTGTAGGATCAAGTCATGAATTATCTAAATTACAATACATGTGAATTAAAAAGTGCTCTGTGCTTGGTGGATGGAAACAGTCTCGTTACACAGTTATGCAACGAACTACCTCTGAAAACTTTAAAAATCATTGAACAAAAATATCAATTCCGCAAAAATGTAAAACATAAAAGTGGAATTTTAAAAAATAGATCTTGTAAAAGGGGTAACTATACACCAGACACCACATGCTTCATAGAAAATGAGCATTAATCGTTGTTAAAAATATAATGTTTATGATGATTTTAGGCAAACAATACAAACCTGACGCAGACTCATGTATGAAAGCCTACTGAACTGTAATTTGAAAATCAAAATGCACACAATTTAAACTTCATGGAGACTCTAAAATAAGGAAATTACAAATTATCATGTGAAACAGATAAAATTTCAACCACTGAGTTTCTCTCTTGTAAATGTTTACCTATACTCCTAGTCATTTCGTGATCTGAATTGTGGTCCAGAAAAGGATCTCAGTGAGAATCATGATTCAGTTCTACACTGATAAGTCCATTATTATATAAGTTACTAATAGTTGTGGTTTGAGTAAGCAGTGTCTTCAAATGTACATATATTGGGACACTGACACCCTGTTTTTAGTAACATTTAGGAAGGTTAAGGAAAATTTACATGACTTAAACTAGCTTGTGACTATGAGGTTTTATAGCTTGGCCACACTTTCAAAATTCTCTTTCTGTCTTTATCTATCTGTATCTCTATGTGCGTATGTGCATATCTCTCTCTCTCTCTCTCTCTCTCTCTCTCTCTCTCTCTCTCTCTCTCTCTCTCTCTGTCTGTCTCCCTGTCCCCGTCGCCATCTCCCTCTCTTTCGAGTTCCTGTATACATATAAAATATCAGTACACTGATTCCTTAATACCAGGCTCGCCTCATGCTCTACCTGCCATATCTGTTCTGTGTGTCCTATGTAATGGTTTATAAACTCTGAAAATGTAAGCTACAATATACCTTTCTTTCTCTGTGTTACCGAAAAGCAAGTAATATACAAATATTTGTTAACTTTAATTTTTAAAAAGTAGATGATTTCTAGTATACAGAGTTACATATATCAAATTATAGCAACTCCATAAACATGAAGTAAAGGTCTGGAAAAAACTTAAAACAAAGTGCTTCACATATGTTATGGTATTTCCCTGAATTTTTCATGCAACTGGTAGGTGCTCATTTCACTCACCATAGAATCTATAAATGCATCTAAATTTACACATTTAACTTCAGTGTGTTGAGAATCATTGATTCTCATGTTCTCTATTTCCTATATCACTCCAAATATAGGACAGTGATAAATAAAACCTACATATTATGCAAGACTTCCAAAGACAAGATATAGATTCTTGTCCTTATCCCTAACCTCACCATCAACAGGGTATTTTTTTTTATTCAATTTTGACTAAGAGGGTAAAACTACTATGGAAAATACGTACTTTGTAGCTCAGCAGTCCTCAATGTTGTCTATTCTTTGTTGAGTTACTAGGGGTGTCTTTGTGTAAATACAGATGCCTCCTTATTGTTATACCCATCAATACACCAACATAGATAAATGGTATAATAAAAGACATCCATTTAACCCGAGAATTAAAATATGTGGCAGCCATAGCACACTGGCTGGGTTTTTTTGTACATGCTAAAAACTTGTGATTATACAGAATCATCTTATTATTCTGCTCTCCACATAAGATAATTTTGATGCATAGATGAAGAAATTCCTAATTCCCCAAAAATTCTTCTTTTGGATCCACCATAAGCAAGCCCAATATTATATGATGGCTTCCTGATTTCCAGACATTTTATCACATTCTTTTTTTTTTAATTTTATTTTCTATATTCTATGTTTACATTCCAAAGGCTTTCCCCTTTCCCAGTTCCCACCCACCATAGTTCCCATAGTTCCTCTCCCCCCCCATCTGTTCCCCAATAATTCCCCCTCCCCCCTCGGTTTCTTTACTAAACTGGAAGCAATCTTTACAGGCCCAGGGTCCTCTCCTTTCTTCTTCTTGGGAATCATTTGACTTGCTATTTGTGTCTTGAGTATTTAGGGCTTCTGGGCTCATTAATATCCACTTATCAGTGATTGCATTTCAGGTGCATTCTTTTGTGATTGGGTTAATTCACTCAGGATGATATTTTCCAGGTCTAACCATTTACCTACAAATTGCATGAATTCATTATTTTTAATTGCTGTGTAGTATTCCATTGTATAAATATACCACATTTTCTGTATCCATTCCTCCCTTGAGGGATATTTGGGCTGCTTCCAATTTCTGGCTATTATAAACAAGGCTGCTATAAACATAGTGGAGCATGTGTCCTTATTGCATGCAGGGGAATCCTCTGGGTATATGCCCAGGAGTGGTATGCCAGGGTCCTCTGGAAGTAACATGCCCAATTTTCTGAGGAACCGCCAAACTGATTTCCAGAGCGGTTTTACCATTTTGCAATCCCACCAACAGTGGAGGAGTGTTCCTCTTTCTCCACATCCTCGCCAGCACTTGTTGTCTTCTTAAGAGAATGATAAGGTGAGGTCCTATAATTGGCTCATTTTAATGAAGAGGATTTTATCCATTGAAGAGAGAAAAATGGATTAGCTTGTTGTCACACAGGTGGTTGGGGAAATGTTGGGATTTGAATGCTACTGAAGAGCAGTGACTACACCTTAAAATTAAACAATAATCCCTATTTCTTGACTTCCCACTAATTTAGCTTGCTCATTTTCTCATTTATTAATGTGCCCATCCTATCTTTTATTACTACTACAAAATTAGATCTATGGAGAGATTATAAAACATTAGCTTAAAGTGTGCTTCTGGGCCTGCAAGCTAGGAACGTGCTGTTACGCATGTACCATTAAGCCTAACCACTGGAGATTAATCCCTAGGATGCACAAGGTGGAAGGAAAGAACAGATTCCCACACACTGTCCTTTGACCTCCACAGACCCACATACTGTCTAATACTCCATTCTTTTCCTTTCTGTAGTGCAAGTAGACTTCAAGAATAATTAAATTACAGAGAATGAAGCTTGTTCACTGCTTTCTGAAAAAAATATACTACAACAAGAGAATATAGAGTTTGACTCAAGAATAAACAAGTAAGTGATTTTCCCCATGGGGGCACTGGGTCTACAGTGGCACACACAACTGTCTAATATTCCATTCAAAGGCTATAACCCATTTTGCTTACCCTTTGACAACTTGATAGATATTGGGCCATATGAAAATTTTCAGTAATAGGAATATTGCCCTAATAATATATATGTGCTTTTGTGTGTTTACTTTAATGCTTCTTGTCTGCACACCTGAGGTGAAAACCTAGAGAGCATCTGTGTTTCATCTTTGAGGAATTCTCAGGCTGTTTTCCCAAGTGGATGCACCATTTTATATTGTTACCCCTAGTTGGAAGAGGAAGGCAGGTTGCGATTTTTAACCTGTTTCCCTCTCCCTGTCTTCCATTCCTCCCCTACTCTATCATTTTTCTCCAGGGACATTCTTAGTGAGTCTTATTCTTTTACTAGTGTATGCTGTAAAAGTATGTTTGTTTGCATGTTTGCATGTCTGGGTGTATATGTATGTGAGCAGTAGCTATCAAAAGTGTCTTCTTTGATTGCTCTCTGGCTTACACGTTGAGGCAGAATATCCCAACTGAAGCCAAATATATTTGACTAATCTAGCTGTCTATCTTGTTGTGAGGACCTCCTCTCTCTGCTTCTGGTGAATTGAGATGACAGTAGTTTTCCATGTTTATTCTGTGTTCACATGGATGTTAGAGCTCCAGACCCCCAGCCTCATACTTCTGTGGGAAATACTGTGCCCATTGGGTCTTCTTCTCTAGCCCTAGTGTGTCTCAACAATGAAACACACTCATACAAAACCAAACACCAGAGCTACTAGTAGTTGATCTACTACATATGAACCCCAAGCCCCTTGATTGCAAACATAGCATTATTTGAAAGTAATGATAGGTATAACTTTAGCAATCATCTAATCCAACTTTATTATTTACTTTGATAGCAATGAAGGCAACACATATGATATATCCTGGGCATATTATTATCTGTACGGATTTTTAATGTTTACCATATGTCTTAGTCGGAGTTTGGAAACCCGCACAAAACATCATGACCAAGAAGCAAGCTTACACTTCCACATTGCTGTTCTTCACCAAAGGAAGTCAGGACAGGAACTCACACAGGGTAGGAACTTGGAGGCAGGAGCCCATGGAAGGGATCTGCTTACTGGATTGTTTCTTCTGGCTTGCTCAGCTTGCTCTCTTTTAGAACCCAGGACTACCTGCCCAGGGATGGCAACACCCACAATGGGCTGGGCCTTCCGCCCTTGATCAGTAATTGAGAAAATGTCTTACAGCTGGATCTCATGGAGGCATTTCCTCAAGGGAGGCTCCTTTCTCTGTGATAACTCCAACTTGTGTTAAGTTGTCACACAAAACCAGCCAGTACACCATAGTAAAGCTAATCATCGAAACTTCAAAATGAACTAAACCTGTGTCATGTCAACCTTACTATCATTGACCTTTTCCCCTAATGGGCCCACTGGAGAGGTCCTGACTGTCAGAATGTCCAAAGTTACTTGGAACATTTCACCATGCTGTACTTCCCTGTTAACCTCGTGCCTCTGTAGAGAAAAATCTCTAACTTGTTTATCCTCTGAGTCAAACTCTATATTCTTTAGTTTTTATTATATTTTCCAGAAAGCACTGGTCAGGCTTCATTCTCTGTAATTTGATTATTCCCAAAGTCTACTGGCACTGCAACCAGGAATCGAACAAAATAATGTTGAAGGAATTTCAATGTTATCAAATTTTCAAAATTACCAATGGGTTTTCTCTCTCTCTCTCTCTCTCTCTCTCTCTCTCTCTCTCTCTCTCCCCAAAAGTAGAGATAATATGAATGACTATATTTAAAAAGCCAATTACAGAATGTAGCAACTAATTTATGCAGTAAATTTCCCACTAGGAAAACATCTGTGAAATGGAGCACCACTTTCAATAGGGCATCATTTTTTGTTAAGAATTCTTCTACTCATTCAATAGGTTGCAATATTAACTTCCATTTATGGTAAATACATCAAATTGGATGGGGACAATTGTATTTCTGACTGAGTTTTTAACTTTTGTAGTCATTTTATTCGTACAAGATTATTTTAAAATTGCTTGGATGAGATTACAAGATTGATTAAGTAAAACATGTTGATTATGCAATATAAAAATGAATAAGATTGATCTCCTGAACCATGTCTGAGTATCATGATCTTTATGTGTTTATTGATTGTTTTAGTAAGAATATGATGTATGTTAGTTCTACTTGCTGATACTAACAGGCTTAGAATATTTTCTTCGGACCTCAGCCATTAAGAGTCTAGCATACAAAGCAATGGACTTGGCTGAAATGTTTTTACACATATTGTGAAGAATTTCCCCCCTTTACACTGCTTCCTGTTCACTCTTCTTGCTTTCTGACACAAGGAGCTTTCAATGCTACTCTCTTTCACACACTAAAGTAATAGCACAAATGATAACAATGTCTTTCTGGTGAAAATACTGAATCATATCACAGCTATTTCCAAACATCACTGGCATATTTAAGTGGGGTAGACTGAAACAAGGAGAAATTTTGTGCAATGGCCAGGAGGAGAAGAACATAGATAGCTGTGAACATTTCAGAGTAAGTCATTAACACAGCGTGTTGGACGTATTGACATTTCTTGAGAAATGATAAGACCAGTGTAACATATGCTGAATGTCTCTAATGCCTTGGAGAAGTAAAGAATCTAGATACAAAAATATTACACGCACACACACACACACACACACACACACACACACAGTGTGGTTGGCAAGGATTGGCAAAATGAAAACACACACATGTAAAATAATTCTATTATATAAAAGAGAGGCAAGGTTTTAGAATTTTAGATCTGGAAGTATAATTGCTTGACCCATTAATGTGAGCCCCCAAACAGAGATGATAAAACTCAGGGCCTTGTGAATCTATGGCTCATGGCTAAAATAAACCAGGAAAAATGCTAGTTTAAACCCCTACAAAATGTATACAAATATACCTTGGTCGTCTACACCTTCATGGTATTTTCATTCTATGCCCATTGTAGAAGTGCTCATTTAGTCTTTGCTAGCCTGATTGACCTAAAAGATAGTAAGATGAGGAATATTTTAGCTGTAATATTTAGATATTTAAAAATAGTGAAGTGCTAAATAGCTTTTTGGATAAGATATTTTGCTTTAGAACTTTCTCAACAAAAATGTTAATTTAGTAGTGTCTGTGGCTTCCTAGGACAGCAGAAAAGATTCTAGATAATTTATCAAGTTTAAATATCACAGGCCCAAAGAAATTGGACAATTAAAAATGGGCTCCAACCATTACCCAAGGTAAAAATTTAAACAATGTTCCTAGATTAATTGCATCCATTGCCAGGGAGGGTAAGTATTCTCACACATTCCAGATCACAATGATGATCTGCCTCACAAAGGGGTGAGAATTGACAGGTACAAGGTCTGCAAAATGAAACCCCTGAAAACAGCTAATATGAGTGGTTCCTCCCTTAAGTTGTTTTGTCAGGCATTTGTTCAGATCATTGACGAAACTAACACCATCGTCATAGTTTAAGTTAGGGGTGTGTGTGTGTGTGTGTGTGTGTGTGTGTGTGTGTGTGTTTGTGTTTGCATGTGTATACCCCTACACTCACAAGACATTTGAGAGAAGGATTAAACCAGTCCATATACTCTTAAAAACCTAGTCAATCAGAAAATAACCATGTCAAGCAATAAGAAATATAAGACAAGGCAGCTTCTTATATGTGGCTATCCTTATGTTTCTTCTCACTTTTGAACTATGGTCATTATAAGTTAATATCCTTATTAAGCTTATGTGGGAAATAATTTTAAAAAAGTTATAGTAAAATTATCGATAAATAAATAAATAAATAAATAAATAAATAACAGATCATCGAGGTTTTGGGTGACTATCTTGCACCTCACCGTCTGAGATTTTGTTATTGGCATGTCAAGTGGTTACAATAACTCAATAGAAATTTCTAATCATCCTCATCTGTGTGAATAGCGTTCAAAATGTTTTCATTGTAAGAATTTTAGACACTATATCGTTAAAACAAAGGAAAGAAAACAATCAAATGATGTTATTTTAATAAATAAATAAATATCCTCAGAATAATAACATGGGCAAACTATAAAAGCTATGAAGTGAAATGTAGGCATTTTAGTACTGTACACTTAAAATTCATGCTTTCCTTTCTAGGGTTTCTTTCAGATCATGCCTCAGTGAAGAATTTCTACATATTTCTAATGCAATTAATCCTTTCTGTTACCTTCAATAAGGACATTAGAAACCTAAGTTTGTAAAACAAAGGGACATATTTTCTTTAGGGGCTTCTAAATGTCTAAACATAAAACATATATACATATATGTGTGTGTGTTTATGTGTATGTGTATATATATATGTATGCATATTGTGTATGTATGTGTGTGTAGACATTTCTAGAGAAGTGAGACCAATATAACACACACTGGATTTCATATATATATATATACATATATATATGTATATATATATGTCATATATATGACAAAAATGAAATAAAGGATGTCCATGGGAAAAGTGTCTGTATGCCTATATACATGTGATGTCCAGGATGTTTCTGTGTCACTGTTTTCTCTACGAAGAATGTAACATCTTTGCATCCATGTGCCTGCCTATGACTTATGATAAAAAGCTACTTTTCAGCATTGTTCCTGAAGGCTGTATTTGCTCGGACTGTTTTCCTATGTTCACAAATGGTGTCACTTCAGTACTCAATGAACCAGCCACTAAATAGGACCTCTACAATGGATCTCAGATCAATAACTAATTTTGAAAACTGATTAGCTTGCACCAGAGTAGTAGACAGTTCCAAATTTTGCCAGAGGACATAATCAACTAGTAAATAGCAGTATTCCTGAGCTGGTGTTAGGGTGACAATACTGCCCAAGTCTAGGAGAAACTCTTTCACAGGGGGAGTTCTGGGCATTTATTTATAAGCAGCTTCACTTGCAAATTAAATTGTTTTCTCTTTTGATGTTAAAATAAAGCTAGTTTTATTATGCTACGTAGCTAGTTAATAAGAGCTGTTTGTAAATGAATTCTAATAAAGCAGAGAAGCTCAGCCTTGGGTGACTATTAAGGAGGCAAATAGATTTTATACATTTTGGCTGGTTGTGAATTCCAGATGTTTCTTACATGAAAAATGTTACATTCTAACAGTTAATGTTGTACGGCTAGCCATTGAGAAGATGTATCTTCCTATTAGATGTGAATGTTGCTATGGCGATAACTGTAAAAGTCTGACCTAAGAGAAGAGGTGGAAAAGGAATTGTATTAAGGACATGGAGAATATCAATTATGTCAATAATTGAAAAGGGGTACTAGAAAAAAAGGGCAAATATTTTGTTACAATGACTTCTGAAAACCAACTGAATAGATGATGCCCTAAAAAAAATGTTTTCGTTGCTCATAGTTGCTTATTTTTATGTTTCATCAAATGGCCATGTGGATGAAATCTGCGTACTCAATTGCAACAGGAGCCTCAGAAAATTGAAGACATGCCGTCAAACGTTGTTCCACATGCTTGGAGTCCGCTTTCCCAACTGGCTCACGTTAGAGTACCTCTTCAGAAAGCATTAGTCAAATGTGCCCTTCCAAAAACACTCACCGAGGTGGGCTTTCAAAATCAAAGCCCTTGCCACTACAAATGTAGCATCATTATGATTCGGATTGAGACTGTGTAGACCCCTGCCATTTGATCCAAATAACCAAAATCGCAAAATCTGTTCTGAACAGAGCTCAGCTGGTTAGGCTTTTTCTGAACTTTTGTATTTGTTTTATTAAGTCACAGTTCCAGGCCTCGTTGCTTTTACTCAGCAGGTTTGAACAGCCTTGGTGCATGCAAAATGCCGAGGCATCACAAGGGTGGTAGCCCAGAATCCACAACCTTCAGTGTGGGATATTTATTACTGCACTGTCAACACTCATGTATTTCTTTAACATCCTAATTGTCCCGCTCTATCCATGATTTCACATTTGAAGGAAGCGTTTCAAGTGGAGAGACAAGGAGAAGAGAAATTGAAAGGAGAAGGACCCATTCTTGGGGACTTAGTGCCTCTCAGATGACTGTCACATGGAAACTATCTGTGCTTCCAACTAAGCTGTGGTCCTGAATTCAACTCCCTTATGTCAATTTACAGTGCATTTAGAGTGAAATTTTACCATTTTCTTACCCCAAAATAGTCCATTCTAGCTGGATCAGGAGAAGCCAAGAGGCTTCCCACTCCTGTTAATTCTTTGTGAACTAGCTGGAAAACATACACGCGGAGAGTGTCCATCGAAATATTACAGAAATATTTCAAGTCCTAGTAAAACTCTTAAGAGGCATTCCACGGTTTAATTGCCTTTATGATTGGAAACAGACCCGGGAAAGTGTGGCAAAGCAGAGAGGGTCTCCAAAGGGGAGAAGTAAGGGATCCTCCTTATCTCTTATGTTAAAACAATGGACGATTGTAAGCAACACGGGTGTAATAAAAAACTGATCTCTAGAATACATCGCGATTACAGATACGTATATCGTAGAAATAAAACTTTATTTTTTTTGTTGTGAATAAAGATGCTAATAGGAGAGTGGAACATTTCAGTATATTTTTGTTGTTGTTGTTAAATAAAATGGTCACATTTTTTGTCAAATTGACGTTGCATTTAAATTGAGCTGTTTTAAGAGAAATGGACCCAAACATGAGATTTAAAGCAAAAGACTGAATTGTACATCCAGGGCCCTGTAGTAAGCGTTTGGAGGAGGTGCTTTAGTTAGTGAGGTGGGCAGTTTGTGAATGATACTTTGTATAGTAGATGAATCAAATACTCTTCAAGGTTTCACACTTTCCAATTTTGTCAAAACCATGTTCTATTGCACTTTTTGGAAATGTGAAATACTCCAATTGCCCTGAGAATATCTGTCTCTGTGCTGGGGAGAGGCACCATGAGAATAAAATTTGCATGTTTTTGAGAACTGCTTCCTGCATTCATTTTGGGGAAAATTTGTAAAGTCATCTCTTAGAGCAGAATGGGCATTCATATATGATCTACCCCCAATATGGTTCCTCATTTCATTACTTTCAGCAATAACCTCACAAATATATGGTCTCTCATGGAGAGTTCTGATATATGTGTAGTGCTGTTGTACTGGAACAATTATCATATTAACATACAGTCATGTAAGGATGGTTTAAATTTCACTGTCATGGGAGTTCCACACACATGTAAGCATTCCGTCTGTGTGTTGGTATTGCTGTGTGTGTGTTGTCCTGCATGCAGGCCTAAGTCAACTTTGGTGTCATTATCAGAAGCAAAGCCCAGAGCACACTTTGAGGCAGGATCTCTCACATGCCTGGAATCTGCCCATTTGGGAAGACTGGCTGGCAAATCTAATTCACCAGAATCAGTGTGCATGAGAGCCAACCGAGAAACTGCCCTAACTCCTTTTTCACCGTTGCTATAAGTGGTAAATCAGTATCTGCAAGGAATCACAAGCTAAAAAAAAAGTCTGTGGTTTTTCACAATGATTACTGTTGTGAACATTTAAGTCCAAATGGTATGGAGCAGAGAAAACACTTGCAAGATGTTCATAAGTTTCTTTGCTAAACCGTGGACCATCTCTGCAGATTAAGCCCAAGTTTTACTCTGTGAATAGTATTTAAAAACTCGATTCAAGATAAGAGTGACTGTATTCTATAAATGCATGCTCTGTATTTCATTGTTTCAGGTTTATATGAGTAGAGTGTTTCTTTAGTTTAATAACATCATCAGAATGTAATTAACAAGCTTAGAATGCATCAAATACTGCTTAATGTTGACAAATGAGAACATCATTAGTCATTGGGTGAAGAAAGTTCCAAATTACAATCTCAAACTTGACATATGTTAGGAATGGTATAATACCTAATACAAGAAGATTGAACAGTTTTGTGAATATAACCAAAGCCACTGACTTACTATATATTTAAAAGATCAATATAGTATATATTACAGACACGTTTTTAATAGTCGAAAGAGTTTGGTATTATGGGCTTTCTAGTTAATCTTTTGTCTATCATGAATATGTGCTATCACTAATATGTCGTATTTTAAAGATCACTTACATCAGTTTGGTCTTTTACTCAACAATAATAAAATCATTTTGACAGCCAATTGGAACTTTATGTGCACATAGCACTGTTCACTTAGCTTATTATACCAGGCTGTTTTGAGAAAGGACCACAGGACTGCTTGCATTTATCGCTGATGCTTTAGTTTTAAGAGTGTGTTAGCTTACTGACAAAGGATACATTGAACCTGTTTGCAAACGTGTAGACCTGTATAGTTTTGTAAAAATGTTACTCAATTGGTACAAATAGGCTATATCCTTGAACTAAAATGGGATAAAATAGAGCTATAGAACTGTTGTCATTATAAGATTAGGCAATATGATTAGTATAAAGTAGTTTTCTGTAAGTTATAGTTTCTAAAGTCTTATTTCATTACTCTTGTATAGAAATATTCTCAGAAGTGTTTAAAATGAACAATTGGCCAGGAAAATCCTACAAGGACATTTAAATGTGCCCTTCTGTGGACACATTGGCAGGTAAAAAATTGTTATGCCAAGGTTTCTTGGTTTATGTTTTATATATTGGAGAAAGGGTGGTTCCAAACTTGATAAACATTTTCCAATTTAATTCCGTTGCCTAAATATTTACTCTGTTGAATAAATAAATGAATCAGTTGGGACCTCTAAATGTCAAGTCGCTGCATTTTTTTCTTTCTCTTTTTGTGAGGCACTCAGCACATGCCAAGGAATAGATATTTGAGAATGAAAGACAGCCAAGGTTACGGCTACAGCTTGTGCCAGAACAAAAGCCCTGTCACCAAACAAACCTGGAGTACAGACTTTCTAGGGTTATCTGGATGCTGCCAACCTTCAATTGTAAAATAGTTACCCCTTGCACAGTTAAAAGGGAGTTAATGATTATTTACATTGACTGCAAGTAAGGTGACAGGGTTATGCTGGGGTGAAATTCCAAGAAAGAATTACAGCTATGGTTAAGCATATTATCCATCCAATATAATTCAAATCTACAAAATTATGTCAGGAAGAATGCCTCTTGAATCAGAAGTGTATTGAATTGAATAAACTCCTGCACGCAGCTGCATCCTAAAACATATAAGATAGATATCTTTTCAGACAAATCTTTGCCATTCAGGCTAAAATTAAACTGAAGTTCACAGTGGCCAAGACCTGCTGTCTCCTGGACATTCTGGGTATGTGAGGGTCATACTGTGATGTTTAATGCTCTCTGTGCCTTCACTAAACAAACTCATCACCTGAATCAGCACTTTATGTGTGGCCCATGGAAGGAATTAGATTACATCATTTTTTTCCCCTTCATGACAAGGATCCAATCTTTTTATTCCAAACTAAAATACACACTCAGTGAAAGTTTATTTTGTGACCCTGCAGATGGGTGGCGTTCACAAGGAAGACAACTGATGAATGGCTTCAAACGTCATATACTGCTATAGCACAGTACTATGACGTTTTTCAGTTATTAAGAGATTGCGGCTCAGAATCAACGTTTACACATAGTGGATCACATTTTTTAAAGTTCCTATCAATTACTATAATTTCAGTAAGTACATTGTGATTTTTTTTTGTCAGAATGACAGTATGATATTTTTTCCTATAGATTTTGCTGTGAACAGTGTCAGACATTTCTGATGTTTCATTGTATTAAAATTCTAGAATACAGGCAAGAATAATGGTAGAAATGTATGGATATATCAGATAAATTCATTAGTATGCTTATCAACAGATATCAACAACAACAACAACAATAACAACAACCACTCAGAAAAACCTTAGGAAAATGCAAAAATCCTTACCACTCAACAGAGATGTATGTGATGGGTATAAGTTTTAGACAATAAATGAAAAAAAGTTGACATATGTAAAACTGTTAAGATTCTGAAATTGGTTTAATTAGAACACTGTTGAATATATTGGGTAGATAAAAATGAGGCAAGTGTCTGAATTGTGGTATTTTTATTACCGTGTGACTACAGAATGTTTAACACATAAACATCTGCACACACATGCACATACACACAACACAGACGAGAGAGAGTACGGTGACCTTTGCCGTGCTTTCATGCTTAGAAATGTTCATTTCACAGTTTAGATGTAAAAGACAACAACCGTGGAGTGTCTTTGTAATGCATGATGAGAAAAATCATCTAACCCATTGCCCTGCCAGGCAGCTTGAAAATGTTAGAAGACCCTGCCAATCAGAATATACCCTTGTCTCCAGGGAATACAACATGGCTTTTATGGGATGAGAGACCCGCTGAACGGCCCGAATCTCATGTGGCGCTTGTTGACTTATGCAATGCTGAGAGATGAAGCACACTGCTTGTCAAGCTCAACTGCAAGATATAATTTACCAAGGATGTGTAATCATAGACTAAACACTCTGAAGGATACAGGGCATGTCTGGCACGGTCTTGGTAGGGTTGGAATGACACGGCTCCTAACCTGGATCAGGGCCAACAGGGCATTGGGCCCCCACAAGAGCCAATGGCTTCTGTGGGCATAAGGCTTGTTTGTGTAATATTGTACTTAGTTTATGTTCCTCCTTCAAGGAATGGCCTCCCTGTGAATGTTAGTGACTCCATGATCATCAGAGGCAGCAGGATTTTGGGAGGCAAAGGTAAGGCTAATGTCTTAGCAAAAATGGTAAGTGCTGGGACTTTGAAGACAGCCTTTAAGGCTAGGGGTGGGGGAAACTCTAAAAACATGGGTTCAGATGTATAATTTCTTAAAATATGAGGGTACAATATTAATCATATGATGGGATTCATGAATCTCTAGAACAAAAGCAGCTGTGCCATGAACCATCTTGTCAGTAAGAGACAAAGGAGTAGAGAAAGAGATTTTAGGGAGTGGTGAATGCAGGAGATCCCACCTAGCTAAGTTTTTTTTTTAATTTATTTTTTTATGCTTACAAGGGCAGATTCCTGAGTTCAGGGTCTGCCTTGGACAGAGCAAAGTTTGGGCCAGGTACAGTAGAAATGGTAATTTCAGGGTAGAGATCCCATCCATCTAGCTATTGTCTGTGCTTACCAGAGGCCAGCAGATCTCTGAATTCTTTTGCAATTTAAAAAAAAAAAACTTGTGCTCACAGTCTCCTAAGAATCAAGAGGGTGGGGATACAAGATGATGATTCACAGGACACTCAAAAGAGAACCTGGTATAAATGAACAGATTGATACATAAAAGACTGGGTTTATGATCTATAAGAGATGAGATATTGAAAAAAATATTTTTAGAATAGAGAACTGCTTGGAGAACTGTATCAAGCATATATCTTTATATCTATCTCTATATTTAGATAGAGAAAGGAAGAGAGAATAGAAAAAGAGAGTAAAAGAGAAGATGAAAGGAGAGGAGAGGAGAAGAGAGGAGAGGAGAGGAGAGGAGAGGAGAGGAGAGGAGAGGAGAGGAGAGGAGAGGAGAGGAGAGGAGAGGAGAGGAGACAGGATGCAGTCTGGTGATCTTTCTGGACAGCTGCTTTGAACAGAACATAGGCAGCCATCTTGGACTCATGGTTTGACTTCAAGTCATTTGTTTTTCCTGCTCCCAGACACCCTTTTCTCAGATCCCCTCTCCAAGTTACTGCAAGTCCGTGGAACTTTAGAATTTGGAAGAAGTTGGAGAAAATAAGGCATTTAAAACTTGAAACCATTGGAGGCCTGCAGATTTTCTTGGCTCAAATAGAAACATATGTGTAGAACTGGGCCTTTTGCTTTTGGGAGGAAAGGAAAGAACAGAAGGTACTATGGTTGCCTGTGAGGACAAAGTGAAAAACACTTTAGTCCAGGGATAACTTGAATCTTACAGACAAGGCACGAACATTTCAATACAGACTGTCTGCTTTTTGAAAGGAAATTTCACATAACTAGAAAGGAATGCCTGTACATGACTGCTGCTAAGACAGATATGAAATATCTGTGTAAGAATTATGTTTAAAATGTTACTTGTAAAGGCCACAAATGTATTTAAAACCATGTTTTGTCTCTATTTACTCATTTCCATTTGGATACGTGTATAAATGTAACTACATGCATTTATTTTTATTCATTTATTTTAAAGAGAGGGTTTCTTCTAGAGGAAGAGGTTTGTCTCAAATTATCAATTCTTCTGCCTCAGCTTCCTGCATGCTGGAATTACAAACTTCAGTGATTACAGGTCTGCACCAATGGGCATGGTTCTAGTTTAGTTTTCATATTCTTACCTCTGGAGTAAATTGGTATATGAAGTCCATGGCAATAAACATGATTTCCAAAGTATCCTATAGTGTTGAATGTACTTCGAGTGTTATAGGATAACTGAATGGAAGCACTTCAGAAGAAAGGATGGGGGGCGATATGTATTGACCCCATAATACATTAAATCGAGATGCATTGTGGATGCATTGGTTAGAGAATATCTTGTCAGAGTGCAATTTACTTCTTAAAATGGAAAGAGACCTGAGGTATCATAGCAAAGATCTAAGGCCAGGCAGAGTGAGGAACTCTGAGAAGAATGAAGTATTATACCACATTCTGTGATGTCAATAAAAAGTTACTTGGGTTTAGCTGGAAGTACCTTCTAGATCATTATTATTAAACAAGAAGTCCAAAATCCCCAGCCATTGAGATGAAGGCAAACAGAGTTGTGTTTAGAAGCATTACATCAAGTAAAATGATTGGAACGTAAGAGAAGGTCGTCATTTTTCTAATAATTTAGTTTTATTATATTTCATGAACTTTTTTTACAGATTGTGAAAATGGAAGATTTATCAGCAAAACCAATTTTAAAAATAAAAAATCACTACCGTAATAATGCATGTGTTTATGTGCTGTGTTTTGTGTGTGTTTGTGTATGTTATTCAAATGATTCAAATGAGACTTTATTCTTACTAGTATGGTACTGGGTATACAAAAATAACAAAGACATAAATGTACAGAGTTATTTAATTATTCTAAGAGAAATAAAAGAAAGTTTTCTTTGAATGAAAAAGAATTCTCCTATGGGAGAGGATAAGCAATGTTTAATTTATGTTTGTCTCACTTTTCTCCAGTGGACCCTTCTCAAAATTTAATAATTTCAAATGAACAACATGAAATATTAGCACTTTCAGAGCTAGGAAATAATAAACAACCTGTGGTCTGATGCATTTTTTCTTATTATTTATCT
This sequence comes from Apodemus agrarius, assembly GCA_964023405.1. Classification (NCBI taxonomy): domain Eukaryota; kingdom Metazoa; phylum Chordata; class Mammalia; order Rodentia; family Muridae; genus Apodemus; species Apodemus agrarius. The sequence continues at coordinate 23,961,478 of OZ030018.1, read as the reverse complement.
TCTGCATTTAAAACTCAACATATTAGAAAGATGCTTCATGGGTCAATCTGAGAAACTTGGGAAGATTCTTGTTGCAATAAGGAATCTCATATATAAGTGTTTGTTAATATTGTTATTGTAATGTAATGAAGTGTAAGAAAACAAGTTTAGGTAGAACACTGAAATAGTCTAGAACATATTGAAAAGAAATATATTACTTTATGCTATGTGATAATACTATGTGATATACTAGGAAAACACAATTTCAAAATAAGCATCTTTACACTTCAAGTTTTTTTTTTCAAAAAATAAAATGAATTGCAAAAACTTTTTTGCTTGCATGCTGTTCCTTTTTTAAATGGCAACAGACTGAATCTGAATCACTTCTATTTGGAGGCTTTTTATCTATTCATTTAATTCCTTTCATTTGAAGGGATAATTATGATATAGATTCAGAAAAACATATTATACATAAGCAAGTAAAAACAATGAAGGATAGATTGTTTTCAGAAATAATAAGTCCAGTTTCTACTTCTTCCATCCAGTAGAACAGACCTTAGTCATTAAGGTGTCTTGGTGTGATCTGTAGCCTACCTATAATCAGCTATTTTACATCATACTCTTTCTAGCATATCATCTAATTCAGTCCTAGATAGAGGCCATCTTGAGCTTACACAGTACCAATGAGCAGTTTAGTTTGTTTACAATTGATATAAATCATGAGCTGACATAAAGAGAATTAAGACACTTGAAATTTAGTAGAAATAATTTATATTTGATACATAGCCTTTACAAGTATCTTGGAAGACAAGAAAATATACCATTACACTGGATTAGTAATTCTGAAGTTTTCTCATTAGAAATACCTGGAAACCATTTATAATATAATATAGTCATGTTTTTAAAAGCATACTCATCCATTCTATAGAAAGGCAAATGTGATAGCTTCACATAGCTGTAGTAACGTGTCTGAGATGAATTAAAATTCTCTAAAAAAGCAAAGTTTTATTTTACTCATACTTTCAAAGATCCAGTTCATGGTCCATAGTTCTCATTGCTCTATGATTCTATCAGGACTAGACAAACAGGTAAGGCTAAATAATAGAAGAAAGTGTAGATTTCCTGAAAACGAACTAAGAGGAGAGAGTGCCCAATCTCCGGATATCCCTTAGAGGCAAGCCCCGATAGATTTCATTCTTCCAACTAGACCTCCCTTCCTGGAGTTTACACCAATTCCTTATACAATATTAAATCATCTTTCAACTACAGATTTATACATTAGAGAGTTTAACATCCTATCACAAACTCAACTCTCAGTGGACACTGCTACCCTAAGGGAGGAAGACACAGCTTTACAAAATGATTCCAAATGCAATACAATAGCAGAAAGACGTTGAGGGAAATCCAAAGGACCCTAAGAAACAGTAGCCTGAAAGATTACTAAAAAGATGCTTAAGGGAGCCATAGTTCCCATGGGTAAGGTGTCACTCTCAACCTCCTCAGGGGAAAAGCGGATATTGAACAGCACAAAGTAAACAACTGTGTGTCTCCAACTGAAGCTGGAGGTAGACAGGTGATGTCATTCCATCCCTGTGGTGCTTGCCTGGAATGCAAAGGGGGCCATTGGTGATATCCAGCACTGCGTCATCTGGATTTAACACCATAGCTTAAAACCTAAGCACTTGAGAGAGGGACACAGGAGGAGCAGAAACGCAAGGTGACTCTGGGCCACGTAGTTGGAGTTTGAGGTCAGCGTGTGCTCCTTGAGACCTGGTTCTGTAATGCACTCCTCCCCATAAAGGATTCAGACTCTCGAAAGCAGTCGCGAAAGCAGTTGTAATAAGTGAAAAGTATATTGGAAGCAAAGAAAGTGTATGAATACCGACAAATAGGAAGATTTTCCCTTGAGCTCTAATGTAATTACAACAGGCAGCTAGGAGAGGACTCGGTGAACATTGTGCTTGATGTGCAATCACAGGACCTGAGTTTGGATGCCCAGAACACATGGAAAATGCTGATCATATTAGTACTATTGGGTAAGAAAGGAGAGCAAGATAGATAGATCCCTGGAACTCACTGGCCACATACTTATCTAGTCAGTGACCTACTTCCAACCTAAATGAAGAGACTCTGCCATTAAACTAGATTTAAAAAGAGCAAGATATTTGATGCCAGTCTCTGGTCTACACATGTACATATATTACATATATTCAAGCACACATATGCATACAGAGAGAGAGAGAGAGAGAGAGAGAGAGAGAATAAAGTCTCATGCTCAAGCTTATCCCCTGTGTGCCATTCAAATAAGCTCAAGTCAGTAGTAAATCTGAAGTTGCTGTTGTTGTTGGGATAGGATGCCTAGCTGGTGGGACTAATAGGAAAACTAATTTACTTCCCTTGACAACCTGACATTTCTTTCAGGACCCTAAAACTTGTGATCAGTGTAACTAAAAGCCATCATATGCATGAGGAAACCATGCTAAGGAACTACTAAGGAAGCTCCTTGCTACCTTAGTAGTTGGAAAAAATAAAAGTATTTGAGTCTTTAAGGACGTTAATTTTAGACTTCTTGAAATTTTTCACAAATTATCTCAATAATTGTTAAGGGTGTGACAATTCTAGAAGATAGAATTGAAGCAAGGAAATACATTTTTTAAAATTTGATTTATTTATTATATGTATGTAGGTACACTGCCACTGTCTTCAGACACACCAGAAAGGGCATCATACCCCATTACAGATGGTTGTGAGTCACCATGTGGTTGCTGGGAATTGAACTCAGGACCTCTGGAAGAGCAGCCAATGTTCTTAACTGCTGCGCCAGGAAAATACTTTTTAAATGACAAATGTTTAGAAATAAAAATTGAATGCGTTATAACTTAAATGAAATGTGGGGGTTAAATACTAGATGGCATGCAACTCAGAGGACAAATACAACTGATAATTTCTAGGCACAGAACACTAAAAAAGAAAAGAGAGTTATAAGATATGTGTGATTAAGACAAAGGGAAAGCCAAGCTGTATGATGAATACCACGAAAATTAGTAAAGAAGAGAAGATTAAAAAAAAAACTAATGTAAAAATCTGCAATAAACCCTCATCCTTAAAGTCTTCACAGTCAGACCATAGAACAGCACTATAGTCATAGATAATTAGGAGGTAAGTTACCAAGAATGGAAATTATACTCTATATCCACTCTTCCTTATGAATGGTGACCAGTAGTTCATTTAGATTTCACATCTATTCAGTTCCTGAAAGGAAAAGGCTGCCCTGATCAGAGTGGAAATCCGAGACTCTACATGCAGCCCTTCAAGCAGAAAACTAAGAAGTACCTGTGTGAGCCAGTTCCTATCAGTAGACTGGAAGCATCTTAGCTGGATTGCAGAAAAGCAGTTACTGGAGATTATGGGATCAGGATTAGTTATTGATCTGGTCGTAATGGGAAAAGTCATAGAATTCTGTGCAGGTCTTATGTATTGTGGTGGACGTGGAGGTCAACCTTGGTAAGGGAAAGCGTGGGATGGAGAGCGAGGTATTACAGACTCCTGGGACTCCTTAAAGAGTCGTGATCGTGGCTCCAGGAACTCCTGGGAGAGCAAACAGGAGCCGAGGCCAGGGCAGTGGCTGCTTTCCCTGTCACCACAGAAGTCCTAACAGATGATGTTCCCTCACACCTCCCAGGAACCTCATCAGCAGGGCCTTCCTTGGGGCGGGGCGCAGTGACTGACAGTTTGATGCGATTCGATTGTTGGAGGGTTTAAGGGTTTGGGATTGGCTGAGACACGTATCCGCTGTGCCATAAAATCAGAGGTACACCCAGATGCTGGTCTCCAGGGTTTGATGCCCAGGATTCGTCATGTGACCCCATTCACCTCTCACTCCTTCCACCTGCCCCATCCTTGGTCCTGTTCCCCAGTGTATTATTCAGGAGAATTTTCTTTGCGAAGGCAACAGTTGGCTGGCCTCAGAAACGTCTCTGGTCCTCCTTAAAAAGCACACTAATTTTTCCGGAAAGGATGGGAGTGTTTTTAAGTGACTCAACAATCTCTCAGTAGACAGCTCAAGAGGATTTACAGTAATGATAAAATATAATAAAATACTCAAGTCCCACATAGGTGAAATTTCTAATATTTACCCACTAATGCAGCAATACTAAATATCAGGAAAACAATTCACTTTTTTTAATTTTTATTTTCTATATTCTATGTTTACATTCCAAAGGCTTTCCCCTTTCCCAGTTCCCACCCACCCACCATACGTCCCATAATTCCTCTCCCCCCCAACTATTACCCAATCATTCCCCCTCCCCCCACAGTTTCTCTACAAAACTGGATCCAATCTTTACAGGCCCAGGGTCCTCTCCTTTCTTCTTCTTGGGAATCAATTGACTTGCTAATTGTGCCTTGAGTATTTAGGGCTTCTGGGCTCATTAAGATCCACTTATCAGTGATTGCATTTCATGTGTATTCTTTTGTGATTGGGTTAACTCACTCAGGATGATATTTTCCAGGTCTAACCATTTACCTACAAATTGCATGAATTCATTATTTTTAATTGCTGAGTAGTATTCCATTGTGTAAATATACCACATTTTCTGTATCCATTCCTCCTTTGAGGGATATTTGGGCTCCTTCCAATTTCTGGCTATTATAAACAAGGCTGCTATGAACATAGTGGAGCATGTGTTTTTATTGTATGCAGGGGAATCCTCTGGGTATATGCCCAGGAATGGTATGACAGGGTCCTCTGGAAGTAACATGCCCAATTTTCTGAGGAACCGCCAAACTGATTTCCAGAGCTGTTATACCATTTTGCAATCCCACCAACAGTGGAGGAGTGTTCCTCTTTCTCCACATCCTCGCCAGCACTTGTTGTCTCTTGAGTTTTTAATCTTAGCCATTCTGAATGGTGTGAGGTGGAATCTCAGGGTTGTTTTGATTTGCATTTTCCTGATGACTAATGATGTTGAACATCTCTTAAGGTGTTTCTCAGCCATCCGCATTTCTTCTGGTGAAAATTCTTTGTTTAGCTCTGTACCCCATTTTTTGATAGGGTTATTTGGCTCTTTGGGGTCTAACTTCTTGAGTTCTTTGTATATATTGCCTGGTATTGGTACAGCAACAGGCAAGTAGATCAATGGAATAGGATTGAAGACCCAGAAATTAACCCACGGACTTATGGTCACTTGATCTTTGATAAAGGAGCCACAACTATCCAGTGGAATAAAGATAGCCTTTTCAACAAATGGTGCTGGTTCAACTGGAGGTCAACATGCAGAAGAATGCGAATTGACCCACTCTTATCTCTTTGCACTAAGATCAACTCCAAGTGGATCAAGGACCTCCACATAAAACCAGACACACTGAAACTATTAGAAAAGAAACTTGGGAAGACCCTGGAGGACATGGGCACAGGGGGAAAGTTCCTGAACAGAACACCAATAGCTTATACACTAAGATTAAGAATTGACAAATGGGACCTCATAAAATTACAAAGTTTCTGCAAGGCAAAGGACACTGTCAGAAGGACAAAACAGCAACCAACAAAGTGGGAAAAGATCTTCACCAACCCCATATCCAACAATTCATTCTTTTAAGTGGAAAATCTAGAACAAAACAATTGGGTCGAGCTTAGAAATGCAGAAGCGAAAGTCTAAGCAGACACATTAATGTCATAACACTAACTGTGATGGATGTATGGTTTGATGCTCACATTAAACATTATGTTTGAAGATGAAGGATTTTATTAAAAATCAACCTGAATTCGTGGAGGTGGAAATTAAAATGTCTGAGATGGCAATAAAAGCTAATGAAGAGATTAAAGAGGTGGAGATTGTTGACCTTCAAGAGACACTCATTAAAAAATAAACATGCATCCAAATAAACCACAGGAAAAGGAAAAATGTAATAACTACCTAAGTGTTAACCAAGGCTGCAACAACTGCAAAAGACTTCACAATGTGTAATTTACTATCGCAAAATGATACTCGTGAGGGTGAGGTAGAAAACATATTTGAATAATCGCACTTTTCAAATTTGCAAAAATTTAAATTTGGAAAACCAGGACGATCCTGGAACTCCAAACATATTTTTCTTGCATAGAGAAGTTTGTGCGTTTGCAGGGGCATCCCGGCACTCAACCCCTGAGTTGACAAGAATAACTAGGAAGATGGGAAATTGAGTCTTCAGCTCTTTAAATCTTATATAGCTCCAGCAATAGAAGAGTCAGTAGTGAATTTAAAATCTCCCCTGCCCAAATTCTTTTTAAAAGGAAAATAGCTTTGATTTATATTTTAATTGAATGTTACATTTTTACTTATTCACTTTACATCCCACTCACTGCCCCTTTCTGGTCACCCCCTCCCACAATCTTTTTCCCACATTCCCTCCCCCTTTCATCTGAAGCAAATACCTCCCACCCCAGGCAACCCTGGCACTTGTCTCTGCAAGTCCAGGCACGTCCTCTCCCGCTAAGGCCAGACAAGCAAAGCTCCTAGCTATTAGAACCTATCACAAATACTGGCAACAACTTTTGGGACAACACCTGTTCCAGTTGTTAGGGACCCACAAGAAGCCCAAGCTATACATCTGCTACATATGTGCATGGAGGCCAGGTGCAGCCAGTGTATGAGATAGCTCTGATTTCTTTTTTTTATTATTTTTATTTTTATTTCCTATATTCTTTGTTTACATTCCAAAGGCTTTACCTTTTCCCAGTCCCCCTCTCACCATATGTTCCATAAGTCCTCCCCCCCACTTCCTAATGCCCCCCCCCCCGGCCATTTCTCTGTTCTGGTACTCTCCTACAAAACTGGATCCAGTCTTTTCAGGACCAGGGTCCTTGCCTTCCTTCTTCTTGGGAATCTTTTGATTTGCTAATTGCGCCTTGAGTATTCAGAGCGTCTGGGTTCATTAGTATCCACTTATCAGTGATTGCATTTTATGTGTATTCTTTTGTGATTGGGTTAACTCACTTAGGATATTTTCCAGATCCAACCATTTGCTTACAAATTGCATGAATTCATTATTTTTAATTGCTGAGTAGTATTCCATTGTATAAATATACCACATTTTCTGTATCTATTCCTCCTTTGAGGGACATCTGGGCTCCTTCCAACTTCTGGCTATTATAAATAAGGCTGCTATGAATATAGTGGAGCATGTATCTTTATTGTATTCAGAGGAATCCTCTGGGTACATGCCCAATTTTCTGAGGAACCGCCAGACTGATTTTCAGAGCAGTTGTACCATCTTGCGATCCCACCAACAGTGGGATCACAAGCCAGCACCAGCACCCTGTTGTCTCTTGAGTTTTTAATCTTAGTCATTCTGACTGGTGTGAGGTAGAATCTCAGGGTTGTTTTGATTTGCATTTCCCTGAATCCACAAACCCAGACCTACAAAGGATAATAGGGGAAAAACACCAACACCAGGAGGGAAACCACACCCCAGAAGAAGCAAGATAGAAAACCTCTCTCATCAATGCCAAAAGAAGATAACCACTCAAATATAAAAAATTGTCAGGAAGTAATAATTACTATTCCTTAATATCTCTTAACATCAATGGACTGAATTCCCCAATAAAAAGACATAGACTAACAGACTGGATACATAAACAAGAGCCTACATTTTGCTGCATACAGGAAACACATCTCAGTGTCAAAGACAAACACTACCTTAGCATAAAAGGCTGGAAGACAATTTTATAAGCAAATGGCCTCAGGAAACAAGCTGGAGTAGCCATTCTAATATCAGATAAAATTGACTTTCAACCTAAAGTCATCAAAAAAGACACAGATGGTCACTTCTTGCTGGTCAAAAGAAAAATCCACCAAGAAGAATTCTCAATACTCAACATCTATGCTCCAAATGCAAGGGCACCCTCATTTGTAAAAGAAACTTTACTAAAGCTTAAAGCACACATTGCACCTAACACAATAATTGTGGGTGACTTCAACACTCCACTCTCCTTAATGGACCGATCAGGAAAACAGAAACTAAACAGGGATGCAGTGAAACTAATTGAAGCTTTGGACTAATTGGGTTTAATGGATATATACAGAACATTTCATCCTAAAGCAAAAGAATATACCTTTTTCTCAGCACCACATGATTCCTTCTCCAAAATAGAGCATATAATTGGTCACAAGACGGACCTCAATAAATACAAGAAGACTGAACTAATCCCATGCCTCCTACAGATTACTATGGAGTAAAAGTAGTCTTCAATAGCAAGAAAAACAACAGAAAGTCCACATACACATGGAAAATGAGCAATATTCTACTCAATGACACCTTGGTCAAGGAAGAAATAAAGAAAGAAATCAAAGACTTTTTAGAATTCAATGAAAATGAAGGTACGCTCTGATTTTTCTTTTAAGGATAAAAAACCCTACTTCCATCATAGTCTATTGTTAGAAAATAACACAGTGCCCACACCTACACACTCAGCATCCTTGGCACAGACCTGCAATTCATTGGCAGCTGAAAGGCTACAGAGTATGCAGATACTTCTCTTCTGCCTATATGACTTAGCAGTGTTCATATCTCCATTTAGAGGTTTGTGTTCATTATTTAGCCACAGCCATTCAAACACAGCAGGATCGTTAGCTCTTAATTCACTCATATTGCTTTGGGATAGTTTATTTCCTGGGTTTCAAAATGTGTATACAAAGAGAATACTAGGTGACATCAATTTACAGTCTCATTCTTTTTAGTTTGGTAAAATATGACATGTTTACAATATGTGCTAAGATTTTTTTGGCATATAATTTGGGATTATACTGCAATAAAAATTTAAATTTAAATTCCCCTTCTTTTTTTTTTTTAGATACAAGAAATAATGTTCTTGTTTGCTCAAAGGAAACATGGGAAGAGTATTGATAGAAATACATTGAAAATGCCAAACGTTTTCGATTTTGACTAAAATAAATGCAATATATTCAGGGTTTTGATTTCTTTTGTTTTGTTTTGTTTTTGAGACAGGGTTTCTCTGTGCAGCCCTGGCTGTCCTGGAACTCATTCTGTAGACCAGGCTGGCCTCGAACTTAGAAATCCTCCTGCCTCTGCCTCCAGAGTGCTGGGATTAAAGGAGTGAGCTACTATCGCCTGGCTCAGGGTTTTGAATTTAATCTATACTGCTATTTAAAATTTAATGATAATTTACTTAGTTTGTAAGTGTGTGTGTGTGTGTGTGTGTGTGTATGTGTGTAAGTGTGTGTGTGTATGTGTGTAAGTGTGTGTGTGTATGTGTGTAAGTGTGTGTGTGTGTGTGTGTGTGTGTGTGTGTGTGTCTGTCTGTCTGTCTGTCTGTCTGTATTCCTTACAGAGGCTGACAAATCTGAGGAGCATGGTTTGTTCCTTTACCTCATGATTCCTGGGAACCAAATGTTGGCATCCACTCTGAGCAAGCACCTTTACCAGCTGAACTGTCAGGCATGCTCCATATTGTTTCTCTTGCTCCTAAAAATTGTTATGACTTCTTAGGAATACAGCAAGCATTATCATTTCATCTTGTAAAAGGGTGGAGTGGAGTCAGGTGGGGTGGAGTAGGGGTTGGGGACATCCTCTTGGAAACAAGGAGGAGGAATGGGATGAAGAACTGTTGGAGGGTGGACTGGAAGGGGGATAAGAACTGGACTGTCAAAAAAGATTAAAGATAATTTTTGAAAAGTATATATATATAATTTATATATATATACTTATATATAAAATATGTATATTCTGTTTTATATATATTATATGTTACTAATATGATAGCATATATTGTTAATATATGTTATATGTTATATATTATATAACATATGTTATATGTTATATATATATGATATATATATCATATATATAAGCAAAAGTACAAAAAACACATTGCGGGATGTACACAAAGTACTTAGGAAAAAATGTAGTGATTCACTGCCCATATATGGTGTATATATATATATATATATATATATACACACACATATATATATACTTATTTGCAATGCAATTGGGAGTTTAAGATAAATCTACTGGAAAATTTCTTTGTCATCTTGATTCTGGTAATTTGAAACTTACAAAGCAATAACTCTGACTCTACATATATGTTCAATCTTCTCTTTAAATAAAAATGTTTGATAACTTTGAATTACATATTCTTGTCAACTTGAGTAGATGTGGAACCTTTTAAGTGATGAGGGCTGTGATTGCCTCTGAGGGCACTGATGTAGGTATGGAGACTCTTGCCAGAGTAGGCAGGACTTCCAAAAGTGACCTTGATAAAACGTACTGATGCTTGCTTGGCTGTCTTTAACTCTCCATTGTCTTTATCTCTCAGATTCTATCTCTGCTTTTGCTACCATTTCTTCTTTTCATTAGATTCTACCTCCAAATTCTACCATGTTCTGAAGACCAATAAGTCTCTGTATTTTCCAGGCCTCCAGTGGCATATTGGGACAGCTAAGGTGGCCATCATTGGAGACTGAATAGTGACTAAGGTACTCCACATTTCCAAGAAATGGAAGATCACTGCTGGATTATCTAGTATACACAGACACAGGCATGTAACATGCAACACACACACACACACACACACACACACACACACACACACACATACCAGCAAACATACACACACATATACACACACTCACAGTTGGTCGATTCTATTCATAGTGCACTGCAGATAAGCAAACTAACCTTGAGTAATAAACCTATACTTGTTGTAGTTGTCAAGAGTGTCCCAATTTCTTCCTCAATGTATGATAAGAGTTATAGGAGTTCTGCTCCTCAACCCCTCAAGCAGTAAATAACACAAACACACGTCTCCTAAACACATCCTGCACACAGCAGGGTGGTACTTACTTTAGAGTTTAAATGAATCCTTGAACTCAACCCTTGGTAAAGTTTTGTAATGTCTCAAGAGAGCAGTAAAAAGAAAAGCTGATAAAAAGCTGATAGCTTTTCTCTTTCACTCTTTGTAGCAATTCTATATTCCAGTCATAATACATATTCAATGTTCACTGAGCAAATTCTACCTATAAAATATACTCACAGCTTTCTACGTTGGTAATTAATTTAAACTATTAAAACCCCATTTATTATAAATGGTCCTTTCCAGCACATTTTATGGAAACCTTACAAGGAATTTTCTCCTTCTTAGAGACGTAATTTGAAAGTTCTTTCTCCAGAAAATACCAGAGGAACAATTAAAGTCGAACAGAATTTTTGTATAAGCTAGAATGGTTTTAAACTCTTCTTGCCAGGTCTCTAGACATTGCTACTAATGGAAAAGCATGATCAAATGGGTGGGCAATAGCTATTATAAAAGTAGGTGAAAACACAGAGAAAATCCCACATGTAAACATAGTCTCCGAGAAAACTGTCAGCAAGCCAAAACAGTGATTTCTACGGAAGACCAGCTAGCACTCAGTTTATCTAATAAACAACAGAAAGTTGAAAGCAAGTTTTGCTCTTAACACAGTAAAACAGGTCCCAACATCTCCATTCCAGCTAAGAAAGCTGGTTAACATTGGAGGATAAATGCTTTTCCTTCTCTGTGATAGATTTTCCAAAAATGGCAATATAGATCATTTGGCAAAATGGTTGCCTAGCATGTGCAAAGGCCTGGGTCCCCAGTATCATTGTAAACATGTCATGCATATATGGCACATGCCTGAATATCATCTTTTGGGAGGTTGAGATGGGAGGGTCAGAATCTTAGGTTTATCCTTAGTGTCCAGGATAGTTCAAGGCCTGCAACCTCTCTTTCAGGCCCCATCCCAAACAATAAACACACAAATAGTTTCTAAACTTAGGTTAAAAAAAAAAGAAGTCACAAAAATATACACAGTAAGGCTGTAATTCCTAAAAGTACAAATAAACAGGCATCTGATCATCTGGATAGCATGTTGTTCAACGTACATTAATGAAAATTGAATGTGTTTCAATAAGTGTTACTGCTTCTATCAGTTTAGAATGAAAATTAGAGTTCCCGAAAGCAATGGCTGGAAGAGATATTGCAGTTTATCTAGATTAGTTTTGTGTTGAAGCGATTGAAATCAAGGATTAAGTGTAGAAATTAAGATCACTATCTAAGAACCACTTTGAACCCCAAAAATAACTGAAACAGGACATTGGGATCCCTGAGGCCTATGGTTACTCTGTGACATGGGTATGTCTGCTTACGTTTGTTCCCTGAAATCAAGGATATGAACATGCACAGAGCAAGAGTCTGATCATGAAACTCATTCCCAGGTGCATTGCATAAGCTCACTTCTGTGAACAAGTTGTTCAGTGTGTTGGGAGCTGTGGCTAACATCATCTAGACCACAACAGGGCTTCTTTACCTGCACAAAAACCATGAACTATCTGAGCAGAGCGATTTCCCTTTTTGAGCTAAAAAGAATTGCTAACACCAGTAACACATTTACCTCATAAGGAATCCAGCTTCGTGGAAATAACAGAATTCAAACAGCAAGGAAGGTTGTTAGGTTTGGATGCATTGCTCAGAAGAGAAAGTTTTACTTGTAAAATTGAAATATCTTACTTGTAAAGATGAGGTGTGCTTGGCAAGTGAAACTCAAGGGTTTGATCAAGTGATAAAAATGTCAACCTCTGTGCTGAAAGAGGAAAAGGCAAACAACTCAAATAGACTCAACAGGAAAATGTTTAAAGCAGAAACTTCTTATTACATCAAATCTCCTCTTCCTAAATAAACATATATATCTCACCTAAATAACTTTTCATAGATATGTTTTTCATATCACAGGGAATTTTAGAAATACATAGAATTAATTTTGGGAAAAGTTATATAATATAATTTTTGAAAATAAAAAAAATGGGTTGAGGATCTTTCTATAGAGTTAACACATCACATAAATAAGCCAAGAAAATGCATTTTCCTTTAGGTTACTTGTAGCAAAAGCTTTATTCATTTAATGTTCAATTTTTAATCATAGAAGCTTATACCCTATATGGATTAATACATTTTCTTAATCGTATGTAATAGTTTTCTGTAATGTAAATCTGTGTTCATAAAATTTGTTTGTAAATCCAAAGCCCTGCCTTGAGCCATGACTGTATCATGGACAGTAGATTTGATTCAAATATGACAGTAGTGATCAAGTTGTCTGTTATAGTAACACTTAAAATTACAGACACATGAACAATAGAGACACATCCATCAGCAAGACACATGTCTTCTGAAACTATTGTGTATTGGGTCAAAGCAACATTATGACTATTATAGAGATTACACACAAGAGTTAGGTGAGAAAAGAGAGGATTCTCTTATGTCCATAAGATGACAGATTATTTAATGAACTTGGTTTAAGTAAGACCATAGTAGCATAAGGTCCCAGAGAAGTGAAAGGGTCAATTCACAAAATTGTAGTGATTGGCTACATGGTAAGGAGCTAATGTTAACTAAAACTGCAAAGCATTTTAAAAATGATTTGAGATGTTTTGATGCCTTAATCAATTCATTAAAATACCCTTTAATGTGCTGGAGAGATGGCTCAGTGCTTAAGAGAACTGACTGCTCTTCCAGAGGTCCTGAGTTCAATTTCCAGCAACCACATGGTGGTTTACAACCATCTGTAAAAGGATATGAAACTTGTATAAGATTTGAAGGATGAAAGACTGGATTGCAGCCCGTGAGTACTGCCATTTGAGTCTTGGTGAATCAAATGCTTATAAGGTAGAGATCAGCTGTGAGCTACTGCAGTAATCCTGGTGAAGCGAATGCTGATAAGATGGTGATGGGGAAATTGAGAAGATATATTCAAGGAGAAAGAGGATGAGCTTATGTGAATTAGTCATGAAGATGAGGAATGTTTTGAAAATTATTTCTAGGCTTTAGAGTTTAGGAAAAGAAGGCAGAAGATATCATTTTCTAATAAGTAAAATGCAGGCAATTAAGAATCAGGAACAGAAAATACTATTTTGGAGTGACAATCACTGCTTTGGTTTGAGCATCTATATATATTTCAGAGAAGAAGAAGAAGAAGAAGAAGAAGAAGAAGAAGAAGAAGAAGAAGGAGGAGGAGGAGGAGGAGGAGGAGGAGGAGGAGGAGGAGGAGGAGGAGGAGGAGAAGAAGAAGAAGAAGAAGAAGAAGAAGAAGAAGAAGAAGAAGAAGAAGAAGAAGAAGAAGAAGAACAGCAGCAGCAGCAGCAACAACAACAACAACAACAACTAAAGTCAAGTAGGCAATGAGATCTACAAATGAAAATTTAGGAAAAAGTCTGATGGAAGCTATAAATCTTAACAGCTTCAATGCCTATAGGTGGAATTTAAAGCTACTCAAATAGATGACATCATTACCACACAGGGTTCAAGAAAGCCAGGGCATGCTCTCTTTTGAAAAAGTGCTGCTGAGATCCTTCAGTCTGCTTTCTGATCTGAGATGGTAGCATCTAGCAGACTGATGCCCACAGTGCTAACCTTGGGATAAACTGCTCTCAGGCTCAAAAACAAGGCAAGTCTGTGGCATAAAATAGTATATGATTAACAAAAAATGTTCTGAGAACTGCCAAAATAAAAAGGTAGTGAAGCAAGGACCCATATGAAGTGTATATTTTAAGGAATAATAGCAGTGTATCTGTCTTGATCAAATTCATTTTCGATTGATTTTAGAGTAACATATTAACAGGTTGAAAAAAATGTCACCCTTAGATGTAATAGACAGTCAAAACATAAAAGCAGATAGATTTTCGTGGACAGCTCTGGGGCTAATTGTCTTTGCTGTTAATTCCTTTCTGCTGTGAGGGGCTACAGAACAAGGAATGAGTCAGCACTCAGATGATTTCCTGTAAACCTTCTTCCCACCTTAATTTATAAATAAGGGCTAGAGCTGGTGATTGGACAGAGAAAGAGGGGCAGAGAAAGAGGGGAAGGTGGAGCTGGAGGTTTTGGGAGAGATGAAGGGGGGAGGGAGGGGGACAGAGGACAGAGAGGGATGGGGAGGGAGGAGGAATGAGGAGGAGGAAGAGGGAAAGTGGAGCAGGAGCACCTGGGCTGGAGAAACTGCAAGTTATAAAGGGTTTCATAGATGGGGAAGATGGTAGTGTAGTGGTAGATCTGCCCAATCTAGGTGCACAGCTTGTATTCATATTAATTGAGTTGTGCTTTCTTTGCCCTGGCATATTTGGGTTGCAGAATTACCACAGCAATGGGTACTTGTTGCTTTGTGTCTCCTCTGCCACTAATTCTTTCAAAATTACTCATGTGATGTACAAACAAATATTGAACGTAATGCTAAATAATAGCTATTGCAGATTCAATTGAATGTGGATTTGATTTTGGTTCAACTTATGTATATATTGAAAGAACACAGAGGTATTGGTTCTTTACAAGGAAAATATTTCATAATTCAGAAGTTATGAGTATAAACTGATATAAAATATTTACCTAGTATAATATTTAGCTAATAGAAGTGTTAAGGTTGGTAAAAACAAAAATTTTAATTATATATATATGTGTATATATGTACATACATACACACACATACACACATACACACACACACACACACACACACACACATATATATATATATATATATATATATATATATATATATATATATAAAATATGAAACATGTAAAGCAAACCTGTGTACCCTTAAGTTGTTATATGCAGGCAATGGCAACTTTCTTCTAATTCATTGACATAAATATCTCCCTTCTTTTGGATTAAGCATTTCTACAGCATTGTCCCCTCTTAAGAGAAAACAATACAGTACTATTTTTTACCTAGAGATGATCATGGATTGAGCTATATATGCACAAGAGTTCTAAAACCATGCAGCGGATAACTAGCTAGTCACATCTGACACATGCTATCTCACTCATATGACAAGGGCATCTATTAATTTTGAAAACTAGAAACAATGAAAGACACAGTAGAACCCAAAGACCAAGACTTCAGACTGATGATCAGTGAAGGTCAATGTTATAGAAGAAAGAGCAAGAAATGAGGACAACAAGTCAATGAACGTGTTCAAACACAACAGTGAAAAAAAAGAATGCCTCTAGGACATCTATTTTTGCCTTCCCTAATAAACAGCATGTCTCCTGGTCATGAAAGTTAATACCATCAAAAAACGTCATGACAGTCTACTCAAGTTTTCTGCCGTCTGTTCATTTCTTCCTGTTAGAGAAAAAGAAGCAGAAAGAGAATGTGTCTAATTATGTATGTAAACAAACATTAGGAGCTATTTTGTGGACAAGGACCAACCGTGGCTAGCTTGAAATTTGAAAAATGTTCTGCCAAAGGCTCTAGGTAGGGACTTGCGGCTGGTGACAATATCTTGCAAATGTGTGGAATTGGTATTTGCCAAGTAGACACAACGTTCGAAGAGTAAGGTTTGATTTCTGCCCTGCTAGAGACCTCTGTTTCCTGCCCAGCACCAGGCAACAAGCAATTCCACCAATGTCTGCTACAATGGATAGAGCCTGAGATGCCATGCTGCCCAGTCCTGTAAGTGGACTGCATCCTCTCAACAGTGTCTAAAAATGAACTTGTCACTCAAATTGCTTCTATCTGGTATCTCCTGAATGGGGTGCTGAACGTAACTCAGAAAATGATCATTCAACTTTATGTATCATAGTGAAGGCTTGGAGGCTTTGTGGCTCATAGAGCACATTCACAACCTAAGTATTACATAGCCACCGTATACAGGCATACCAAGTAAGAAAGACCAAGTTTACTTAGGTTCGTGAATTCTCTCCTGTAATTTCAGTTGATCTGAAATACTCAAAACTGACATTCTTTGGTTGATGGGGATTATAGGATAAGTTATTTTATGTATTTTCCCTTCACTTTAAACTGCTTGAAATGAACATGTATTTTAAAAATAATTACATAAAATCATGTAAGAAAAATGCACGCAAGTAAAAATGAAGAATAAAGTAAAAATAATATGCATCGTATATTATTGATAAGAATCATATAATCATATTGGACAAGTAACTTTTTATAGTAGCAAACCAAGGATTCTTTAAAAAATATTTTTTACTGTTTTGCATATCTTTTGTTTTACAATGTTTTTTGTTTGGTTTGGTTTTGCTTTGCTTTAGAATGTTTTAATGGTAACCTTTTGTGCAGATGATCTGGTATACACTCTCTAAGGGTTTGAATGTGATATCTATAATTTAAAAAACAGCAATATTATCCAGATCTTTCATTGAAAATAAAATATATTTGCGGACAAAAGTATGTTTTGTTTGGTCACAAAGATTAAATTTGAGAAAGAGACTCACCTCCCAGTCATGTTTCCCTATTGATGTTTATTAAATCCAAGTAGAAAAATAGAGAAGCAATCCATGTCAGTGGAATCAAGATTAAAGGTGCAGGTCAATAATAAGTAACAGTTTATAGAGTAAAAGAAACATTATACTGAACTAGGTTTGTGAATATAGCTGTTAGTCATGAATTTCATATAAATTCACCAGGGCATGCTCAGTAATTATCTGGAAAAATTGTTGCAAAGTATCAGCAAAGGGCCAAATAGCTTCATACAAATGTATACATTTACCTAGGTGTTACAATTAGTACAAAATAACTAACATTAGAGCTAAGAAAACTGATCAACATTAATGGAAATAATCGTTTTGATTACAATGGAAATAAGTTGATTAAACAGCAAAAACATAATTCGATATTTAAGAGAGCTGACGGTAATGCCTAGCAACATTTTCTCCACCAATGATGAAAAAATGGCCATATCACCATGCCCAGCATCATTCATATCTGAGAGGCATGAATATTTGTAAAGAAAACTGACAAATGTTAGCACGCCATACTAATTGCAATGTGTTGGGGCTCCTGCAAAGAATTATTCCATCAGACTTTGCTGCTAGTGCCTCAGGAATTCACATCACACTGGCTTTGGCTCGGCACATTCTCTACCCTAACCTTCTCGATTTTTGTCATAAAAAATTCCGTATGAGAAATACGTATATGTGTAAAATGAATTTTTATTCAACTCTACCCTCAGAAGTTGTATATAATTAGAGGCTTCAGTGCAGTAATGTTAAGATGTACATACCAATCATAAACAGAGGAAAGCGAAACAACTGCCTTATTGTGGAAATGGTTCTCTCATCCTGAGGCTATCATGTCGGATGCTGCCCTGTGATTTTCTGTCTCCCTGGGAAGATATGTACAGTAACTGAAAATGTGTTGGGGTGAGGGAAAGGGTTACTGGCTAAAAGAATTTGCAGTGCATACCCAATGATACAAGTTTGGTGCCCAGATCCCACAGTGGAAGGAAAGAGCTAACCACTGTATGTTCTTCCTTGATTTCTCTACCACTTCTGTACTGTACCCACCCTGGTTGCCATTCATACACAGACACATAACATAACCACAGTGACACACACACACACACACACACACACACACACACACACATACACACACACTAAATCATAAATTCACAAAGAATAAAATATAATCATCGTATTGTAACATGATCTCTTTTAAGTCTTTAAACTCTATAGAGGGCCTGGGGAATTAGCTCGATGGTCGAGCATTAACTCAGAAAGCACAGGCTCTGGATAAGGTTCTGAGATACAATAACTTTATAGAATTGTGTTCCATAGTCACTTTAGAAACTAATTTGACATTTTCTTCTTTCAACTTGTGAATTTGCTCCCTGTGCTGCAGTTCCCTGCCTAGGAATAGAGCAGCAAGTTATGATGAATGAATCTGTGTCCAGTGTGGATGAAACCAACATTTCATTTAGCCTATTCTTTATCTATAAACAAAGAAACTAGACTATGGCACAGGAAAAGTTTTTAAGGGGCCCAATTTAACTCCAGATACATCTTGAAACAAAATTTATGTTGCTGAATAATTAACTCAGAAAGTGATGGTGTCATTGAAATACAAAGAACATCTGAACTATTTTTCCCGTAATGAGATAATTTCTTACAAAGATAGGCTTGTGTCTCTGTGATAGAGACACACATAATGACAGCAGTGTCTGCGAGGTATTGGACTGTGGTTTTAATCATCACTGTAATTGTAGAAGTTCATGCTAGCTCAACTGCACATCTATTCTTCATTTGTCCCTAAACTAATTTGTTCTACATATGAATATATAACCCTCATCAATTTAAAGTGCCATCCCTTGGCTATGTGGGTCATTAAAGGGAATGCATAATGTATGAGTCTAAAAATTCAAACTTAGAGGGGAAAAGCTTTTTAGCCAAGTGTGAAATCATTGCCACCAAGCTGCCTTCTGAAATTTAATGAAAGTCAAGGCAGGACCACAAATGACCATCCATCAACTATAGCCTTACTCACATACTTTGTTTGGGACCTAGGTGTTTTATTTACAATTTTGACTTCAAGATCCATCATTAGAATCCTGATGTCAGCTATTTATGAGATCATTTTATGAACTTTGGATATGTTTCCCATGGCCTAGTGCTGTTCCAAAAGTCAATTTTGTGAAAGTCATCTCCACTAGTTCACTTACAAAGGTATAACTTAGAATATAAAAATAATTTACATGATTACTACAGAAGAAAATCACAAAACAAGCTGGGTAGCACATGATACAAATACAAATACAAATGCTAAGTATCTTTCATTTAGATCAATAGACTTGTGTATTGCAATATAAGACTATGATGAATTTAATGATACTTTGGAAAGGTTCATAGCGGTATAGACTTTAAATTGTCAGAAAATTATTCTGGGATATTTAACACTTATAGTGTCAGGAAATACTATTTTCTATTTCACTTAAAGTCCATTTCATAAAACCTAGTTTCCCTTCTAGAATTTCAAAAATATAAGCAGATTGTCACAGGCACAGGCTTCGATATGGATAAAATATTTAAGGAAAGAAGTCAGAAAGCACTTAGTGTGTTCTTATTTTTATTTTTGCATTGTCCGTTTGGGCTAGACTTTGTAGGTTGCCTTTGAGAAAACATTGGACAGAGGAGAGAGGGAAAGCCATGTACACACAGTGGCTGTGAGTATTTCATGCAGAATGCTATGTCAACCATTTTCCCATCACAGTAAACAGGCCACCATACATGGAAGAGAGAGGAAGATTAGAATCCTGAAGGTAAGGATGAGAGAAGGGATGTCTGGTAAGGACATTATTAGCTTTTACTGTGACAATGAATGCCAAGTTTTTACTTGTGTAATGGGTAACCTAATACATGCACGAGAAGGAAGACTTTCAGGTTTGCATTTTTCCAATGATATACAATACCATATATATTTGCTTGATAATTGCTGTTGTGTTTCTTGAATAGTCTTTGGGGAATAATTTCGTTTTTGTTGTTGTTGTTATTATTGCCAAGTTTACATTTGAATTCAATCATAAAAAAATTTAAGAGCTGTATTCAATAAAATGTGAGGACCCTGAAATGGCTTCCATACCAAAATTTATACCATGCTGGAGTTTATTAAAATTAGCTCAAATATATATTTCTGGAAACAGCTTTTAAACACTATAGAAGAAATGCCTGTAACTGATGAAAAACTAGAACATTTTCTTCATAGTTACAGAGGACTGCTCATTAAACACATGTGCCTTTAAATTTACGAAGTATGGAAGGGAAAATCAGCTGAAAAGGACAGAGGAGAGCCTTAGAGCATTGTGATAAAACACATCCCGAAAACTAATCCAATCTGGGGCAATCAAATAACCCAACTTTTAAGGATTGATTTTATTTTGATTGAAGTATTATCATCAGAGTTTAGAATCATTAGTTGGTTCTGAAAGGAAGTGCCATTTCTCTGTGATTTAATCTGGAGACGTTGGTTCTAAAATAGCTTACTTTTAGGAGAAGTTGAGGTTTTCTATCTTACATGGATGAGGAAAAAAAACTAATCTGTGACTGCTGACACTCAGCTGCTAGCCTAATTGCTATCTTCATCAAATATGGGGAATTAACTTAGCTTAGAATTTTAGGCTTTTCCAATGTGACTCTATTTATCTCCCTCTCTCGTGAGTATCAAAATAATTCTCTGTCTCCATCACTGTCAGGTATTGAGTCAATGGCTACAGAGTTTGTATCCCTGATTTGAGATATCTTTCGTTGTACCAAAATTTTAACTTTTAGTTATGTATGAGGATACACAGATTGCTCAGCAGAAAGATGTGATGGCACTGAAATAGTTGATTAAGATAAAGAAGCTAGTTCCTAGAATGTGATGATGGAACTATGTTAGAGTCCTCAGAAAGATTGTATCATACCTGAGTTTTGAGAGAACTTATTGAGTCCTTTTGAAAAGTTTCCTCTTAGTCTTGAATGTTCTTCAGGAAATGTTACCAGGATAAAGCAACAGAATAATTTTATAGCATGTATACTCAGTTCTATACTCAGTTCTCTAAGGACTCAAAATATCCTATTTCTCTAGTCTATTTAATGCCCACAAGTTAAAAATTGCACATACAGGAAAGATTTACCATTTGACTTGACCTTCACAGTTAATGACAGATCTCTGAGCCATGTGAATAGATACTCTGCATTCATTTTTAAAGAATCCTTTACTAAAAAAATGTAAAAGGTTAGATTAGTTTAAAATTGCCATAGTGTATAGTGAATTAGAGATTACAGAAAAGAATAATTTTAATACCCTAAATATACAACTGTTAAGGGCAGCCATGGTCAGGGAAACAGTTTTGTAATCTATTAGCAAACTCATTTTATTTAAAAATTGAAGGGGATGAATTATTTATTTCAAGTATTTGCATCGCAGTAGCAAATTATTTTTAATCTCAATTTAGTGTAATAATAGCTCTTGTTACTCATTCTTTCTGTAATACATTTTGCCAAGTTTTGGGATTATTCACAATGGCCCTCTTCAAACTCTTAGATGTTATCTTATTTTGCCTTGTTTCACTGAATAATGCAGAACTGTGATTCCATTTTAATACATAACCAGCTATTTGTCATTTTTAATTCAAATTACTAAATATGCCATAAAATTGAATCCCTCAATTTTGTTAGAAAAAAAAGTATTTCCTGCTTAACTCTAAAATTATTCTTGGTCCAAGTCAGTTTTCACTCGTAATTTTTTCAGACTTTCAGAGTCCCCAAATTTTTAGCAACATAAGCTCTTGTGAAGCATGTTTCTATTTCTTAGTCTTCACTGTTTTTTTGCAGCATACCAAGTGACGTCCACCCACACAATCACTGACATCTCAGATCGTTTCCCAGGGATGAACTCCTGCAAGTGGGACCACTGGAACATATTCTAGAAATATTTTTTATGATTCTTGAGCATATTGGTAAGATGCTGTCCAGGAAGGAAATACCATTTTATATCAACAGTGCATAACAATAAGTTCTTTCACTGGAAAGTATTTAACTTGGCCAACAAAATAAGAGTATAGCTTAAAAAAATTTACACCTTTACAAAAGCTACAGGAAAAAAAAACCTAATGAAACAGATGTATCAAAATTTTACCATTTTGGACTAAGAGACAGCTCAATGGTTCTAAGAGTATTGACTGCTCTGACTGAGAACCCCGACTCAATTGCCATCACCCATATGGTGGCTGTCAACTACCTACCACTCTAGTCCTCGTCCCAGGGGAGTGATAACCTTTTCTGGATGCCATGGATACCAGGTATACTCAAGGCAAACCAACCAACATGTAGGCAGAGTACCCATATAAATAATGAAGATTATCATGATTACTATTGAGTTCTGAAATTAAATAACCTTTTACATTTCCTTCTACTTTGGTTAATTGAAGGGAACACACTCACCAAGACTATCATTCCCCTCCCCAATTCTACTACATTTCCTTCACTGGTGCAACATAAATTTGATCTGTTTAAGTTGCTCATTATCTTGATGAATGAATCTAGCACTCAATATCACGAGGTCTCCCCCATTTTAGATTATCAGTGTATTTGACCCCCACTTTCTTTTATCCTTCTGATGATCAATTTCTTTGGTCCTTATTTCGTACTCTACATCGTTCCTTCAAGGTTTTTCCTCTGTTTATTCCCTGAATTATTCTTTTGAGCAGAGTAACTCATGTATAATTGTGGACCGTTCAGATGAAATATTAACGTGTTCTTCTGACTTTATTGTGTTCTGTCACAATTTATGTCATTTACTGTACTAATCTTCTTCCAGTCAATGCTTTAATCGCCTCATTTCTTCCTGAAAACTTGCTACCTTCCTTCCAACCAATTGTTTTCCTTAATTGGATTAAATGAAAAATTACTTTCCTAAGCTGATCCTACATATGACATAGTATAGATAATTTGTTAATGCATCAATATTTGCAAATAAAATGTTTCTAAACCCTCAACAAGGCATTTTGATAAGACATTTTGTCTGTGCCACTCAGAAAACCCTGAGAGGATGTTCCTCTGCCCATAGACACCCAATTCTTGCACATACTCTCTAAATCCTGACTTAAATGCCTATGAAGTCTCACAATAGAGAGGTAGACTTGCAATATGTAAATATCTCATCAATACAGTTTCTAAAGTTACTGTTTCAAATATGTTACTGTGAGTTCTTGTCCTTCTTATGAAACCTCATTCATGGCTAAGAATATAGGAACATATGAAGAGTATAAGATCATATGTTTCTTTCAGGTTGGGCAGAGATTTCAAACCTGAAACTGTAAACACAAGTAATCTGCTGTTCCCCCCTGAAGATTGTGCCAAGTATTGTGGAGTCTCTCTCTCTCTCTCGCTCTCTCTCTCTCTCTCTCTCTCTCTCTCTCTCTCTCTGTCTCTCTCTCTCTCTCTCTCTCTCTCTCTCTCTCTCTCTCTCTCTCTCTCTCTCACACACACACACACACACACACACACACACACACACAGATGCACATTATACTTATGAGATCTTTATCTCCATGATATAATTACCTCCTTCTCAAATGGTTAAAGGACTTCTTTATTTGACTATACAGACTCTTCAAACTTTAATACCACAAGAGGACATACATAACTTGCTGGCAATACAAAGTATAGGTATATTGCTCTCTAGTAGTATACGTAAAATATTTGTATAAAATTTCATCTTGAAAGTGGACATGGTTTTGTTTGAATCTTACATTATTTTTAATCATGGAGAACAAAGAGAGCTGATGAATCTAAAAGATGATAAATAAATTATCATTCAAAGGAAGGGAAATGAAGAACTATATGTGAAGATTTTGTTGTTTTCAATTTACCCCCCACTTTGAGTATTTAACAAAGCAGTAAGAAGAATGCAAAAAAATTGCAGATTGCATAAATCCGTCTTACGTGTTTTCATTTACCCTCTATAGTATTTTCCTGTTTGTCTTTTAGACTTGATCTTGGGAGAAGCACTGAAGGAAGTGCTCAATGCCAGAAGCATGTTCCCTGTGACTCAGAAGAGAGGCTGCTTTGTTTCAGGCTGTCCCCACGGTAGCAGACAGGAAGCCATACTTCTGCAATTAATCTTTTTGATAAACCCATGATGCTTTGCAGAACAGAACGATTACCAGTAGTTACTCGCTCTTTCCTTTCATTCTAGCCAATGATCTTGGCCAATGAGCCAGAAGAACTCTAATTGAAAACCTAAAGGCACGAGTACTATTAGCTTTTTCCCCTTTGTTGGGACCACCATTTCCTCCAATTCACTTTGTTTATACAGAGCCTATTTGATGAATGTGTGACTGTATAATATTTAATAGTAACCACACACACATATGCACTGCTGCCATTTTAGTCAGGTTGTACAATGTTATACTCACAACAAATATCTCCTTATAGACCAGTGTATCCTCCTATAACAAATTATATCAATTGGGAAAACATGGGAAAAAGATTGCTTTTTTTTCCAAAGCAGAAGATGATAGAAGGGAAGGTGTTGACCTCCGCTTTCAGCATGAATGGTGGTGGGCTACAATGGCTGTCTATGATCCTCCAGCAATGGATCAGAATTTTCTAGATTCAAGTAATCAAAGGTTTGCCTTTGTTATAACAGTCTGTTTATACCTAGATAAATATGTATAAATCCAAAAGACATCAAAAGAAATATAGTCTATATACTCCTCCTTTTACACGAGCCAAAAGTGTTAAAACTAGAAAAGGAAATACATGTAAATAGCCCAATGTTATTATGTTCTTCAAAAAACAAAACATTATTTCATTGAGTTTTCCTGACAAGGATAAAACAGAGCCCTGGGGCATAAGAAGATTGAAAATATGTTCCCTCTACACCTTGTCAAAAAAAAGTATATAAAACAAGCACATGTGACTAAATGTCTTAGAAATGACTTAGTACACACATGTCTATGAAGAAAGCTTAATGTACGGTGTGATATGTGTGACCCTCACAGTGAGCATTGCTTTGCAAGGCTACTGCCATAATGCTGTTCTGTCATAATCTTGGATATGGGAGAAGTGAGAAGGTGGAGCCTGTGGCTTGTGACTTATGATCAGTGAGATGCTGAGACAAATGGGTACCCTTCAAACTACAATTGGTATTTCTGCATTGAAGTCATGGTAGTCAGAAAAGCAGATTACAGACAGGGATGATCTTGTCCTGTATCTGCCCTGTTTTTGTGTTGCCCAGAATTGGTTACTCCACCTCAAATAGTAGGCTATCCTTCAGTAACAGTTGAATGGTGTGCTGCAAACTTTCTTCTTGTATTTTTATTCTGCTCATAGACAACTACTTGGATTATTTTGATTTATTTTTGTTTTTCAAGAATCCACAAGATCTTATTATTTTTTCCAGCAAACTCATATTTTAACAAATCTTCAGGCAACAATAGCACCAAATGGAAATTCCAAAAAAGTCATCCTAGTATACAGAACATATTTAAAATTCTGCTGAAATCCTTATCTTCTTTTGAACAGCAATAGAGCTACAATTCTCTTTTCATTCGTTATTTCACTTATTTGCTGAAGTATCTTTGGCAACAAAAAATAAGGCTTTTACATAATAGCACAGAAGTATAATTATGAAACTTTGGGATTGTGCAAAACATATTTGTATAATCACAATGGGTGGTTTCCCCTAACCTTTCCTTTATATTTACTTTTTATAATTAAACCAAATTCACAGGAGGGATTTTTGCAAGATCAAAACTCACCCCACAACACATCCTAAATCACCTTCCAAGTAGAACATTCACTCAAGTGATGACATCAATCAATTTATTATGGGTCAATTTGCAGCCAAGCGTTCTCCTAAACCTGTCCAATGTTTTGGCAAGTTACTTGAAAGGACTCAGTAAAAATTTATTAGGGTAGCTTGAAATAGTTTTTGTCCCCCTCTCTATTCTCTGGCTGAACAAAGAGAATACTGTTTGGCCTCTGAACATATACATTTTATAGTTTAACATAG